>CM026402.1:77030733-77060455 GCA_014843695.1 Archivesica marissinica | reverse complement strand
TGAAGTACTTGTCTACATGGAGGGCACACATTGTTGGTGAAGTACTTGTATACATGGAGGACACACATTGTTGGTGAAGTACTTGTATACATGGAGGACACACATTGTTGGTGAAGTACTTGTATATATGGAGGGCACACATTGTTGGTGAAGTACTTGTATCCATAAAGGACAGACATTGTTGGTGAAGTACTTGACTACATGGAGGACACACATTGTTGGTGAAGTACTTGTCTACATGGAGGACAAACATTGTTGGTGAAGTACTTGTATACACGGAGGACAAACATTGTTGGGGAAGTACTTGTCTACAATGGAGGGCACACATTGTTGGGGAAGTACTTGTCTATAATGGAGGACAAACATTGTTGGGGAAGTACTTGTCAACAATAGAGGACAAACATTGTTGGTGAAGTACCTGTCTACAATAGAGGACAAACATTGTTGGGGAAGTACTTGTCTACAATGGAGGACAAACATTGTTGGTGAACTACTTGTCTACATGGAGGACAAACATTGTTGGTGAAGCACTTGTCTACAATGGAGGACAAACATTGTTGGTGAAGTACTTGTCAACATGGAGGGCACACATTGTTGGTGAAGTATTTGTATACAATGGAGGACACACATTGTTGGTGAAGTACTTGTCTACATGGAGGACACACATTGTTGGTGAAGTATTTGTATACAATGGAGGACACACATTGTTGGTGAAGTACTTGTCTACAATGGAGGACACACATTGTTGGTGAAGTACTTGTATACATGGAGGACAAACATTGTTGGTGAAGTACTTGTATACATGGAGGACACACATTGTTGGTGAAGTACTTGTATACATGGAGGACACACATTGGTGGTGAAGTACTTGTATACAATGGAGGACACACATTGTTGGTAAAATACTTGTATACAATGGAGGACACACATTGTTGGTGAAGTACTTGTATACAATGGAGGACACACATTGTTGGTGAAGTACTTGTCTACATGGAGGACACACATTGTTGGTGAAGTACTTGTCTACATGGATGACACACATTGTTGGTGAAGTACTTGTATACATGGAGGACAAACATTGTAGGTGAAGTACTTGTCTACATGGAGGACAAACATTGTTGGTGAAGTACTTGTCTACATGGAGGACAAACATTGTTGGTGAAGTACTTGTCTACATGGAGGGCACACATTGTTGGTGAAGTACTTGTATACATGGAGGGCAAACATTGTTGGTGAAGTACTTGTATACATGAGGGCAAACATTGTTGGTGAAGTACTTGTATACATGGAGGGCACACATTGTTGGTGAAGTACTTGTATACATGGAGGACAAACATTGTTGGTGAAGTACTTGTAAACATGGAGGGCACACATTGTTGGTGAAGTACTTGTATACATGGAGGACAAACATTGTTGGTGAAGTACTTGTCTACATGGAGGACACACATTGTTGGTGAAGTACTTGTCTACATGGAGGACACACATTGTTGGTGAAGTACTTGTCTACATGGAGGACAAACATTGTTGGTGAAGTACTTGTCTACATGGAGGACAAACATTGTTGGTGAAGTACTTGTATACATGGAGGGCACACATTGTTGGTGAAGTACTTGTATACATGGAGGACAAACATTGTTGGTGAAGTACTTGTAAACATGGAGGGCACATATTGTTGGTGAAGTACTTGTCTACATGGAGGACACACATTGTTGGTGAAGTAGTTGTATACAATGGAGGACACACATTGTTGGTGAAGTACTTGTCTACAATGGAGGTCACACATTGTTGGTGAAGTACTTGTATACATGGAGGGCAAACATTGTTGGTGAAGTACTTGTCTACATGGAGGTCACACATTGTTGGTGAAGTATTTGTATACAATGGAGGACAAACATTGTTGGTGAAGTACTTGTCTACATGGAGGACACACATTATTGGTGAAGTATTTGTATACAATGGAGGACACACATTGTTGGTGAAGTACTTGTCTACAATGGAGGACACACATTGTTGGTGAAGTACTTGTCTACATGGAGGACACACATTGTTGGTGAAGTACTTGTATACATGGTGGGCACAAATTGTTGGTGAAGTACTTGTCTACATGGAGGGCACACATTGGTGGTGAAGTACTTGTATACATGGAAGACACACATTGTTGGTGAAGTACTTGTATACAATGGAGGACAAACATTGTTGGTGAAGTACTTGTATACATGGAGGACACACTTTGTTGGTGAAGTACTTGTCTACATGGAGGACACACATTGGTGGTGAAGTACATGTATACAATGGAGGACACACATTGTTGGTGAAATACTTGTATACAATGGAGGACACACATTGTTGGTGAAGTACTTGTATAGAATGGAGGACACACATTGTTGGTGAAGTACTTGTCTACATGGAGGACACACATTGTAGGTGAAGTACTTGTCTACATGGAGGACACACATTGTTGGTGAAGTACTTGTATACAATGGAGGACACACATTGTTGGTGAAGTACTTGTCTACAATGGAGGACACACATTGTTGGTGAAGTACTTGTCAATATGGAGGGCACACATTGTTGGTGAAGTACTTGTCTACATGGATGACACACATTGTTGGTGAAGTACTTGTATACATGGAGGACAAACATTGTAGGTGAAGTACTTGTCTACAATGGAGGACAAACATTGTTGGTGAAGTACTTGTCTACATGGAGGACAAACATTGTTGGTGAAGTACTTGTCTACAATGGAGGGCACACATTGTTGGTGAAGTACTTGTAAACATGGAGGGCAAACATTGTTGGTGAAGTACTTGTATACATTAGGGCAAACATTGTTGGTGAAGTACTTGTATACATGGAGGGCACACATTGTTGGTGAAGTACTTGTATACATGGAGGACAAACATTGTTGGTGAAGTACTTGTAAACATGGAGGGCACACATTGTTGGTGAAGTACTTGTATACAATGGAGGACACACATTGTTGGTGAAGTACTTGTATACAATGGAGGACACACATTGTTGGTGAAGTACTTGTATACAATGGAGGACACACATTGTTGGTGAAGTACTTGTCTACATGGAGGACACACATTGTTGGTGAAGTACTTGTCTACATGGAGGACACACATTGTTGGGGAAGTACTTGTCTACAATGGAGGACAAACATTGTTGGTGAAGTACTTGTCTACATGGAGGACAAACATTGTTGGTGAAGTACTTGTCTACAATGAGGACAAACATTGTTGGTGAAGTACTTGTATACATGGAGGGCACACATTGTTGGTGAAGTACTTGTATACATGGAGGACAAACATTGTTGGTGAAGTACTTGTATACATGGAGGACACACATTGTTGGTGAAGTACTTGTCTACATGGAGGACACACATTGTTGGTGAAGTACTTGTATACAATGGAGGACACACATTGTTGGTGAAGTACTTGTCTACATGGAGGACACACATTGTTGGTGAAGTACTTGTATACAATGGAGGACACACATTGTTGGTGAAGTACTTGTCTACAATGGAGGACACACATTGTTGGTGAAGTACTTGTCTACATGGAGGACACACATTGTTGGTGAAGTACTTGTATACAATGGAGGACACACATTGTTGGTGAAGTACTTGTCTACATGGAGGACACACATTGTTGGTGAAGTACTTGTCTACATGGAGGACACACATTGTTGGTGAAGTACTTGTCTACACATTGTTGGTGAAGTACTTGTCTACATGGAGGACACACATTGTTGGAGAAGTACTTGTCTACAATGGAGGACAAACATTGTTGGTGAAGTACTTGTCTACATGGAGGACAAACATTGTTGGTGAAGTACTTGTCTACAATGGAGGACAAACATTGTTGGTGAAGTACTTGTATACATGGAGGGCACACAGTGTTGGTGAAGTACTTGTATACATGGAGGACAAACATTGTTGGTGAAGTACTTGTAAACATGGAGGGCACACATTGTTGGTGAAGTACTTGTCTACATGGAGGACACACATTGTTGGTGAAGTACTTGTATACAATGGAGGACACACATTGTTGGTGAAGTACTTGTATACAATGGAGGACACACATTGTTGGTGAAGTACTTGTCTACATGGAGGACACACATTGTTGGTGAAGTACTTGTCTACATGGAGGTCACACATTGTTGGTGAAGTATTTGTATACAATGGAGGACAAACATTGTTGGTGAAGTACTTGTCTACATGGAGGACACACATTATTGGTGAAGTATTTGTATACAATGGAGGACACACATTGTTGGTGAAGTACTTGACTACAATGGAGGACACACATTGTTGGTGAAGTACTTGTCTACAAGGAGGACACACATTGTTGGTGAAGTACTTGTATACATGGTGGGCACAAATTGTTGGTGAAGTACTTGTCTACATGGAGGGCACACATTGGTGGTGAAGTACTTGTATACATGGAGGACACACATTGGTGGTGAAGTACATGTATACAATGGAGGACACACATTGTTGGTGAAATACTTGTATACAATGGAGGACACACATTGTTGGTGAAGTACTTGTATACAATGGAGGACACACATTGTTTGTGAAGTACTTGTCTACATGGAGGACACACATTGTAGGTGAAGTACTTGTCTACATGGAGGACACACATTGTTGGTGAAGTACTTGTCTACAATGGAGGACACACATTGTTGGTGAAGTACTTGTATACATGGAGGGCACACATTGTTGGTGAAGTACTTGCATACATGGAGGGCACACATTATTGGTGAAGTACTTGTATACATGGAGGACACACATTGTTGGTGAAGTACTTGTCTACAATGGAGGACACACATTGTTGGTGAAACACTTGTCTACAATGGAGGACAAACATTGTTGGTGAAGTACTTGTCTACATGGAGGACAAACATTGTTGGTGAAGTACTTGTCTACAATGGAGGGCACACATTGTTGGTGAAGTTCTTGTAAACATGGAGGGCAAACATTGTTGGTGAAGTACTTGTATACATTAGGGCAAACAAAACTTGTTACATGAGGCACACATTGTTGGTGAAGTACTTGTATACAATGGAGGACACACATTGTTGGTGAAGTACTTGTCTACAATGGAGGACACACATTGTTGGTGAAACACTTATCTACAATGGAGGACACACATTGTTGGTGAAGTACTTGACTACATTGAGGACAAACATTGTTGGTGAAGTATTTGACTACATGGAGGACACACATTGTTGGTGAAGTACTTGATTACACATTGTTGGTGAAGTACTGATCTACAATGGAGGGCACACATTGTTGGTGAAGTACTTGTATACATGGAGGGCACACATTGATGGTGAACTACTTGTATACATGGAGGACAAACAATGTTGGTGAAGTACTTGTATACATGGAGGACACACATTGTTGGTGAAGTACTTGTATACATGGAGGGCACACATTGTTGATGAAGTACTTGTATCCATAAAGGCCAGACATTGTTGGTGAAGTACTTGACTACATGGAGGACACACATTGTTGGTGAAGTACTTGTATACATGGAGGACAAACATTGTTGGTGAAGTACTTGTCTACATGGAGGACAAACATTGTTGGTGAAGTATTGTATACACGGAGGACAAACATTGTTGGGGAAGTACTTCTCTACAATGGAGGGCACACATTGTTGGGGAAGTACTTGTCTATATTGGAGGACAAACATTGTTGGTGAAGTACTTGTCTACAATAGAGGACAAACATTGTTGGGGAAGTACTTGTGTACAATGGAGGACAAACATTGTTGGTGAAGTACTTGTCTACATGGAGGGCACACAGTGTTGGTGAAGTACTTGTATACATGGAGGGCAAACATTGTTGGTGAAGAACTTGTAAACATGGAGGGCACACATTGTTGGTGAAGTACTTGTAAACATGGAGGGCAAACATTGTTGGTGAAGTACTTGTATACATGGAGGGCAAACAATGTTGGTGAAGTACTTGTATACATGGAGGACACACATTGTTGGTGAAGTACTTGTATATATGGAGGGCACACATTGTTGATGAAGTACTTGTATCCATAAAGGACATACATTGTTGGTGAAGTACTTGACTACATGGAGGACACACATTGTTGGTGAAGTACTTGTCTACATGGAGGACAAACATTGTTGGTGAAGTACTTGTATACACGGAGGACAAACATTGTTGGTGAAGTACTTGTTTACAATGGAGGGCACACATTGTTGGGTAAGTACTTGTATACATGGAGGGCACACAGTGTTTGTGAAGTACTTGTATACATGGAGGACAAACATTGTTGGTGAAGTACTTGTAAACATGGAATGCACACATTGTTGGTGAAGTACTTGTCTACATGGAGGACACACATTGTTGGTGAAGTACTTGTATACAATGGAGGACACACATTGTTGGTGAAGTACTTGTATACAATGGAGGACACACATTGTTGGTGAAGTACTTGTATATAATGGAGGACACACATTGTTGGTGAAGTACTTGTCTACATGGAGGACACACATTGTTGGTGAAGTACTTGTATACAATGGAGGACACACATTGTTGGTGAATTACTTGTCTACAATGGAGGACACACATTGTTGGTGAAGTACTTGTCTACATGGAGGGCACGCATTGTTAGTGAAGTACTTATCTACAATGGAGGACACACATTGTTGGTGAAGTACTTGACTTCATGGAGGACAAACATTGTTGGTGAAGTATTTGACTACATGGAGGACACACATTGTTGGTGAAGTACTTGACTACACATTGTTGGTGAAGTACTTATCTACAATGGAGGGCACACATTGTTCGTGAAGTACTTGACTACATGGAAGACAAACATTGTTGGTGAAGTATTTGACTACATGGAGGACACACATTGTTGGTGAAGTACTTGACTACACATTGTTGGTGAAGTACTTGTCTACATGGAGGACACACATTGTTGGGGAAGTACTTGTCTACATGGAGGACAAACATTGTTGGTGAAGAACTTGTCTACAATGGAGGACAAACATTGTTGGTGAAGTACTTGTATACATGGAGGGCACACAGTGTTGGTGAAGTACTTGTATACATGGAGGACAAACATTGTTGGTGAAGTACTTGTAAACATGGAGGGCACACATTGTTGGTAAAGTACTTGTATACAATGGAGGACACACATTGTTGGTGAAGTACTGGTATTCAATGGAGGACACACATTGTTGGTGAAGTACTTGTCTACATGGAGGACACACATTGTTGGTGAAGTACTTGTCTACATGGTGGACACACATTGTTGGTGAAGTACTTGTATACAATGGAGGACACACATTGTTGGTGAAGTGCTTGTCTACATGGAGGTCACACATTGTTGGTGAAGTACTTATCTACAATGGAGGGCACACATTGTTGGTGAAGTACTTGTATACATGGAAGGCACACATTGATGATGAAGTACCTGTAAATATGGAGGACAAACAATTTTGGTGAAGTACTTGTATACATGGAGGACACACATTGTTGGTGAAGTACTTGTATACATGGAGGGCACACATTGTTGGTGAAGTACTTGTATCCATAAAGGACAGACATTGTTGGTGAAGTACCTGACTACATGGAGGTCACACATTGTTGGTGAAGTATTTGTATACATGGAGGACAAACATTGTTGGTGAAGTACTTGTATACACGGAGGACAAACATTGTTGGGGAACTACTTGTCTACTGTGGAGGGCACACATTGTTGGTGAAGTACTTGTAAACATGGAGGGCACACATTGTTGGTGAAGTACTTGTCTACATGGAGGACACACATTGTTGGTGAAGTACTTGTATACAATGGAGGACACACATTGTTGGTGAAGTACTTGTATACAATGGAGGACACACATTTTTGGTGAAGTACTTGTATACAATGGAGGACACACATTGTTGGTGAAGTACTTGTCTACACGGAGGACACACATTGTTGGTGAAGTACTTGTCTACAGGTAGGACACATATTGTTGGTGAAATACTTGTATACAATGGAGGACACACATTGTTGGTGAAGTACTTGCCTACAATGGAGGACACACATTGTTGGTGAAGTACCTGTCTACATGGAGGACACACATTGTTGGTGAAGTACTTGACTACACATTGTTGGTGAAGTACTTGTCTACAATGGAGGACAAACATTGTTGGTGAAGTACTTGTCTACATGGAGGGCACACAATGTTGGTGAAGTACTTGTAAACATGAAGGGCACACATTTTTGGTGAAGTACTTGTAAACATGGAGGGCAAACATTGTTGGTGAAGTACTTGTAAACATGGAGGGCAAACATTGTTGGTGAAGTACTTGTATACATGGAGGGCAAACAATGTTGGTGAAGTACTTGTATACATGGAGGACACACATTGTTGGTGAAGTACTTGTATATATGGAGGGCACACATTGTTGGTGAAGTACTTGTATCCATAAAGGACAGACATTGTTGGTGAAGTACTTGACTACATGGAGGACACACATTGTTGGTGAAGTACCTGTCTACATGGAGGACAAACATTGTTGGTGAAGTACTTGTATACACGGAGGACAAACATTGTTGTGGAAGTACTTGTTTACAATGGAGGGCACACATTGTTGGGGAAGTACTTGTCTATAATGGAGGACACACATTGTTGGTGAAGTACTTGTCTACATGGAGGACACACATTGTTGGGGAAGTACTTGTCTACAATGGGGGACAAACATTGTTGGTGAAGTACTTGTCTACATGGAGGACAAACATTGTTGGTGAAGTACTTGTCTACAATGGAGGACAAACATTGTTGGTGAAGTACTTGTATACATGGAGGGCACACAGTGTTTGTGAAGTACTTGTATACATGGAGGACAAACATTGTTGGTGAAGTACTTGTAAACATGGAGGGCACACATTGTTGGTGAAGTACTTGTCTACATGGAGGACACACATTGTTGGTGAAGTACTTGTATACAATGGAGGACACACATTGTTGGTGAAGTACTTGTATACAATGGAGGACACACATTGTTGGTGAAGTACTTGTATACATGGAGGACACACATTGTTGGTGAAGTACTTGTCTACATGGAGGACACACATTGTTGGTGAAGTACTTGTCTACAATGGAGGACACACATTGTTGGTGAAGTACTTGACTTCATGGAGGACAAACATTGTTGGTGAAGTATTTGACTACATGGAGGACACACATTGTTGGTGAAGTACTTGACTACACATTGTTGGTGAAGTACTTATCTACAATGGAGGGCACACATTGTTCGTGAAGTACTTGTATACATGGAGGGCACACATTGATGGTGAAGTACTTGTAAACATGGAGGACAAACAATGTTGGTGAAGTACTTGTATACATGGAGGACACACATTGTTGGTGAAGTACTTGTATACATGGAGGGCACACATTGTTGGTGAAGTACTTGTCTACATGGAGGACACACATTGTTGGTGAAGTACTTGTATACATGGAGGACAAACATTGTTGGTGAAGTACTTGTCTACATGGAGGACAAACATTGTTGGTGAAGTACTTGTCTACAATGGAGGGCACACATTGTTGGGGAAGTACTTGTCTATAATGGAGGACAAACATTGTTGGTGAAGTACTTGTCTACAATAGAGGACAAACATTGTTGGTGAAGTACTTGACTACACATTGTTGGTGAAGTACTTGTATACATGGAGGACAAACATTGTTGGTGAAGTACTTGTCTACATGGAGGCAACAACACATTGTTGGTGAAGTACTTGTATACAGGAGGACAAACATTGTTGGGAAGTACTTGTCTACAATGGAGGACACACATTGTTGGTGAAGTACTTGTATACATGGAGGGCACACATTGTTGGTGAAGTACTTGTATACATGGAGGACAAACATTGTTGGTGAAGTACTTGTATACATGGAGGACACCATTGTTGGTGAAGTACTTGTATACATGGAGGGCACACATTGTTGGTGAAGTACTTGTATACATGGAGGACACACATTGTTGGTGAAGTACTTGTCTACATGGAGGACACACATTGTTGGTGAAGTACTTGTATACATGGAGGACACACATTGTTGGTGAAGTACTTGTCTACATGGAGGACACACATTGTTGGTGAAGTACTTGTCTACATGGAGGCACACATTGTTGGTGAAGTACTTGTCTACATGGAGGACAAACATTGTTGGTGAAGTACTTGTCTACATGGAGGACAAACATTGTTGGTGAAGTACTTGACTACACATTGTTGGTGAAGTACTTGTATACATGGAGGACAAACATTGTTGGTGAAGTACTTGTCTACATGGAGGGCAACATTGTTGGTGAAGTACTTGACTACACATTGTTGGTGAAGTACTTGTATACATGGAGGACAAACATTGTTGGTGAAGTACTTGTCTACAATGGAGGGCACACATTGTTGGTGAAGTACTTGTATACATGGAGGGCACACATTGTTGGTGAAGTACTTGTATACATGGAGGACAAACATTGTTGGTGAAGTACTTGTATACATGGAGGGCACACATTGTTGGTGAAGTACTTGTATATATGGAGGGCACACATTGTTGGTGAAGTACTTGTATCCATAAAGGACAGACATTGTTGGTGAAGTACTTGACTACATGGAGGACACACATTGTTGGTGAAGTACTTGTCTACATGGAGGACAAACATTGTTGGTGAAGTACTTGTATACACGGAGGACAAACATTGTTGGGGAAGTACTTGTCTACAATGGAGGGCACACATTGTTGGGGAAGTACTTGTCTATAATGGAGGACACACATTGTTGGTGAAGTACTTGTCTACATGGAGGACACACATTGTTGGGGAAGTACTTGTCTACAATGGGACACACATTGTTGGTGAAGTACTTGTCTACATGGAGGACACACATTGTTGGTGAAGTACTTGTCTACATGGAGGACAAACATTGTTGGTGAAGTACTTGTCTACATGGAGGCACACATTGTTGGTGAAGTACTTGTATACATGGAGGACAAACATTGTTGGTGAAGTACTTGTATACATGGAGGGCACACATTGTTGGTGAAGTACTTGTCTACATGGAGGACACACATTGTTGGTGAAGTACTTGTATACAATGGAGGACACACATTGTTGGTGAAGTACTTGTATACATGGAGGACACACATTGTTGGTGAAGTACTTGTATACAATGGAGGACACACATTGTTGGTGAAGTACTTGTCTACATGGAGGACACACATTGTTGGTGAAGTACTTGTCTACAATGGAGGACACACATTGTTGGTGAAGTACTTGACTACATGGAGGACAAACATTGTTGGTGAAGTATTTGACTACATGGAGGACACACATTGTTGGTGAAGTACTTGACTACACATTGTTGGTGAAGTACTATCTACAATGGAGGGCACACATTGTTGGTGAAGTACTTGTATACATGGAGGGCACACATTGTTGGTGAAGTACTTGTATACATGGAGGACAAACAATGTTGGTGAAGTACTTGTATACATGGAGGACACACATTGTTGGTGAAGTACTTGTATACATGGAGGGCACACATTGTTGGTGAAGTACTTGTATCCATAAAGGACAGACATTGTTGGTGAAGTACTTGACTACATGGAGGACACACATTGTTGGTGAAGTACTTGTATACATGGAGGACAAACATTGTTGGTGAAGTACTTGTCTACATGGAGGACAAACATTGTTGGTGAAGTACTTGTCTACAATGGAGGGCACACATTGTTGGGGAAGTACTTGTCTATAATGGAGGAGAAACATTGTTGGGGAGTACTTGTCTACAATAGAGGACAAACATTGTTGGTGAAGTACTTGACTACACATTGTTGGTGAAGTACTTGTATACACGGAGGACAAACATTGTTGGGGAAGTACTTGTCTACAATGGAGGGCATACATTGTTGTTGAAGTACTTGACTACACATTGTTGGTGAAGTACTTGTATACACGGAGGACAAACATTGTTGGGGAAGTACTTGTCTACAATGGAGGGCACACATTGTTGGTGAAGTACTTGTATACATGGAGGGCACACAGTGTTGGTGAAGTACTTGTATACATGGAGGACAAACATTGTTGGTGAAGTACTTGTAAACATGGAGGGCACACATTGTTGGTGAAGTACTTGTCTACATGGAGGACACACATTGTTGGTGAAGTACTTGTATACAATGGAGGACACACATTGTTGGTGAAGTACTTGTATACAATGGAGGACACACATTTTTGGTGAAGTACTTGTATACAATGGAGGACACACATTGTTGGTGAAGTACTTGTCTACATGGAGGACACACATTGTTGGTGAAGTACTTGCATACAATGGAGGACACACATTGTTGGTGAAGTACTTGTCTACAATGGAGGACACACATTGTTGGTGAAGTACTTGTCTACATGGAGGGCACACATTGTTGGTGAAGTACTTATCTACAATGGAGGACACACATTGTTGGTGAAGTACTTGTCTACATGGAGGACAAACATTGTTGGTGAAGTACTTGTCTACAATGGAGGACAAACATTGTTGGTGAAGTATTTGACTACATGGAGGACACACATTGTTGGTGAATTACTTGACTACACTTTGTTGGTGAAGTACTTGTCTATATGGAGGACACACATTGTTGGGGAAGTACTTGTCTACAATGGAGGACAAACATTGTTGGTGAAGTACTTGTCTACATGGAGGACAAACATTGTTGGTGAAGTACTTGTCTACAATGGAGGACAAACAGTGTTGGTGAAGTACGTGTATACATGGAGGGCACACAGTGTTGGTGAAGTACTTGTATACATGGGGGACAAACATTGTTGGTGAAGTACTTGTAAACATGGAGGGCACACATTGTTGGTGAAGTACTTGTATACAATGGAGGACACACATTGTTGGTGAAGCACTTGTCTACATGGATGACAAACATTGTTGGTGAAGTACTTGTCTACAATGGAGGGCACACATTGTTGGGGAAGTACTTGTCTATAATGGAGGAGAAACATTGTTGGGGAAGTACTTGTCTACAATAGAGGACAAACATTGTTGGGGAAGTACTTGTCTACAATGGAGGACAAACATTGTTGGTGAAGTACTTGTCTACATGGAGGACACACATTGTTGGTGAAGTACTTGTCTACAATGGAGGACAAACATTGTTGGTGAAGTACTTGTATACATGGAGGGCACACAGTGTTGGTGAAGTACTTGTCTACATGGAGGACACACATTGTTGGTGAAGTACTTGTAAACATGGAGGGCACACATTGTTGGTGAAGTACTTGTCTACATGGAGGACACACATTGTTGGTGAAGTACTTGTATACAATGGAGGACACACATTGTTGGTGAAGTACTTGTATACAATGGAGGACACACATTGTTGGTGAAGTACTTGTATACATGGAGGACACACATTGTTGGTGAAGTATTGTATACATGGAGGACACACATTGTTGGTGAAGTACTTGTCTACATGGAGGACACACATTGTTGGTGAAGTACTTGACTACATGGAGGACAACATTGTTGGTGAAGTACTTGACTACACATTGTTGGTGAAGTACTTGTCTACATGGAGGACACACATTGTTGGTGAAGTACTTGTCTACATGGAGGACAAACATTGTTGGTGAAGTACTTGTCTACATGGAGGACAAACATTGTTGGTGAAGTACTTGTATACATGGAGGGCACACATTGTTGGTGAAGTACTTGTATACATGGAGGACAAACATTGTTGGTGAAGTACTTGTAACATGGAGGCACACATTGTTGGTGAAGTACTTGTATACATGGAGGACACACATTGTTGGTGAAGTACTTGTATACAATGGAGGACACACATTGTTGGTGAAGTACTTGTCTACATGGAGGACACACATTGTTGGTGAAGTACTTGTCTACAATGGAGGGCACACATTGTTGGTGAAGTACTTGTATACATGGAGGGCACACAGTGTTGGTGAAGTACTTGTATACATGGAGGACAAACATTGTTGGTGAAGTACTTGTAAACATGGAGGGCACACATTGTTGGTGAAGTACTTGTCTACATGGAGGACACACATTGTTGGTGAAGTACTTGTATACAATGGAGGACACACATTGTTGGTGAAGTACTTGTATACAATGGAGGACACACATTGTTGGTGAAGTACTTGTATACAATGGAGGACACACATTGTTGGTGAAGTACTTGTCTACATGGAGGACACACATTGTTGGTGAAGTACTTGTATACAATGGAGGACACACATTGTTGGTGAAGTACTTGTCTACAATGGAGGACACACATTGTTGGTGAAGTACTTGTCTACATGGAGGGCACACATTGTTGGTGAAGTACTTATCTACAATGGAGGACACACATTGTTGGTGAAGTACTTGTCTACATGGAGGACAAACATTGTTGGTGAAGTATTTGTATACATGGAGGACACACATTGTTGGTGAAGTACTTGACTACATGGAGGACAAACATTGTTGGTGAAGTATTTGAATACATGGAGGACACACATTGTTGGTGAAGTACTTGACTACACATTGTTGGTGAAGTACTTGTCTAATGGAGGACACACATTGTTGGTGAAGTACTTGACTACATGGAGGACAAACATTGTTGGTGAAGTATTTGACTACATGGAGGACACACATTGTTGGTGAAGTACTTGACTACACATTGTTGGTGAAGTACTTGTCTACATGGAGGACACACATTGTTGGTGAAGTACTTGTCTACATGGAGGACACACATTGTTGGTGAAGTACTTGTATACAATGGAGGACACACATTGTTGGTGAAGTACTTGTATACATGGAGGACACACATTGTTGGTGAAGTACTTGTATACATGGAGGACAAACATTGTTGGTGAAGTACTTGTATACATGGAGGGCACACATTGTTGGTGAAGTACTTGTATACATGGAGGACACACATTGTTGGTGAAGTACTTGTATACAATGGAGGACACACATTGTTGGTGAAGTACTTGTCTACATGGAGGACACACATTGTTGGTGAAGTACTTGTCTACAATGGAGGGCACACATTGTTGGTGAAGTACTTGTATACATGGAGGGCACACATTGTTGGTGAAGTACTTGTATACATGGAGGACAAACATTGTTGGTGAAGTACTTGTATACATGGAGGGCACACATTGTTGGTGAAGTACTTGTCTACATGGAGGACACACATTGTTGGTGAAGTACTTGTATACAATGGAGGACACACATTGTTGGTGAAGTACTTGTATACATGGAGGACACACATTGTTGGTGAAGTACTTGTATACAATGGAGGACACACATTGTTGGTGAAGTACTTGTCTACATGGAGGACACACATTGTTGGTGAAGTACTTGTATACAATGGAGGACACACATTGTTGGTGAAGTACTTGTCTACATGGAGGACACACATTGTTGGTGAAGTACTTGTCTACATGGAGGCACACATTGTTGGTGAAGTACTTGACTACATGGAGGACAACATTGTTGGTGAAGTATTTGAATACATGGAGGACACACATTGTTGGTGAAGTACTTGACACACATTGTTGGTGAAGTACTTGTCTACATGGAGGACACACATTGTTGGTGAAGTACTTGTCTACATGGAGGACAAACATTGTTGGTGAAGTACTTGTCTACATGGAGGACAAACATTGTTGGTGAAGTACTTGTCTACATGGAGGACAAACATTGTTGGTGAAGTACTTGTATACATGGGGACAGTGTTGGTGAAGTACTTGTATACATGGAGGACAAACATTGTTGGTGAAGTACTTGTAAACATGGAGGGCACACATTGTTGGTGAAGTACTTGTATACAATGGAGGACACACATTGTTGGTGAAGTACTTGTCTACATGGAGGACAAACATTGTTGGTGAAGTACTTGTCTACAATGGAGGGCACACATTGTTGGGGAAGTACTTGTCTATAATGGAGGAGAAACATTGTTGGGGAAGTACTTGTCTACAATAGAGGACAAACATTGTTGGTGAAGTACTTGTCTACAATAGAGGACAAACATTGTTGGGGAAGTACTTGTCTACAATGGAGGACAAACATTGTTGGTGAAGTACTTGTCTACATGGAGGACAAACATTGTTGGTGAAGTACTTGTCTACAATGGAGGACAAACATTGTTGGTGAAGTACTTGTATACATGGAGGGCACACAGTGTTGGTGAAGTACTTGTCTACATGGAGGACACACATTGTTGGTGAAGTACTTCTATACATGGAGGACACACATTGTTGGTGAAGTACTTGTATACAATGGAGGACACACATTGTTGGTGAAGTACTTGTATACAATGGAGGACACACATTGTTGGTGAAGTACTTGTCTACATGGAGGACACACATTGTTGGTGAAGTACTTGTCTACATGGAGGGCACACATTGTTGGTGAAGTACTTGTCTACAATGGAGGACACACATTGTTGGTGAAGTACTTGTCTACATGGAGGACACACATTGTTGGTGAAGTACTTGACTACATGGAGGACAAACATTGTTGGTGAAGTATTTGACTACATGGAGGACACACATTGTTGGTGAAGTACTTGACTACACATTGTTGGTGAAGTACTTGTATACACGGAGGACACACATTGTTGGTGAAGTACTTGTCTACATGGAGGGCACACATTGTTGGTGAAGTACTTGTATACATGGAGGGCACACATTGTTGGTGAAGTACTTGTATACATGGAGGACAAACATTGTTGGTGAAGTACTTGTAAACATGGAGGGCACACATTGTTGGTGAAGTACTTGTCTAAATGGAGGACACACATTGTTGGTGAAGTACTTGTATACAATGGAGGACACACATTGTTGGTGAAGTACTTGTCTACAATGGAGGACACACATTGTTGGTGAAGTACTTGTCTACATGGAGGGCACACATTGTTGGTGAAGTACTTGTCTACAATGGAGGACACACATTGTTGGTGAAGTACTTGTCTACATGGAGGACACACATTGTTGGTGAAGTACTTGTCTACATGGAGGGCACACATTGTTGGTGAAGTACTTATCTACAATGGAGGACACACATTGTTGGTGAAGTACTTGACTACATGGAGGACAAACATTGTTGGTGAAGTATTTGACTACATGGAGGACACACATTGTTGGTGAAGTACTTGACTACACATTGTTGGTGAAGTACTTGTCTACATGGAGGACACACATTGTTGGGGAAGTACTTGTCTACATGGAGGACAAACATTGTTGGTGAAGTACTTGTCTACAATGGAGGACAAACATTGTTGGTGAAGTACTTGTATACATGGAGGGCACACATTGTTGGTGAAGTACTTGTATACATGGAGGACAAACATTGTTGGTGAAGTACTTGTAAACATGGAGGGCACACATTGTTGGTGAAGTACTTGTATACAATGGAGGACACACATTGTTGGTGAAGTACTGGTATACAATGGAGGACACACATTGTTGGTGAAGTACTTGTCTACATGGAGGACACACATTGTTGGTGAAGTACTTGTCTACATGGTGGACACACATTGTTGGTGAAGTACTTGTATACAATGGAGGACACACATTGTTGGTGAAGTACTTGTCTACATGGAGGGCACACATTGTTGGTGAAGTACTTATCTACAATGGAGGACACACATTGTTGGTGAAGTACTTGACTACATGGAGGACAAACATTGTTGGTGAAGTATTTGACAACATGGAGGACACACATTGTTGGTGAAGTACTTGACTACACATTGTTGGTGAAGTACTTATCTACAATGGAGGGCACACATTGTTGGTGAATTACTTGTATACATGGAGGGCACACATTGATGATGAAGTACTTGTAAACATGGAGGACAAACAATGTTGGTGAAGTACTTGTATACATGGAGTACACACATTGTTGGTGAAGTACTTGTATACATGGAGGGCACACATTGTTGGTGAAGTACTTGTATCCATAAAGGACAGACATTGTTGGTGAAGTACTTGACTACATGGAGGTCACACATTGTTGGTGAAGTATTTGTATACATGGAGGACACACATTGTTGGTGAAGTACTTGTCTACATGGAGGGCACACATTGTTGGTGAAGTACTTGTCTACATGGAGGGCACACATTGTTGGTGAAGTACTTATCTACAATGGAGGACACACATTGTTGGTGAAGTACTTGACTACATGGAGGACAAACATTGTTGGTGAAGTATTTGACTACATGGAGGACACACATTGTTGGTGAAGTACTTGACTACACATTGTTGGTGAAGTACTTGTCTATATGGAGGACACACATTGTTGGGGAAGTACTTGTCTACAATGGAGGACAAACATTGTTGGTGAAGTACTTGTCTACATGGAGGACACACATTGTTGGTGAAGTACTTGTCTACAATGGAGGACAAACATTGTTGGTGAAGTACGTGTATACATGGAGGGCACACATTGTTGGTGAAGTACTTGTATACATGGAGGACAAACATTGTTGGTGAAGTACTTGTAAACATGGAGGGCACACATTGTTGGTGAAGTACTTGTATACAATGGAGGACACACATTGTTGGTGAAGTACTTGTCTACATGGAGGACACACATTGTTGGTGAAGTACTTGTCTACAATGGAGGGCACACATTGTTGGGGAAGTACTTGTCTATAATGGAGGAGAAACATTGTTGGGGAAGTACTTGTCTACAATAGAGGACAAACATTGTTGGTGAAGTACTTGTCTACAATAGAGGACACACATTGTTGGGGAAGTACTTGTCTACAATGGAGGACAAACATTGTTGGTGAAGTACTTGTCTACATGGAGGACAAACATTGTTGGTGAAGTACTTGACTACATGGAGGACAAACATTGTTGGTGAAGTATTTGACTACATGGAGGACACACATTGTTGGTGAAGTACTTGACTACACATTGTTGGTGAAGTACTTGTCTACATGGAGGACACACATTGTTGGTGAAGTACTTGTCTACATGGAGGACAAACATTGTTGGTGAAGTACTTGTCTACATGGAGGACAAACATTGTTGGTGAAGTACTTGTATACATGGAGGGCACACATTGTTGGTGAAGTACTTGTATACATGGAGGACACACATTGTTGGTGAAGTACTTGTAACATGGAGGACACACATTGTTGGTGAAGTACTTGTATAATGGAGGACACACATTGTTGGTGAAGTACTGTATACATGGAGGACACACATTGTTGGTGAAGTACTTGTCTACATGGAGGACACACATTGTTGGTGAAGTATTGCTACATGGAGGACACACATTGTTGGTGAAGTACTTGTATCTACAATGGAGGACACACATTGTTGGTGAAGTACTTGTCTACATGGAGGACACACATTGTTGGTGAAGTACTTGTATACATGGAGGACACACATTGTTGGTGAAGTAGTTTTGTACATGGAGGGCACACATTGTTGGTGAAGTACTTGTATACAATGGAGGACACACATTGTTGGTGAAGTACTTGTCTACATGGAGGACACACATTGTTGGTGAAGTACTTGTCTACAATGGAGGGCACACATTGTTGGGGAAGTACTTGTCTATAATGGAGGAGAAACATTGTTGGGGAAGTACTTGTCTACAATAGAGGACAAACATTGTTGGTGAAGTACTTGTATACATGGAGGGCACACATTGTTGGTGAAGTACTTGTATACAATGGAGGACACACATTGTTGGTGAAGTACTTGTCTACATGGAGGACACACATTGTTGGTGAAGTACTTGTCTACAATGGAGGGCACACATTGTTGGGGAAGTACTTGTCTATAATGGAGGACAAACATTGTTGGGGAAGTACTTGTCTACAATAGAGGACAAACATTGTTGGTGAAGTACTTGTAAACATGGAGGGCACACATTGTTGGTGAAGTACTTGTATACAATGGAGGACACACATTGTTGGTGAAGTACTTGTCTACATGGAGGACACACATTGTTGGTGAAGTACTTGTATACAATGGAGGACACACATTGTTGGTGAAGTACTTGTATACAATGGAGGACACCCATTTTTGGTGAAGTACTTGTATATAATGGAGGACACACATTGTTGGTGAAGTACTTGTCTACATGGAGGACACACATTGTTGGTGAAGTACTTGTATACAATGGAGGACACACATTGTTGGTGAAGTACTTGTCTGCAATGGAGGACACACATTGTTGGTGAAGTTCTTGTCTACATGGAGGGCACACATTGTTGGTGAAGTACTTATCTACAATGGAGGACACACATTGTTGGTGAAGTACTTGACTACATGGAGGACAAACATTGTTGGTGAAGTATTTGACTACATGGAGGACACACATTGTTGGTGAAGTACTTGACTACACATTGTTGGTGAAGTACTTGTCTATATGGAGGACACACATTGTTGGGGAAGTACTTGTCTACAATGGAGGACAAACATTGATGGTGAAGTACTTGTCTACATGGAGGACAAACATTGTTGGTGAAATACTTGTCTACAATGGAGGACAAACAGTGTTGGTGAAGTACGTGTATACATGGAGGGCACACAGTGTTGGTGAAGTACTTGTATACATGGAGGACAAACATTGTTGGTGAAGTACTTGTAAACATGGAGGGCACACATTGTTGGTGAAGTACTTGTATACAATGGAGGACACACATTGTTGGTGAAGTACTTGTATACAATGGAGGACACACATTGTTGGTGAAGTACTTGTCTACATGGAGGACACACATTGTTGGTGAAGTACTTGTCTACATGGTGGACACACATTGTTGGTGAAGTACTTGTATACAATGGAGGACACACATTGTTGGTGAAGTAGTTGTCTACATGGAGGGCACACATTGTTGGTGAAGTACTTATCTACAATGGAGGACACACATTGTTGGTGAAGTACTTGACTACATGGAGGACAAACATTGTTGGTGAAGTATTTGACTACATGGAGGACACACATTGTTGGTGAAGTACTTGACTACACATTGTTGGTGAAGTACTTATCTACAATGGAGGGCACATATTGTTGGTGAAGTACTTGTATACATGGAGGGCACACATTGATGATGAAGTACTTGTAAACATGGAGGACAAACAATGTTGGTGAAGTACTTGTATACATGGAGGACACACATTGTTGGTGAAGTACTTGTATACATGGAGGGCACACATTGTTGGTGAAGTACTTGTATCCATAAAGGACAGACATTGTTGGTGAAGTACTTGACTACATGGAGGACACACATTGTTGGTGAAGTATTTGTATACGTGGAGGACAAACATTGTTGGTGAAGTACTTGTATACACGGAGGACAAACATTGTTGGGGAAGTACTTGTCTACAATGGAGGGCACACATTGTTGGGGAAGAACTTGTCTACAATAGAGGACAAACATTGTTGGGGAAGTACTTGTCTACAATGGAGGACAAACATTGTTGGTGAAGTACTTGTCTACATGGAGGACACACAATGTTGGTGAAGTACTTGTATACATGGAGGGCACACAGTGTTGGTGAAGTACTTGTATACATGGAGGGAAAACATTGTTGGTGAAGTACTTGTAAACATGGAGGGCACACATTGTTGGTGAAGTACTTGTAAACATGGAGGGCAAACATTATTGGTGAAGTACTTGTATACATGGAGGGCAAACAATGTTGGTGAAGTACTTGTATGCATGGAGGACACACATTGTTGGTGAAGTACTTGTATATATGGAGGGCACACATTGTTGGTGAAGTACTTGTATCCATAAAGGACAGACATTGTTGATGAAGTACGTGACTACATGGAGGACATACATTGTTGGTGAAGTACTTGTCTACATGGAGGACACACATTATTGGTGAAGTACTTGTATACACGGAGGACAAACATTGTTGGGGAAGTACTTGTCTACAATGGAGGGCACACATTGTTGGGGAAGTACTTGTCTATAATGGAGGACACACATTGTTGGTGAAGTACCTGAGTACATGGAGGACAAACATTGTTGGTGAAGTACTTGTATACATGGAGGACAAACATTGTTGGTGAAGTACTTGTCTACATGGAGGACACACATTGTTGGTGAAGTACTTGTATACATGGAGGGCACACATTGTTCGTGAAGTACTTGTATACATGGAGGGCACACATTGTTGGTGAAGTACTTGTCTACATGGAGGGCACATATTGTTGGTGAAGTACTTGTATACATGGAGGACAAACATTGTTGGTGAAGTACTTGTCTACATGGAGGGCAAACATTGTTGGTGAAGTACTTGTCTACATGGAGAGCAAACATTGTTGGTGAAGTACTTGTATACACGGAGGACACACATTGTTAGTGAAGTATTTGACTACACGGAGGACACACATTGTTGGTGAAGTATTTGACTACACGGAGGACACACATTGTTAGTGAAGTATTTGACTACACGGAGGATACACATTGTTGGTGAAGTATTTAGCTACACGGAGGACACACATTGTTGGTGAAGTATTTAGCTACACGGAGGACACACATTGTTGGTGAAGTATTTAGCTACACGGAGGATACACATTGTTGGTGAAGTATTTAGCTACACGGAGGATACACATTGTGGGTGAAGTATTTAGCTACATGGAGGATACACATTGTTGGTGAAGTATTTAACTCCATGGAGGATACACATTGTTGGTGAAGTATTTAACTCCATGGAGGATACACATTGTTGGTGAAGTATTTAGCTCCATGGAGGACACACATTGTTGGTGAAGTATTTAGCTCCCTCCCATATGTGCTTCGTATATGAAACAAACCGTGGATAAAATCACATGATTAGTTAGTTATAAGCAGTACCTCAACTTGAATGCCAATGTGGTACAGTCGGCAAGGTGTGAACCTCGTCAGAACAACGGTGGTGCTAGCATTACGTACGATACGTAAATCCACATGTCCTATTCTCTCTCACTAATGACGATGGATTCCTCCAGGAATCATGTTTCGAGAACCACTAATGTGTTGTAAATAATTGTATCGCAATCTGTATTAAATAATAAAGACTTTATTTAACGAGATAACTCATTTGAACAATACAGTCAATCTACCATCAGGCCTTCAACAAATTAAAATATCAAATAAATGTTCATATTTTCATAAATATTGCGTTCCCTTCCACTTAAGCAATAGAACCATTGTCGACTGGAAGCTTGAACCTACATAGTATGCACACCGTTCCACTCCTCCATACAACAATACACTTCTTGTCTGATGAACCTATTGTCGACTGGAAGCTTGAACCTACATAGTATGCACACCGTTCCACTCCTCCATACAACAATACACTTCTTGTCTGATGAACCCATTGTCGACTGGAAGCTTGAACCTACATAGTATGCACAACGTACCACTCCTCCATACAACAATACACTTCTTGTCAGATGAACCCGTTGTCGACTGGAATCTTAACTGGCAACTACTGTTATAAACCATTTACCATACCTCTTCGCTGTCTCGATGGGTGTGTGTGTGTGTTTAATATATTAGTATTCATTTTAGCTTATAAACTTACAGAAATATCGCAGATGTATTGCAGTTTGATTGTCAAGGCATCGTCATGTGACTAAACATAGCGAACATTGCATATTTTATTGATATAATTGGCCACAACGATTACATTAATGTCGGAATCAAAATTATCATCGTTAAGTCCAAATGAATTTGCAATAAACTCACATTTGATTTGTATTTTTATATGTTTTATACCGTATGTAATTTGCAACTGCTTATCTGAGGTATGACAAGCAAAAAGTATAAAGAAGTTTCATATATATTCGGCAGATTGGAGCCACAATAATGTATCTAGTGATCACAACAGATGTGAGATGATACATATAAGCCACTCATCCTACGATATATATTGCATACACTATCCCCGAGTCACAGGTGTTCTCAAACACCGTTTTAGTGTCTCTTAAGAATTATTTTGCACCTCAGAGAAGATTTAGTTTGGTTAATTTTAATTTAAGGCAGACTCCGGTTCCTTTGACTGCAGATTGTGTTACGTTTTCTAGCGAAACTAAATCAACGCCCGCCCTTACATTACCCTTGTTTTGCAGGTTTTCAGGAGGTTATGAATAATAATAATAATAATATTATCTATAATATATGTGAAAACTACTCATTGGAATTAAATAGAAGCTGAAAAGTAGAGAAACTATATA
The DNA here is from genome assembly GCA_014843695.1 of Archivesica marissinica. Taxonomy (NCBI): domain Eukaryota; kingdom Metazoa; phylum Mollusca; class Bivalvia; order Venerida; family Vesicomyidae; genus Archivesica; species Archivesica marissinica. The sequence goes on along the minus strand of CM026402.1, from coordinate 77,036,218 downwards.
ATTATAATATGTAATGGAATATGATGATATATGGAATAGTTTAGTAGAGAAACTATATATAATATGTAATGGAATATGATGATATATGGAATTGTGTAGTAGAGAAACTATATATAATATGTAATGGAATATGATGATATATGGAATTGTGTAGTAGAGAAACTATATATAATATGTTATGGAATATGATGATATATGGAATAGTTTAGTAGAGAAACTATATATAATATGTTATGGTATATGATGATATATGGAATTGTGTAGTAGAGAAACTATATATAATATGTTATGGAATATGATGATATATGGAATTGTGTAGTAGAGAAACTATATATAATATGTTATGGTATATGATGATATATGGAATTGTGTAGTAGAGAAACTATATATAATATGTTATGGAATATGATGATATATGGAATAGTTTAGTAGAGAAACTATATATAATATGCTTAATATCCATATCTTTGATAACTTCTTAGTTTAAATTGTTGCTTTCCACTCCACATCTTTGATCACTTCTTAGTTTAAATTGTTGCTTTCTACTCCGCATCTTTGATCACTTCTTAGTTTAAATTGTTGCTTTCCACTCCACATCTTTGATCACTTCTTAGTTTAAATTGTTGCTTTCTACTCCGCATCTGTGATCACTTCTTAGTTTAAAGTGTTGCTTTCTACTCCACATCTGTGATCACTTCTTAGTTTAAAGTGTTGCTTTCTACTCCACATCTTTGATCACTTCTTAGTTTAAATTGTTGCTTTCTACTCCGCATCTTTGATCACTTCTTAGTTTAATTGTATCATTGGGCAGTCTCACGAACTACGTTGCGCACGTTATGTTTTGTTACCGTTTTACCGTAACCATAATGTATATATGCATGCGTATAGTTACACAATAATATTACAACATAGCACAAGCAAATGGGTTGGGCAACAAGTTCTAACAACATTATATTAAGCCCTGGATGCCGTGACCATGATAAAGAAGGTAGACACACAACGCTAATAGTATTGCTGATGTACATGAAGATATGTGGCATTGAAACGAACTAACAAATAGTAGTGTATTATTATTGTTGTATATATATATATTATCGTTGATATATATATTATCACATACAAGTATATTCATTTTTATCTCGAGATATAACAGACTTTGAAGTATACATGTATATCGTGACATCACTAAAGTCTGTCCCATCCCACTCGCGTACCCTAACTTTGGCATGAACAGAGTATTTGTAAAGCAGTAATGGTAAACTACATACCTGTGTGTTGATCTGTATCTACATGTTACCTAGCCCCAATGTGTGTCGTTCGGCAACAGTAATGTGTCTCTCTGTAATTGTAAATATTACATTTTGTATATATTGCTTTGATAGTAAATAATATGTGTAGATTATTTGTTCTGCTCTCCAGTATTGGAGCCGGGTAACAAAGGTATATATAGTTCACCGTAAATAGCCATACTACTACTACAGACTGATCTGTAGTCCAGTGGTAACACGCTGGATTGGTAATCCAGGGATCGCAGGTTCGATCCCCCATCTGACCCTAATAAAATTAACAGTATTTCAGATGGGACCTTCAACCGAGGTCTCGTGTCGGTGCTTTACACCGTGCACGTAAAAGGACCAGAGGAGACTCTGGAATGGGTCTCTGTCTGTATCATTGCACTATCCTCCAACAATCTAAAATGACTAATCTCTTCAGGAGCCGTCGCTCATATGGGTAACCGGTAGCGACGATAAATAAACGTAAAACACACACACACACGCCATACTACTGTGCTTTCAAAGTAAAGTAATAATACCGTTGGAATATTACACTACTGTATAGGTAAGGTAATATGCGATAGCTTACAGGTACTGTGATTTATTGTTTAATATGTTATACCGGACTTACCTATAATGCAATAGTGTATCGAATGTTTGTTTACAACCGTTATTACTTTACTTTGAAAGCACACTACTAGTTGACTGTTTGACACATAAACAATGACTTGCAACATATTAGATGGATCCGTTCGAATTATTTGTTTTTACTAAAGCCCCATATTTCGCAACCATAATTTAAAATTGATGAAACAAAAGCAATACTGAAGCTGAAGGGCAATACTTTATAGGAGTTCGGAGGTAATAAAGGTATACATGTATATTGTAAATTAGATAGAATAAATGAAATACTTAAACATATGTGAGGACCATATGTTATGGTGTGACAGATTTCAGTACTGATGTCTGTATCTAATTATGGTGATGATATTCGTTTTATTTATAGTCGCCACCGCATAAATGCATTTGGGCGACTGTATTCTCTAAGTTGTTTAGATCCTAAGGTGATTCGTTCTTCTGTGCTGGTTGTTCAATGATGAGTGTGTGTTCTACGATGATTATGTCCATCTTCTATGATGATTATTCCTATTCTACGGTGATTATTTCTGTAGTCGCTGGCGATTCTTCTTCTATGAAGCTTATGGAGACGTCCTCTGGTGGTTACTTTTTTCCGTGCCAGGGTGACAAGGCCTGGTCTGTACGTGGTCCTTTGTAGGGCCACCCTCCTCACTGTTGGTCACCCCGCAGCAGCATTAATACGGATCTGACAGTTAGACATCTGGTCGTCGATTGTCGCAAGCAAGTCTAGATTCAGTATAGAGCGTGGATCCACGACCGTTGCCGCTCCCTCAGGTCCGCCATCTCTTCTAAACGAAAAGCTCGAAAATCCAGTGCTCAGGTATAACACCACCTGGAAGAGATGGCAGATCTGTCCTGATGTGCCATAGCCGTGGATCCACATACTTGGGGAGATTCCCCCTTCGCAAGATCGACAACGCCAGGGAAGAGTGTGGAAACCTGGGAGTAAAAACACTCTAGAAGAGGCGGTGGATCTGTCCTGATGTGCCTTAGCCACTCGTTAGATCTTATTCGCAAGATCGACGACCAGAAGATCCCAGAATCCTACGCTGCTGCTGCGGGATGTGCACCGGTCACGACGTGCACGTCGTGAGGAGATCGACCGGCTCTAATTATGGTAGTATCCTATGTGCTCTTATTAATATGTCATTAATACTAATTTCGATATGTCGTGCTCTTCATAAATGTACAAATTAAATAATCTAACAGCATGTACTAATACTACATGTCATCAGCACGAATATGTTACAATCAAACACACTTTGCAAATTAAACTATACAATTAATATGTTTGTTGCGGTCTACATTGATATTAATCCAAATGTATTATTAAAATAATTTCGTTTTCACGCACTGTACTTTTGTGTTTACATTAATATGGATGGTCTTTTCATCATAAATATACACATTAATTATCTATCATCCCTTTCAACTGTAGTTGCAATGACACACACATTGTCACTCTACTAGTAAACCAATATAATATACGTGGTATTTCAAGATATGTATAATAATTATACTATAATTACATTATGTAACTAGTGCAATGCATCGACGTTGTCCCATAATATAATACGTTGTTTGTCCGGGTTTTACGCCCTCATCAGCACCATTTTGGGCTATATCGACGGCGGGCAGTTTAACTAACAACACATTTCCTGGGCAGGCTTCAGCTGTAAACCAGTAATGGTGCACCAACCTCCTCAAGAAACTGCCGTGACTCATGATGATGATTCAGTTTATTTATCCTCGCCTCCGGCGAACCATATGGGCGAGCGTACTAAGATGATTATTCCTCTGTGGTGCTTATGATGACATCCTCAGATGGCTTCTTCTTTCCGTGCCAGGGTGACAAGGCCTGGTCTGTACGTGGTCATTTAGAGGGCCACCCTCCTCACTGTTGGTCACCCCGCAGCAGCATTTATACGGATCTGGCAGTTAGACATCTGGTCGTCGATTGTCACTCAGGGGAGCGTGGATGCCACGACCGTTGCCGCTCTCTCAGGTCCGCCGTCTCGTCTATCCGCCTGAGAAGTAGAAGGAGGAGAAAGATCGAAGAAGCCAGCGAAGATATAGTGCACATTTCAAAACACTATCTAGAAGAGACGGCGGATATGTCCTAATGTGCCATAGCCGTGGGTCCACATGCTGGCGAGCCCCCCCATCGCAAGATCGACGACCAGAAGATCCCAGAATCCTACGGTGCTGCTGCGGGATGTGCCCCGGTCGCGACGTGTACGTCGTGAGGAGATCGACCGGGCTGTCGTGACTATCAGTGATGAAAGGCTACATAGTGGTATTCAAGTCGGCGACCGTAACCACTGAACCTCGGAGGCGGACCGTAACCACTGAACCTCGGAGGCGGACCGTAACCATTGAACCTCGGAGGCGGACCGTAACCACTGAACCTCGGAGGCGGACCGTAACCACTGAACCTCGGAGGCGGACCGTAACCACTGAACCTCGGAGGCGGACCGTAACCACTGAACCTCGGAGGCGGACCGTAACCACTGAACCTCGGAGGGGACCGTAACCACTGAACCTCGGAGGCGGACCGTAACCACTGAACCTCGGAGGCGGACCGTAACCACTGAACCTCGGAGGCGGACCGTAACCACTGAACCTCGGAGGCGGACCGTAACCACTGAACCTCGGAGGCGGACCGTAACCACTGAACCCTCGGAGGCGGACCGTAACCACTGAACCTCGGAGGCGGACCGTACCACTGAACCTCGGAGGCGGACCGTAACCACTGAACCTCGGAGGCGGACCGTAACCACTGAACCTCGGAGGCGGACCGTAACCACTGAACCTCGGAGGCGGACCGTAACCACTGAACCTCGGAGGCGGACCGTAACCACTGAACCTCGGAGGCGGACCGTAACCACTGAACCTCGGAGGCGGACCGTAACCACTGAACCTCGGAGGCGGACCGTAACCACTGAACCTCGGAGGCGGACCGTAACCACTGAACTCGGAGGCGGACCGTACCACTGAACCTCGGAGGCGGACCGTAACCACTGAACCTCGGAGGCGGACCGTAACCACTGAACCTCGGAGGCGGACCGTAACCATGAACTCGGAGGCGGACCGAACCACTGAACCTCGGAGGCGGACCGTAACCACTGAACTCGGAGGCGGACCGAACATGATACCTCGGATGCGACCGTAACCAGATAACCCGGATGCTACCGTATATAACACTAGTACATAGCAGACTTACATATACACTAGAACCAGTACTATAGACTTACATATATAGTACATATAGACTTACATATATAGTACATAGAGACTTACAGAACATATAGAACATATATAGTACATATACTTATATACATATATAGTACATATAGACTACATATATAGTACATATAGACTTACATATATAGTACATATAGACTTACATATATAGTACATATAGACTTACATATATAGTACATATAGACTACATATATAGTACATATAGACTTACATATATAGTACATATAGACTACATATATAGTACATATAGACTTACATATATAGTACATATAGACTTACATATATAGTACATATAGACTTACATATAT
>CM026402.1:77000621-77029733 GCA_014843695.1 Archivesica marissinica | reverse complement strand
GAACCTCGGAGGCGGACCGTAACCACTGAACCTCGGAGGCGGACCGTACGTATAATACGTAATCGTCGATCTGGCACTATTTATATTTTCAAGATAACTCGTGCATTGTTTGTTTAATCATATTTTATTTGCTAGTTTACATATATAGTACATATAGACTTACATATATAGTACATATAGACTTACATATATAGTACATATAGACTTACATATATAGTACATATAGACTTACATATATAGTACATATAGACTTACATATAGACTTACATATATAGTACATATAGACTTACATATATAGTACATATAGACTTACATATATAGTACATATAGACTTACATATATAGTACATATAGACTTACATATATAGTACATATAGACTTACATATATAGTACATATAGACTTACATATATAGTACATATAGACTTACATATATAGTACATATAGACTTACATATATAGTACATATAGACTTACATATATAGTACATATAGACTTACATATATAGTACATATAGACTTACATATATAGTACATATAGACTTACATATATAGTACATATAGACTTACATATATAGTACATATAGACTTACATATATAGTACATATAGACTTACATATATAGTACATATAGACTTACATATATAGTACATATAGACTTACATATATAGTACATATAGACTTACATATATAGTACATATAGACTTACATATATAGTACATATAGACTTACATATATAGTACATATAGACTTACATATATAGTACATATAGACTTACATATATAGTACATATAGACTTACATATATAGTACATATAGACTTACATATATAGTACATATAGACTTACATATATAGTACATATAGACTTACATATATAGTACATATAGACTTACATATATAGTACATATAGACTTACATATATAGTACATATAGACTTACATATATAGTACATATACTTACTATATAGTACATATAGACTTACATATATAGTACATATAGACTTACATATATAGTACATATAGACTTACATATATAGTACATATAGACTTACATATATAGTACATATAGACTTACATATATAGTACATATAGACTTACATATATAGTACATATAGACTTACATATATAGTACATATAGACTACATATATAGTACATATAGACTTACATATATAGTACATATAGACTTACATATATAGTACATATAGACTTACATATATAGTACATATAGACTTACATATATAGTACATATAGACTACATATATAGTACATATAGACTTACATATATAGTACATATAGACTACATATATAGTACATATAGACTTACATATATAGTACATATAGACTTACATATATAGTACATATAGACTTACATATATAGTACATATAGACTTACATATATAGTACATATAGACTACATATATAGTACATATAGACTACATATATAGTACATATAGACTTACATATATAGTACATATAGACTACATATATAGTACATATAGACTTACATATATAGTACATATAGACTTACATATATAGTACATATAGACTTACATATATAGTACATATAGACTTACATATATAGTACATATAGACTTACATATAGATTACATATATAGTACATATAGACTTACATATATAGTACATATAGACTTACATATATAGTACATATAGACTTACATATATAGTACATATAGACTTACATATATAGTACATATAGACTTACATATATAGTACATATAGACTACATATATAGTACATATAGACTTACATATATAGTACATATAGACTTACATATATAGTACATATAGACTTACATATATAGTACATATAGACTTACATATATAGTACATATAGACTTACATATTACATATACATATATAGTACATATAGATTACATATTACATATACATATATAGTACATATAGACTTACATATATAGTACATATAGACTTACATATATAGTACATATAGACTTACATATATAGTACATATAGACTTACATATATAGTACATATAGACTTACATATATAGTACATATAGACTTACATATATAGTACATATAGACTTACATATATAGTACATATAGACTTACATATATAGTACATATAGACTTACATATATAGTACATATAGACTTACATATATAGTACATATAGACTTACATATATAGTACATATAGACTTACATATATAGTACATATAGACTTACATATATAGTACATATAGACTTACATATATAGTACATATAGACTTACATATATAGTACATATAGACTTACATATATAGTACATATAGACTTACATATATAGTACATATAGACTTACATATATAGTACATATAGACTTACATATATAGTACATATAGACTTACATATATAGTACATATAGACTTACATATATAGTACATATAGACTTACATATATAGTACATATAGACTTACATATATAGTACATATAGACTTACATATATAGTACATATAGACTTACATATAGACTTACATATATAGTACATATAGACTTACATATATAGTACATATAGACTTACATATATAGTACATATAGACTTACATATATAGTACATATAGACTTACATATATAGTACATATAGACTTACATATATAGTACATATAGACTTACATATATAGTACATATAGACTTACATATATAGTACATATAGACTTAACATTCATTATACATATACATATATAGTACATATAGACTTAACATTCATTATATGTGATATTTTACATATATAGTACATATAGACTTAACATTCATTATACATATACATATATAGTACATATAGACTTAACATTCATTATATGTATATTTACATATATAGTACATATAGACTTAACATTCATTATACATATATAGTACATATAGACTTAACATTCATTATACATATACATATATAGTACATATAGACTTAACATTCATTATACATATACATATATAGTACATATAGACTTAACATTCATTATACATATATAGTACATATAGACTTAACATTCATTATACATATATAGTACATATAGACTTAACATTCATTATACATATATAGTACATATAGACTTAACATTCATTATACATATATAGTACATATAGACTTAACATTCATTATACATATACATATATAGTACATATAGACTTAACATTCATTATACATATATAGTACATATAGACTTAACATTCATTATACATATACATATATAGTACATATAGACTTAACATTCATTATACATATACATATATAGTACATATAGACTTAACATTCATTATACATATATAGTACATATAGACTTAACATTCATTATACATATATAGTACATATAGACTTAACATTCATTATACATATACATATATAGTACATATAGACTTAACATTCATTATACATATACATATATAGTACATATAGACTTAACATTCATTATACATATACATATATAGTACATATAGACTTAACATTCATTATACATATACATATATAGTACATATAGACTTAACATTCATTATACATATACATATATAGTACATATAGACTTAACATTCATTATACATATACATATATAGTACATATAGACTTAACATTCATTATACATATACATATATAGTACATATAGACTTAACATTCATTATACATATACATATATAGTACATATAGACTTAACATTCATTATACATATACATATATAGTACATATAGACTTAACATTCATTATATGTGATATTTTACATATATAGTACATATAGACTTAACATTCATTATATGTGCTATTTTACATATATAGTACATATAGACTTAACATTCATTATATGTGCTATTTTACATATATAGTACATATAGACTTAACATTCATTATATTTGATATTTTACATATATAGTACATATAGACTTAACATTCATTATATGTGCTATTTTACATATATAGTACATATAGACTTAACATTCATTATATTGCTATTTTACATATATAGTACATATAGACTTAACATTCATTATATGTGATATTTTACATATATAGTACATATAGACTTAACATTCATTATATTTGCTATTTTACATATATAGTACATATAGACTTAACATTCATTATATTTGCTATTTTACATATATAGTACATATAGACTTAACATTCATTATATTTGCTATTTTACATATATAGTACATATAGACTTAACATTCATTATATTTGCTATTTTACATATATAGTACATATAGACTTAACATTCATTATATTTGATATTTTACATATATAGTACATATAGACTTAACATTCATTATATTTGCTATTTTACATATATAGTACATATAGACTTAACATTCATTATATTTGATATTTTACATATATAGTACATATAGACTTAACATTCATTATATTTGATATTTTACATATATAGTACATATAGACTTAACATTCATTATATTTGCTATTTTACATATATAGTACATATAGACTTAACATTCATTATATTTGATATTTTACATATATAGTACATATAGACTTAACATTCATTATATGTGATATTTTACATATATAGTACATATAGACTTAACATTCATTATATTTGATATTTTACATATATAGTACATATAGACTTAACATTCATTATATGTGATATTTTACATATATAGTACATATAGACTTAACATTCATTATATGTGATATTTTACATATATAGTACATATAGACTTAACATTCATTATATGTGCTATTTTACATATATAGTACATATAGACTTAACATTCATTATATGTGATAAAATGCAAAATGGGTTGGGCAACAAGTTCTAGCAACATTAGTAAACTGCCCTCCCCAAGAAGAATAAATGAATAATTGGCAATCAGGCATTCTGCAAAGAAGCAAACAAATATGGTGGAATATAGAAAAGAATTAACAAAAAATAAAGCAAAACTGGTAACTTAGTAAAGAGAAGGAAGATGAGTAGTAGTAGAGATTAACCATGTGTAATACATGTGTTTATACCAAAGTGATGTCTTGTTCCGTGTCACGCTGTCACAATGAACATTTACTATAGGGCACATGGTATTTGGTTAAGTGATGTCATGTTCCGTGTCACGCTGTCACAATGAACATTTACTATAGGGCACTCGGTATTTGGTTAAGATGTACATGCGTATTGTCATATTTTTCTTTGTCGTGCATTGTACTTACATACGAACATTAAGTTGACCAGGTTATGTGCCAAACCCTGTTTTAGCATATTACAAAGATCTGATCGAGGTTGATTACCGATTTCTTAAAACATTTTTAGTTGAGCGCTAATGCTTGTATTGAACATCGCAATTTAATTATAATTATTTAAATTTGACAATTAGCTACTACTCCTCAGTTTACCTTGTATATATTATGTATTGTATTGTATTGTATTGTTGTATTGTATTGTATTGTATTGTATTGTATTGTATTAAGGTTTGTTTTCTTCCTTTTCCACCATTCTTTTCTTTTTCAATTTGTAATAATATCAATGTGATCATGTTTGTATGACTTGTGATATTCTAAATTATATCTCCTGTAATTCAATTTTGGTGGCGCAGCAGGGGTAGCCCCTTCGTTTCAGGTGCGAAATGCACTGAGTTCACGCCCAGCTATAGCCGTTACAGTGTCACTCATCTCTCCCTCATGGCGATGGATTCTATTTGGAATGATGTCTCGAGAGCGATTTATCTAAACCTGTAAGAACTTGTTTCGCAATCGAGCTAAAATAAACGTGTAAACCTGTTCAGTGTGTAACATGTGCATAGACTATCTACAGACATGCAGCACTCATACAAGCGTTCCCATGTAAAAATTCCTTCTCCCACACCTTATTGTGACACATATAGTTTAACATTTCCTTTCAGTGTTTCTCCTTAAAGAGATAGAGATAGATTGCTTTATTTATAGAGGGTGACCTAATTAGTTTTGAACTAATCCTCCTTAGGGCCCACATTCACAGTTGCAATTTGACGGGACCTGGCAGAGCAGGCAGCATAGTTGATGTGCACATGTAGTCGTCCTGTGCAAGGCCCAGCAAGTGAGAACATTGTTTTACACATTACAAATGAATTATATTGTATTGCCAGTTGGCCTATTTTTGTGGTAATTTGGGTTTAATGTTGCACCAACAGCTTATGTCATACGGCGACTCTCCGACCATTATTGGTGGAGTAATACCACGGGTATAATACCTCCGAGAATTATTGGTGGAGTAATACCTCGGGTATAATACCTCCGGCCATTATTGGTGGAGTAATACCTCGGGTATAATACCTCCGACCATTATTGGTGGAGTAATACCACGGGTATAATACCTCCGGCCATTATTGGTGGAGTAATACCACGGGTATAATACCTCCGACCATTATTGGTGGAGTAATACCACGGGTATAATACCTCCGACCATTATTGGTGGAGTAATACCACGGGTATAATACCTCCGACCATTATTGTGGAGTAATACCACGGGTGTAATACCTCCGACCATTATTGTGGAGTAATACCACGGGTATAATACCTCCGACCATTATTGCTGGAGTAATACCACGGGTGTAATACCTCCGCCATTATTGTGGAGTAATACCTCGGGTATAATACCTCCGACCATTATTGTGGAGTAATACCTCGGGTATAATACCTCCGGCCATTATTGGTGGAGTAGTACCTCGAGTATAATACCTCCGACCATTATTGGTGGAGTAATACCTCGGGTATAATACCTCCGACCATTATTGGTGGAGTAATACTTCGGGTATAATACCTCCGAGAATTATTGGTGGAGTAATACCTCGGGTATAATACCTCCGACCATTATTGGTGGAGTAATACCTCGGGTATAATACCTACGACCATTATTGGTGGAGTAATACCTCGGGTATAATACCTCCGAGAATTATTGGTGGAGTAATACCTCGGGTATAATACCTCCGACCATTATTGGTGGAGTAATACCTCGGGTATAATACCTCCGAGAATTATTGGTGGAGTAATACCACGGGTATAATACCTCCGGCCATTATTGGTGGAGTAATACCTCGGGTATAATACCTCCGACCATTATTGGTGGAGTAATACCACGGGTATAATACCTCCGACCATTATTGGTGGAGTAATACCACGGGTGTAATACCTCCGACCATTATTGATGGAGTAATACCTGGGTATAATACATCCGGCCATTTGGGGTTTGGTTGGGTTTTGTTGGTGGGTTAGGGTTAATACTCCGACCATTATTGGTGGGTAATACTCGGGTATAATACCTCCGACCATTATTGGTGGAGTAATACCTCGGGTATATACCTCGACCATTATTGGTGAGTAATACCCGGGTTAATACCTCCGCCATTATTGGTGGAGTAATACCACGGGTATAATACCTCCGACCATTATTGGTGGAGTAATACCTCGGGTATAATACCTCCGACCATTATTGGTGGAGTAATACCACGGGTATAATACCTCCGACCATTATTGGTGGAGTAATACCTCGGGTATAATACCTCCGACCATTATTGGTGGAGTAATACCTCGGGTATAATACCTCCGGCCATTATTGGTGGAGTAATACCACGGGTATAATACCTCCGACCATTATTGGTGGAGTAATACCTCGGGTATAATACCTCCGGCCATTATTGGTGGAGTAATACCACGGGTATAATACGTCCGACCATTATTGGTAGAGTAATACCTCGGGTATAATACCTCCGACCATTATTGGTGGAGTAATACCACGGGTATAGTACCTCCGAGAATTATTGGTGGAGTAATACCACGGGTATAATACCTCCGACCATTATTGCTGGAGTAATACCTCGGATATAATACCTCCGAGAATTATTGATGGAGTAATACCACGGGTATAATACCTCCGGCCATTATTGATGGAGTAATACCATGGGTATAATACCTCCGACCATTATTGATGGAGTAATACCACGGGTATAATACCTCCGGCCATTATTGGTGGAGTAATACCACGGTTATAATACGGCCGACCATTATTGGTGGAGTAATACCACGGGTATAATACGTCCGACCATTATTGGTAGAGTAATACCTCGGGTATAATACCTCCGACCATTATTGATGGAGTAATACCACGGGTATAATACCTCCGACCATTATTGGTGGAGTAATACCTCGGGTATAATACCTCCGAGAATTATTGGTGGAGTAATACCACGGGTATAATACCTCCGGCCATTATTGGTGGAGTAATACCTCGGGTATAATACTCCGCATTATTGGTGTAGTAATACCACGGGTATAATACCTCCGCCATTATTGGTGGAGTAATACCACGGGTATAATACCTCCGACCATTATTGGTGGAGTAATACCACGGGTATAATACCTCCGGCCATTATTGGTGGAGTAATACCTCGGGTATAATACCTCCGACCATTATTGGTGGAGTAATATCTCGGGTATAATACCTCCGACCATTATTGGTGGAGTAATACCAAGGGTATAATACGTCCGACCATTATTGGTGGAGTAATACCTCAGGTATAATACCTCCGACCATTATTGGTGGAGTAATACCTCAGGTATAATACCTCCGACCATTATTGGTGGAGTAATACCACGGGTATAATACCTCCGACCATTATTGGTGGAGTAATACCACGGGTATAATACCTCCGACCATTATTGGTGGAGTAATACCACGGGTATAATACCTCCGACCATTATTGGTGGAGTAATACCACGGGTATAATACCTCCGACCATTATTGGTGGAGTAATACCACGGGTATAATACCTCCGCATTATGGTGAGTATCGGTATACTCCGCCATTATTGGTGGAGTATACCGGTATAATACCTCCGACCATTATTGGTGGAGTAATACCACGGGTATAATACCTCCGACCATTATTGGTGGAGTAATACCACGGGTATAATACGGCCGACCATTATTGGTGGAGTAATACCACGGGTATAATACCTCCGGCCATTATTGGTGGAGTAATACCACGGGTATAATACCTCCGACCATTATTGGTGGAGTAATGCCACGGGTATAATACCTCCGACCATTATTGGTGGAGTAATACCACGGGTATAATACCTCCGACCACTATTGGTGGAGTAATACCTCGGGTATAATACCTCCGACCATTATTGGTGGAGTAATACCACGGGTATAATACCTCCGAGAATTATTGCGGGTATAACCACCTACATAACACAAGCAAGCTGAATATTGACAAAGCTACTCTGTCAAGCCCATCAGTGTTTTAAAACATAAGACAAAATAAATAAAGTTATGAGCAACCTTAAAACTATTTAGTTGATGTGAATGAATGTTTGATGCCAATGCATATTAAATATATTATCACTATTATAGATTCAGTGAATTCTTTGAATTACGACTGTTTTTAGAAAAAGTAATAAATGTTGCAAAATGTTCATCACTTTCCTTTAAAATGACGTAAATATTGTTGAACAAAATTATGTAGAAACTTAGTCTCAAAACTGTTTTAAGAATTTGGAATTCATTGCCTCACTTAGTTCAAAATGCTCCAACTTTCTAATAGTTCAAAATGCTCGACCTATCTAACAGTTCAAAATTCTCGAACTATTTAACAGTTCAAAATTCTCTACAATAACAATACAAACTAATCACATATTTCTACTATTATTACTTCAGTCTTTGGAACGTTTGAGCATTACCATTGCAATAGTTCTGTGAGTGGCTGTCTTTAAGCTGATTTCATACTATTTTCAAGATACCGCTATAAGTGATATATGCACATAGTTATATAGATTTATTGTATCATTCTCCCTCTTCTACCCTGTTAGACAAGTTCATATATCATCATATCCCAGACCATATTGTATATATAGTTTCTCTACATATGCAGTTTTCACTTACAGTCCTATCATTTGATTTGTATCTATGTTGAGGGCCTCATGGTAGATTACCTTTTGTTTAATGAGTTCTCTCGTAAAATAAAGTCTTTATTATTATTATTATTATTATTATTAACGTAAATACGTCGTATTTTGTATCCTAATATGTATGAGAGGGAATTTACTTGCATAGTCCTGTTTGATATCACAATTGACCTGGTGGCACTGGAAACGTCATAGATTTGAATCACACCGGGTTTCTGTCGTCTGACTATGCACGGGGGCTGATCAGAACTTATTAACTCTTTCACCGCCAATGTCGCATAAAAGCGACTTTGTAAAAAAGTAGAGAACCCGATCGGACAGAACAGAACATGCCGTCTGATCAGGCTATATGCTGATTGCTATTCAGACAGTGGAGCTGAAGCACCTGTCCGAATAACAAACAACATAGATCCTGATCCGACGCGGCGTTACGCTCTGAATTTAATCGGCGCTGAAAGAGTTAATAAGCGTGTTCCATTCTATTGAACTGATGTGAGGCAATGCTATTACGCCACTTTAAACTTCAATCTTAAGGCAATACTACTTGTCGATATAATGTTACTTTACTTTCTGACTCCACGGACTGAAGATCAGTCGCTTAAACCAGGACTTGTCATGTAGTACACGCCAGCGGCAGTAACGACGTCGTGCCAGTGCTCCATTAACTCCGCTAGCACTGGCCTCAATAACCATGCATATTATTTATGCATTTTCAATTGGATTATCTATGCTGCATCTATAGTACAAACACCGAGAGTAGTCAGTGTAATGCTACACACAGAGATAACTGTAACCTAGTTAATGCAACTTCACCTGTCATTTTCTGGACGATTGGGAAATAATGTGTTAATTACCATTATAGTCAGGCTCACTATGTTCAGATTAATAATTTCGTTGGAATTTTTGGGAGATTTGCAAATCTATACATTTTTGGAAACTGTATAGTGTAAGCAATCAGAAAACCAATGTTTACTATTTGCCGGACGCATATATGGCGGCCATCTTGGATTTTCAAAATGTCCGCTTTAAAAATGGGTGTTTCTCAATATCTCAACATCTAGGGGACCTAGAGTCCTGATTTTAACGGCTAAACCTACAATTGTAGGGGCAATGAATATAGTGGTACCAAGTACAATAAGCTAAACGTAACCACAAGGCGGTCATCTTGGATTTTCAAAATGGCCGCCTTAAGAATGGGCGTTTCTCAGTATCTCAACTTCTAGGTGACATAGAGTCCTGGTTTTAACGGCTAATCCTATATGTTTAGGGGTGAGGAATCCAGTGGCTCCAAGTACAATAGGCTAAATAATAATAATATAATAATAATAATAATAATGGTTTATTATTACACAATAGGCTAAACATAATAACAGATGTAGATAGTAGATGATCTGAATGACTGAGCCAGAGATTTCACTTCCGACGATGATAATTGTTTATCATTAAACTTCAAGGCAAGGACCATCATCATGTTCATCAGCTAGTACTCTCACTCATCATCATCACTGTCACTGGCCAACAATATGTCATTCCTAGAGTCCTCATCATTCTGACACTGAGTGCCGCACTGGCAGAGGTCTGTACACGATAGGTTGTTGGACCTGCAAGAACATCGAGCTGTAGAGCAGTCGGCTCTGCACTGGCATCTCACCATCTCGATGATGGCCTTGGGGGCTGGGAGCACCTCAGTAGTGACTGGCTTGACCTGACCAGTTGTGTCCTTGTAGAAGCCGTGCTTCAGAGGATCCAGGAACTGCTGCTGAGCAACACTTGCCTGACCCCATACTGTGGCCTGGATCTGGACTCGGAGGATGTGCTGCTTGAGAGCACCGGGGGTGGGAGGCAGCTTGTCACTTTCAGCCATATGCTTGCAGAACAGATGCCATCGCAGCTCGGGGATGCTCGCAATCTGGATGCCCTTTGGTGAGTATGCAGCAGAGACGAATGTAGCTAATGTAGAGAGCAGGTCGTCGGTGACTTCAGTGGCATCCGAAAGCATCTGGAAAGCCTTGACGACTTCTCCGTCTGCTTTTAGGTAGACTTGCAGCCAGGTTGCTTTGCCTATACGAGAGAACCTCCCAGTGTTGTCTGCCCCCGAAAATGCGTGGAAGGCTGGCAAAGCCGTTGCTCTTTCTGGACCTAGAGCTGTCCATACTGGCTGCACTTGGATCACTCCGGAGGCCATCGACATGGACGTTTTCCTCAGCAGCAGGTCATAATTGGCTATGACCAGCACCAGGACATCTGTGTCTGGGGAGAAGACCACTAACTCTGCATCAGGTGGGTTGCGCTGTGATGCCAGCACTGCCTGGTGGATCAGCAGTGTGTCCGCCTCTTCATGGTTGTTGTCCTCAAAGAGCAGCTCGTTGTTGCTTCTGGTATGTCCTGAGGCCGATATGATGACAACTTGGACAAGTCTTTGTTGTACTCCAGGGTTCTTGCTGCCAGATACTCAGTCAGATCAGCCTTCGTCTTGTCATGGGAAAGGAACCGGCTCATCGGGATGTGTTTGATGCTGGTGTCATCTCTGATCTGATATTGGACCGGATCCTTCCCTTGTCTCCGTTTCTCTCTTGTGGTACTCTTCAGGGAGTCAGCCTGGTAAGTATCAAACACCAGAATGATCTCATCACAGTCTCTTGTCAGAGACATTAGTCTGGCATTGAAGCATTCACTGAGGTCCTTGACTGTCACTACCGTGGCTGGTTTCTTTGTCAGCTTCTGCAGGACCACCATACCGTCCACCAGTGCGATCTTGCGATTTGTGTCACCCTCAGTGTGTGTGAAGTCCATGGTTTCAGAATCCACTGCATCGCGCTGCAGACCACTTGCATCTTGCAACTGCTGCTGATCGTCATCGGGTGGTTCTGCTGTTCCCAACTTCTCAAGGAGGTGGATCAACTTTGACTTGTCAGTGCATGGCAGCATTGCTCCGTTTGGCGCGAACAGTTCCCTCGGTGTCAACGTGAACTCGTAGTTCCCGATGGCTTGTTTCAGGTCAATGTCTCGGTTGGACCTGGCAAGGACCATCAGCCTTCCGTAGAGATCCTTGGTCTCCTTCAGGTCTACAGTCTTGTCCTGGAGTTTCACACTGGCTTTCTTGTTGCCAGACATGTACATCTTGTTGTTCTGTTTCTTCACTGGTGCCCACAGGCTGACGTCCCCATTGATTCGCTCTGACACGTACTCTTCATACAACTTCTGCCCAGTGGCGTCAATGTTCAGGATCTGTGGCACGTACTCGTCTGGAATGTAGGCATGAGTGATCAGATTGTGCAGCTGGTCACCTTCAGTGGCAAATGGATTGCCATGACTCAGGATCGCAGTCTTGATTTTGTCGATTGCGTCATGCTCCCTCTTGACTGCACTTGGTCCAAGGTCATGGTGCTCTGTGGCCTTGCCAACTTCCGCATCAAACTGACTCTTGAACTCCTTTGACAGGCACGACAGTTCTGGTGCAGCCATGAAGAACCTCTGTCTGGCGTTGGCGTTGTTGGAGATGCCAATGAGTCCAGCACGAACCTTCATCTGCTTGTTCAGATGTTCGCATGTGTGGTCTGCTCCAACAGATACGAACGGGATCTCGTTCTTGGTGACGGATATGTTGCCAGCTTCCAGTTCCTTCCAGGTGTTGGGGTGGTTGGTTCTCAGGTCATTCATGTCTGCGATGTATCGGGGCCAGAGTCGCTTGTACTTGATTCGGTCCATAGCAAAGAATATCTTGCTCAGTGCTTCTCCAGCTTCGAGATGGAGCGCGAGGTCAGCATTCCGGGATGCTGCCACGAAGAACAGGATCGTCTCCACTCGGTGTATGTAGTTCATCATTGATTTGAACATGGCATTGTTCTATCTCTTAGTCTCCCAGTCCTGGAATGTCTTCCTTACTTCAGCAGTGGTCAGGGCTTGAAGGAGCGTGGTGTTGGCTTCATTCACGGATTCGGCCTTCGTGCATTTGTCCCCTTCCGAGCAGGCAGCTACTACTTCCTCCGTTGCTTCCAAGCAGGCGTCTTTCAGTTATGGGTTGTCCGTGAAGAACTCCTCCAGTGCCATCTCATGCAGTGCGACATATGAGTAGATGTGGGCACGGAGAGCGCGCTTGTAGTGGTTGCATTTCAGGATCTGCCTTGTTGTGGCAGAACCATAGACATCGGCTTCCATCCAGGCATCATCTATGCCCGAGTTCTCCATGGAGGCGCCGAGAGCTCGCAGAGCAGCCATGACGACATGTAGTTCGCTCAGTCTGGGGACAACTGTGCTTTTCAAGTCCGGCCTGGCATCTAGCAGCTGCACCACCTTCTCGTAGAGAACCATGTCAAATGAAATGACCGTCGGATGATCGTCACCAACTGCCAAGTACCTCAGCTGACTTGCTTGCATGATCACAGTCAGTAGGGTTGGCCATTCGTGTGCCACCTCTGGGAGTAGTAGTAAGGCCCCAACTTGAGTCACGGACTGGCTTGTAGACAGCAGTGAGTTGTAGCCTGCCCAGCCAGGAATCTTAAGGCGGCCATTTTGAAAATCCAAGATGACCGCCTTGTGGTTACGTTTAGCTTATTGTACTTGGTACCACTATATTCATTGACCCTACAAATGTAGGTTTATCCGTTAAAATCAGGACTCTAGGTCCCCTAGATGTTGAGATATTGAGAAACACCCATTTTTAAAGCGGACATTTTGAAAATCCAAGATGGCCGCCATATATGCGTTCGGCAAATGGTAAACATTGGTTTTCTGATTGCTTACACTATACAGTTTCCAAAAATGTATAGATTTGCAAATTTCCCAAACATTCCAACGAAATTACATAATGAGCCTGACTATTATGTATTCGTCTCTATGTCTTATTGTTTTCAGTCAACTTGTTCCAAGCCATCATTGATGTGAGCATGCAATAACAGGCTTGAGCTGGTTGCACTAATTGATTAAGTTTGTATTTGCGCCAATCTGGCCGCGTTGTATTCGGATTATGCAATAATTGATTCCCCTCGGGTTCCGTGATGCGTACAAGTTTGTATTTGCGCCAATCTGGCCGCGTTGTATTCGGATTATGCAATAATTGATTCCCCTCGGGTTCCGTGATGCGTACAAGTTTGTATTTGCGCCAATCTGGCCGCGTTGTATTCGGATTATGCAATAATTGATTCCCCTCGGGTTCGGGGATGTGCATAAGTTTGTATTTGCGCCAATCTGGCCGCGTTGTATTCGGATTATGCAATAATTGATTCCCCTCGGGTTCGGGGATGTGTATAAGTTTGTATTTGCGCCAATCTGACCGCGTTGTATTCGGATTATGCAATAATTGATTCCCCTCGGGTTCGGGATGTGTATAAGTTTGTATTTGCGCCAATCTGACCGCGTTGTATTCGGATTATGCAATAATTGATTCCCCTCGGGTTCGGGGATGTGTATAAGTTTGTATTTGCGCCAATCTGACCGCGTTGTATTCGGATTATGCAATAATTGATTCCCCTCGGGTTCGGGGATGTGTATAAGTTTGTATTTGCGCCAATCTGACCGCGTTGTATTAAGATTATTGGTTCTGATCTGATTCCGGGATTGATATACGATTATTATACGCTGGTATCATGTATTCCCGCCAATTTCATCACGTGGTGCACATGAGTACTAATTATCTACACCGCCAAGTGACCAGTGACATTGAACTTGAAATTTGGTAAAGAATAGCACGATTTCAAAAATTATTTATGCTTCACAAAAATCTAAAAAAATCCCAGTCACATTGTAGACTTTCTAGACGCGAACTGGTAGTATCAGGGTTCCTGGGCCCTATCCAATTCCCTGAAGTTGGCACACCAATCGTGTGCACCGGACACTATCCAGGAGGTATATTTACATGCGACATGAAAGTGTTACGGCTGTGGCTGGTTGTGTGCAGTTTAAAACTGTATATAGCTTTCATTCTACCCAGTCGCCACACGTGTTTGTGATCTTTGAGATTAGTTTAGTTTATACAAATTTATTTTAGCTCGATTGCGAAACAAGTTATTTCAACTTATATAAATCACTCTCGAGACCTCATTCTTGATGGAATCCATCGCCACGAGGGAGAGAGAAGAGGAAACGTGGAATTTAAATGCCTTGCCTAAGGGCACAATCGTAACGGCTCCAGCGGGGCTCGGTCAACTTGCCTAGCCAGGAACAGTCGTTGATATAGGGGGTCTAGGATAGATGTCCATGGTGGGGGGGGGTCATTAGATAGAGATACATGGATTTTGGTGCAGTAGTTTTATACAAATTTATTTTAGTTCGATTGCGAAACAAGTTTTTAAAATTATATTAATCAGTATCGATACCTCATTCCTCATTCCATTGCCACAGGGAGAGTGAAGAGGCACCGTGGAATATAAATGCCACCTTCTAAAGTACGACGTTCACACTTAGACAAAAACGAAGAGTTTAAAAACCAAGTGACAACAAGAAACAATCTCAAACAATATCCCATTTAGCAAACAGAAATTAAAACAGAAAGTAAAGCACATATTTTTAATTCAGATATCGATTTAATACGTCGGAAGCACATGCACTATTTGAATGCAGCGCCATTTTAACCGTAAGCACTTTCCCGTCATCACATGCATATAATTGTGAATAATTAATAGTTTGCTAAGCAGGACCACGTGGGTTGGAAGGTGGAACACGCTAGAGTTAATTAATTGAAAATTGTAGAACTAAACTAATTGGAATTTGAGACCCTTGTTACTGTATTAAAATTGCCAATCTGAAACTATCGAGTATGGAACTACTCACACCACTAACCACAACATAGAAGACACACACACTATGCAGCACAAGCGAATAACAGGTAGGAAACAGGAATAGCACCTTGGAACTGTCAGATGTCTAAATCACTGGGGGCGTGAACAGGTGGCTAACACCACACGTGTCCTCATTTCTGTCACACAGGATGCAACGTATTGACCACATGACTAAATTGTCGTAGTAAATATTGTGTTTTACGTTTATTTATCGTCGCTACCGGTTGCCCATATGAGCGACGCCTCCTGAATTTTAGATTTGTGGAGGATAGTGCAATGATACAGAGAGAGTCCCATTCCAGAGTCTCCTCTGGTTCTTTTACGTTCACGGTGTAAAGCACCGACACGAGACCTCGGTTTAACGTCCCATCTGAAAGACTGTTAATTTTATTAGGGTCAGAAGGGGGATCGAACAGTAGACATTGCACAGTATTCGAATTATAGATGTTATAAGTTTGTTCAAATTGTTTGGGTAATAACTTTGTGCCATACTTGTATCGTTTTAGAAATGTGTTCGGTAATAAAACAACTATTTCATTTCCTCGGGTAATAGTTCATCGGGTCGTCCACAGCATCTCGGGGCAATTGTTTGACTGTTCACAGAATGGCAATGAAATAGTAAATGTTGAATATTGCTTTTATGTGTATATAGTTTATACAAATTTATTTTAGCTCGATTGCGAAACAAGTTCTTATAACTTATATTAATCACTCTCGAGACCTCATTCCTGGTGGAATACACCGTCACGAGGGAGAGAAGAGGCAACGTGGAATTTAAATGCCTTGCCTAAGGACACAATCGTAACGGCTCCAGTGGGGATCGAAATCCAGGCCTTTCGCACTTGAAGCGAACGCGCATCCACTGCGCTATCACGACTTCCACGTGTATATGTAATTGTATATTTGTAGAAAAGATCTATTTGAAGATAGGCAAGGTGAAAAAAGTCATTGATGCGACCTTAACCTAACCCACAGGGTTTCCGTTTATGTACATTGTGTTTCCGTTCTTCCTACTGACAATGTTCTCAAAACGTGTAACTCTTATTTATATTTACTGTCTCGTATGAAAATATATCTCTCTAATCCAAATCGCACACTCTTCTACAGTGCTCATATATTGCCTCACTTTTGTTGTGTAATTTGGGGTAACTGCAACTGATCTTTAGAAGATAAACTAGTTCGGTTCCAAAAGAGAGCAGCTAGAATAAATCTAGATCAGGATGTCGACACGCCATCGTAATTAATATTCTCCCAACTAAATTGGATGACCTTTCCAGAAGAAGTCATATATCAGAAGGCTATACAAAGGTATACAACTTTACACGGAGCTGCTCCAGAATGCTTAAAATCGTTCTTCACTTTTACTTCTGATATACATCCTAGAATCTTCAAATGATCAGTTATACACACCAAGACCAAACTGTCAATTATTTCGTAATACATTTGCATTTTCAGGATCATCTATTTGGAATTCATTGCCTCACTCACTCAGTCCAAAATGCTCCAACTATCCAACAGTTCAAGAATTTCTACTTAAGATGGAACTAAAACAACACAAACTAATCACATAGTTCTACTATTATTATTTCAGATGATAGTGTACACAGTCTTTGGAACGTTTGAGCATTACCATTGTAATAGTTACTAGATTCTGTGAGTGGCTGTCTCTAAGCTGATTTCATACTTATTTTCAAGATACCCATATACGTCATATATGTACATTGTTATATAGATGTATTGTCAAAAATGGTCCCATTCCCCCTTTTCTACTCTGCTAGACAATTCCACATCTCATCATATTCCATAGCATATATATATATGTTATATAGAGTGTCTCTACTTTTCAGCTTTAACATTATTATATAATTATAACGTGCAGTTTTCACTTAACGTCCTATCATTTGATGTGTATATATGTTGAGGGCCTCGTGGTAGATTAACGTTTGTTAAACGAGTTCTCTCGTAAAATAAAGACTTTATTATAATTATTATTATTATTATTATTTATTCGGTCAGTGATGGTATTTATAGGACCAACGTTCAATGCATTAACAGCTAATACTGCGCCTAATCATTAACGTTTTATTAATATAATTATGCAAATTCCTACTAAATGGGTGTCAGTAACATTCTTAAGATATCTGTTGTCGTATTAAGTTAATCATTGCTAACAAAGTAGCTTCATTTGATCTTTTGGTGTCTATAAAACCAGATACTATATGATGAGAGCTTAAAGCTATAAATGGCACAACAAGGCAAGTGTTAAACATGTCCTTAATATCGAACGTGTTAACCTCACATTAAATATGTTTATTGACTTAGGCAAACTGATCGTCGACAATTTACATTATCATAGTACCAATGATTACGTGGCTGCTTTCAAACGAGCAGTTAATTGTACCCATCATCTGATACAATTGTATAATGAAGGTTTATGCCGATATGGGACATTAAAGGTGAGAAGAATGTGTGTTTCGTTAGGTGTTTCTCTAATCAGTTTGTTTGTTTTGGGAGTTTAACTACAAACCAACAGTTTAAGTCATATGGTGTCTTTCCAGCTATTATTGGTTGAGGAAGATCGCGGGCCGAACCACCGACCTTCCTCATGCTAGATGGATAGCTTCCTCGCATGCAATAATTCGACACCCACAGTGGGATTCGAACCAGCATCGATGCGGAGCAACTGATTTGAAGTCAACGGACCGTAACCACTCTGCCACTCTGTTTAATAATAATAATAATAATAATAAAGACTATATTTTACGAGAGAACTCATTTTTAACAAAAGTTAATCTACCACGAGTCCCTCAAACATATATACAAATCAAATTATAGGACTAAATGAAAACTGCACAAATGTATAGTAATGTTAAAGCTGAAAAGTAGAGAAACTACATATAATATGTTATGGAATATGATGATATATGGAATTGGCTAGTAGAGTAGAAAGTGGAATGAGACAATTAATGACAATAAATATACATAACAATGTGCAGACATGACGTATAGGGGTAAGTTGAAAATAATTGTGAAATCAGCTAATAAAAGTTTCTCAAATTAATATTATGAACACATAATGTTATTTAATAGAAGTAACGTTTAATATAACCATAAAAGCAGGTTGCTTTCTCCTCAATCCTACATGTATGTACATATTATATATACTTGACTTATGTTTATTCAAAGAAATAAATAGTGTTTAAACTAATAGAAGTAGTGTATGAGTGTTGCCATGAAATGCCTACCCCCTACCGCTGGAAGTAGTGTATGAGTGTTGCCATGAAATGCCTGCCCCCTACCGCTGGAAGTAGTGTATGAGTGTTGCCATGAAATGCCTGCCCCCTACCGCTGGAAGTAATCACCCCCCCTGAAATGGAACATACGAAGACGTTTTTATTTCAATCTTGCTGTATTTGATATCTTGGAAGAACAACAGTATCTATTAGATGCAGAGATCCTTAGTGGACACCTATCAATGTGATAAAACTGCATATGGGACCATCAGATAAATGCAGGCCCGTGGTAAAACGGAGGCGAATGAGGCAATGTGCATGCATGTTTCACGAGTTATTACTTACGTGTGGTGGATCTATAGTCCAGTGGACTGGTGATCCAGGGGTCGCTGGTTCGATCCCTCGTCTGACACTATTAAAATGAACAGTCTTTCAGATGGGACTTTAAACCGAGGTCTCGTGTCGGTGCTTTACATCGTTAACGTAAAAGAACAAGAGGAGACAATTATGGGCAGAATGGATCTCTGTCTCTATCATTAGAGTCTCTGTCTCATATCTGTCTCCACAAATCTAAAATGACTAATCTCTTCAGGAGGCGTCGCTCATATGGGCAACCGGTAGCGACGAAAATAAACGTAAAACACACACACACCTACGTGTGTGTATACATTAGATTAAATGTACTGTTCTATGCGACGTCTGAAACATAACATGTATGGCTATGCGAATATAAAAGATGTATGAACACATTTGTAAATATGATTACATTCATATATGAACATTTGCTTCCTCTAAGCTTCGGAAACACACATATATCAAAACATTTGTAAATACGATTACATCCAGATATGAGCATTTGCTTCATCTAAATCCACTTAATGTTTAAAGTAATAGCATCTAATTTTATTAAATGCTGCATGTCATAATGTTTCTCTCTTTTGAACAGAAGACTAATGTGGAAACTTCACCATGACTGTTTCCCTTAAATCAAAGTTTTTATTTTGAATATACGCAATAACTAAGTAATAGATGCGATTATATAGCCACAAAACTGAAGCGATTGTACAGAGAAGGTTCTAAAATATTTGCCAGTTGTTCTCGCATCATTGGAGCGGGAAAGCTAAGCAATAGAACTAACAACGCTGATCTTGTGTTAGGTTAGAGGTAATCGCTTTTATTATTTCAATTAGATTGATGTATGGTTTTGAAAGAGATGAGATCGATCTTTATCTTTCCGATAATAGCGGTGATAAGCAGGGACAACAGCTGTACCTTTAAAACTCACATGTTTTTTATGAATTTCAATATGCTACTTCTCTATTAAATGAATGTAATTATGTGCGCCCTTCTAATGTAAGGGATCGACATTAGCAAGCAACATTAATTTAAATACTAGCACCTGTAGATATAATGTGTTACACTCGCACATCCGGTTCCGCGGAAGTGACTAACATATGCGTAGGGAGGGCGATTTTAAAGCGGGATTATCGGAATAAAGGATGTTTTGTTCAAAAGTACCAAATATTCAAAGAACATAATTTCCAATGACTGTGTGTTTAAAAAATATAATTATTTTATAGAAACGAAACCAAATATAACACCTTTGTTAACGCTAAATGTATATTAACACAGGTATGCAACCACTGATTAATGCACTGCGTGACCCCCAAACAACGGATGATGAAACAGTTGTCGAAGATCCGATGTTTGGTCGTATTGCCGATAGAGCGCGAAGCGTTCCTAGTGTACGCGGGGCGTGGCTAACAGATTCAGGAAAGTGGTACTTTCACTTTCACTTTGATATAGGCTTGCACAACCACACTGCACAACACTGCACAGCCATACTGCACAACCACACTGCACTGCACAACCACACTGCACAACACTGCACAGCCACACTGCACAACCACACTGCACTGCACAACCACACTGCACAACACTGCACAGCCACACTGCACAACCACACTGCACTGCACAACCACACTGCACAACACTGCACAGCCACACTGCACAACCACACTGCACTGCACAACCACACTGCACAACCACACTGCACTGCACAACCACACTGCACAACCACACTGTACACCCACACTGCACTGCACAACCACACTGCACAACCACACTGCACAACCAC
Source organism: Archivesica marissinica (assembly GCA_014843695.1). Classification (NCBI taxonomy): domain Eukaryota; kingdom Metazoa; phylum Mollusca; class Bivalvia; order Venerida; family Vesicomyidae; genus Archivesica; species Archivesica marissinica. The sequence continues at coordinate 77,007,690 of CM026402.1, read as the reverse complement.
ACTGTACACCCCACCCTGCACAACCACACTGCACAACCACACTGCACAACCCTGCACAACCACACTGCACAACCACACTGCACAACCACACTGTACACCACACTGCACAACCACACTGCATAACCAAACTGCACAACCACACTGTACAACCACACTGCACAACCACACTGCACAGCACCACACTGCACAACCACACTGCACAACCACACTGTACAACCACACTGCACAACCACACTGCACAACACCACACTGCACAACCACACTGCACAACCACACTGTACAACCACACTGCACAACCACACTGCACAACCACACTGCACAACCACACTGCACAACCACACTGCACAACCACACTGTACAACCACACTGCACAACCACACTGCACAACCACACTGTTTACTGGTTGAAAATAATTATATAAAGTTATAATGGAAGAAAGTATGGTAGCATTACTATACATGTACGTAAAATGTCAATTGTTTCAACTATTTAATCGTGAACGTGGAAGTCGTGATAGCGCAGTGGATGCGCGTTCGCTTCAGGTGCGAAAGGTCCGGAGTTCGAGCCCCACTGGAGCCGTTACGATTGTGTCCTTGGCAAAGGCATTTCATTTCCACGTTGCCTCTTCTCTCTCCCTCGTGGCGATGGATTCCATCAGGAATGAGGTCTCGAGGGTGATTAATATAAGTTGTAAGAACTTGTTTCGCAATCGAGCTAAAATAAATTTGTATAAACTAACTATTTATTCCACCCGATATAGTGTCGCTCGTTGATTACCTGTAAGCAGTAGATTCGTTGACCACAACGATTATAGAAATAACCGCTTTCTTCATAGCCTACGTGTATATTTTCGACTTGTTTTGACTAGGGGCAGTATCTTACACACATAGAGTGGATTCCATAATGCCAGGGTTGTCCGAGTACCGGTTTTCGATTATCTGCGGACCGGGAAGTATGTGAGATAGTGCATGGTCACCAGACCGGACAGGTGGGGTTTGCCGAGTACCGGTGTTCAATTATCCGCGGACCGGGAAGTATGTGAGATATCATAGTGCGTGGTCACCAGACCGGACAGGTGGGGTTTGCATGGGGTATTCTATATTGTGTGTGGGCGGGGGTGTAGCACACGGGGGTGTAGCACAACTGTTTGAAGAGTTTGTTGACTTCATATGTAACATTGTGAATATATTGGTACAGACATAACAGTGCACACATGTAAGTTGGAAAGCCAACACTATGGGCAAGTATAGTTTGCATTGGGTCCAAACTTATTGGAAATAAGTGTATATTATAGCAAGCCGTCGGATGGAGGATCAAACAATACCATGCAGTGAATGGAATAACTGAAGCTGTGTCACTGACGTGCAAGAGAGGTACATGGGGTATTTCTCTACCACATAAAACAACCCTGAGAGGGGTACATGGGGTATTTCTCTACCACATAAAACAATCCTGAGAGGGTTACATGGGGTATTTCTCTACCACATAAAACAATCTTGAGAGGGTTACATGGGGTATTTATCTACCACATACAACAATCATGAGAGGGTTACATGGGGTATTTCTCTACCACATAAAACAATCCTGAGAGGGTTATATGGGTGTATTTCTCTACCACATAAAACAACCCTGAGAGGGTTACATGGGGTATTTATCTACCACATAAAACAATCCTGAGAGGGTTACATGGGGTATTTATCTACCACATAAAACAATCATGAGAGGGGTACATGGGGTATTTATCTGCCACATAAAACAATCCAGAGAGGGTACATGGGATATTTCTCTACCACATAAAATAACCCTGAGAGGGTTATATGGGGTATTTATCTACCACATAAAACAATCCTGAGAGGGGTACATGGGGTATTTATCTACCACATAAAACAATCCTGAGAGGGGTACATGGGGTATTTATCTGCCACATAAAACAATCCAGAGAGGGTACATGGGATATTTCTCTGCCACATAAAACAATCCTGAGAGGGGTACATGGGGTATTTATCTACAACATAAAACAATCCTGAGAGGGTTACATGGGGTATTTATCTACCACATAAAACAATCATGAGAGGGTTACATGGGGTATTTATCTACCACATAAAACAATCCTGAGAGGGGTACATGGGGTATGTATCTGCCACATAAAACAATCCAGAGAGGGTACATGGGATATTTCTCTGCCACATAAAACAATCCTGAGAGGGGTACATGGGGTATTTATCTACCACATAAAACAATCCTGAGAGGGTTACATGGGGTATTTATCTGCCACATAAAACAATCCTGAGAGGGGTACATGGGGTATTTATCTACCACATTTGCTTAGGAAGTGAAATCCTCATGATAAATAAAATTACAGATTAATTCAAATAACGTAATGTGTAGCAAATCAACATTATTCGTGGTTGCTATCTAGTTCCTATGCATCAACATAATCAGCCCGTACAATCAAGTTCTCACATGTATACAGCACGTATATGTAATGTAGCATACTACTCGGGTGTTGTATACCAGTGAGAATGTTCTAGGCTTACTCGGGTGTTGTATACCAGTGAGAATGTTCTAGGCTTACTCGGGTGTTGTATACCAGTGAGAATGTTCTAGGCTTACTCGGGTGTTGTATACCAGTGAGAATGTTCTAGGCTTACTCGGGTGTTGTATACCAGTGAGAATGTTCTAGGCTTACTCGGGTGTTGTATACCAGTGAGAATGTTCTAGGCTTACTCGGGTGTTGTATACCAGTGAGAATGTTCTAATGAGCATACTGTGTGTGTGTGTGTGTTTTACGTTTATTTATCGTCGATACCGGTTGCCCATATGAGCGAGGCGTCCTGAAGAGATTAATCATTTTAGATTTTTGGAGGATAGTGCAATGATTCAGTCAGAGACACATTGCAGAATCTCCTCTTGTTCTTTTACGTGCACGGTGTAAAGCACCGACACGAGACCTCGGTTTTAAGTTCCATCTGAAATACTGTTAATTTTATTAGGTCCGACGGGGTATCGAACCTGCTATCCCTGGATTACCAGTCCAGCGTGTTACCACTGGACTGCAGATCCGTCTGTAATGAGCTTAGTTAAACTCGTGAATATTATAGACCTAGCCTGGGAACACGCGTTGATATATTTTGCTTGGTCAGTCATATAAATATATTTTAACACCGAGACCATTAATTGAGCCGTATTGAGTTTCTGATATATTAACATTTTGCTAGACGTAAAAATATGAAAATTCTACAGACTGGAACCCAGGCTATTATATACCATACACTGCTACAATACTAACGTATTCTAAGTCAGTGAGCTCATCGTGAGTATGCGCCTACTTGTACTGTGTCACTGACGTGCAACAAATTCTCCCAGGGGAGCCTGCATACAATAGTACTGCTCCAATATGCATCTCACACGCAGTAGTTCCACCCGACCGAGAACAGACTTGTAATAAAAACCACATAATAATGCCCGTACACGACATATTGACAGTGTAATTGTAAATATTGATGATGACTTTGTGATTAGTTAAGAGAGTTATTAAAGGATTAGGTGTACTCTCACAATCTCATTCTGCTGCAAGGTTTGTCTATCAACATCAATTTGTAATGAAGCTGAAAGGAAAATGTCCTATGGCAATTAATAAAAAGTAGGAATGTGAATGAATTATTCTTTTTAGAGCATTACCGTGGCGTATTTAAGGCGAGGCTTGTCACATATGAATAATGGATACGTGATTATAGAACCGAGCGAGAAACAACTTGTCAATCTTATATAGCAGTCAACTGATATGACTTTATCTGCAGTATTCATAGCACCATCACCACCACCACCATTTGGACGTCTACGCGCTTGAATATTGGGCAAATTAGTGCAATGTGTGAAGGATTATTTTCTCGTCACAACCCGCGAGTACAGGCGACTGTCCTAGAGATTGCTAACTCGTCACAACCCGCGAATCCAGGCGACTGTCCTAGAGATTGCTAACTCGTCACAACCCGCCAGTCCAGACGACTGTCCTAGAGCTTGCTAACTCGTCACAACCCGCGAGTCCAGACGACTGTCCTAGAGATTGCTACTTCCTCACAACCCGCGAATCCAGGCGACTGTCCTAGAGATTGCTAACTCGTCACAACCCGCCAGTCCAGATGACTGTCCTAGAGCTTGCTAACTCGTCACAACCCGCGAGTCCAGGCGACTGTCCTAGAGATTGCTAACTCGTCACAACCCGCGAGTCCATGCGACTGTCCTAGAGATTGCTAACTCGTCACAACCCGCGATTCCAGGCGACTGTCCTAGAGATTGCTAACTCGTCACAACCCGCGGGTCCAGACGACTGTCCTAGAGATTGCTAACTCGTCACAATCCCCGAGTCCAGACGACTGTCCTAGAGATTGCTAACTCGTCACAACCCGCCAGTCCAGACGACTGTCCTAGAGATTGCTAACTCGTCACAACCCGCGAGTACAGGCGACTGTCCTAGAGATTGCTAACTCGTCACAACCCGCGAGTCCAGACAACTGTCCTAGAGATTGCTAACTCGTCACAACCCGCGAGTCCAGACGACTGTCCTCGAGATTGCTAACTCGGCACAACCCGCGAATCCAGGCGACTGTCCTAGAGATTGCTAACTCGTCACAACCCGCCAGTCCAGACGACTGTCCTAGAGCTTGCTAACTCGTCACAACCCGCGAGTCCAGGCGACTGTCCTAGAGATTGCTAACTCGTCACAACCCGCGAGTCCATGCGACTGTCCTAGATATTGCTAACTCGTCACAACCCGCGATTCCAGGCGACTGTCCTAGAGATTGCTAACTCGCCACAACCCGCGAGTCCAGACGACTGTCCTAGAGATTGCTAACTCGTCACAACCCGCGGGTCCAAACGACTGTCCTAGAGATTGCTAACTCGTCACAACCCGCGAGTCCATGCGACTGTCCTAGATATTGCTAACTCGTCACAACCCGTGGGTCCAGACGACTGTCCTAGAGATTGCTAACTCGTCACAACCGAGAGTCCAGACGACTGTCCTAGAGATTGCTAACTCGTCACAACCCGCGGGTCCAGACGACTGTCCTAGAGATTGCTAACTCGTCACAACCCGCGAGTTCAGACGACTGTCCTAGAGATTGCTAACTCGTCACAACCCGCGGGTCCAAACGACTGTCCTAGAGATTGCTAACTCGTCACAACCCGCGAGTTCAGACGACTGTCCTAGAGATTGCTAACTCGTCGCAACCCGCGAGTCCAGACGACTGTCCTAGAGATTGCTAACTCGTCACAACCCGCGAGTTCAGACGACTGTCCTAGAGATTGCTAACTCGTCGCAACCCGCGAGTCCAGACGACTGTCCTAGAGATTGCTAACTCGTCGCAACCCGCGAGTCCATACGACTGTCCTAGAGGTTGCTAACTTGGCACAACCCGCACGCGAGTCCCGACGACTGTGTTAAATGTTAAAGCCCTCAACGATGCCAACCTTTAGAAGCTGAAGATATAATATTGTTAATATGTTCGTGCTATCTGCCATCGTCACTATATGTTAGCCCTAAATGTATGAAGTCTAAGTGCACATTGTCGAAATAAATATCGGGATGGCGATGTGATCCCAACGAAACGAATAGAACTTCTGTTTTAGTTGCGTTCAATTGAACAAGCCATTGTTTTGACCAATTTATTATAGACTGAAGATCCTTGTTTAACCCTTTCAACCCCAAGTAACTGACATGGACTGGTGCATGCTATTTTTAGACCAATAAATTAATAAGAACATTACATTTGGACCAGTTCATTTATCAAAATGGGTAATTTTATCTAAAAATAGTAATAATTATTACTGGCAAAAAAGTGCAGATCCTGATGAGACGGCTCGTTACGAGCCGGCTCATCTGGATCTACACTTTTCATAAGCCTATTTAGAGGCCTGTGGGGTTGAAAGGGTTAATATACTTTCCATATATTCAATATTCGAAGAAGTTATTGTTAGTGAGCTGTCATTTGCAAATAGACTGGTCACGCGTAGGAGATACTCAGCTATGTCGTTTAACGTATATTAAAAAAAATAAAGACTCAAGCACAGAACCTTGCGGTACTCCAGCGTTGCAAGCACAGAACCTTGCGGTACTCCAGCGTTGCAAGCACAGAACCTTGCGGTACTCCAGCGTTGCAAGCACAGAACCTTGCGGTACTCCAGCGTTGCAAGCACAGAACCTTGCGGTACTCCAGCGTTGCAAGCACAGAACCTTGCGGTACTCCAGCGTTGCAAGCACAGAACCTTGCGGTACTCCAGCGTTGCAAGCACAGAACCTTGCGGTACTCCAGCGTTGCAAGCACAGAACCGTGCGGTACTCCAGCGTTGCAAGCACAGAACCTTGCGGTACTCCAGCGTTGACAAGCACAGAACCTTGCGGTACTCCAGCGTTGACAAGCACAGAACCTTGCGGTACTCCAGCGTTGCAAGCACAGAACCTTGCGGTACTCCAGCGTTGCAAGCACAGAACCTTGCGGTACTCCAGCGTTGACAAGCACAGAACCTTGCGGTACTCCAGCGTTGATGTCATACATGGACTCTGAAAACTCCGAACCGACAAAAACTTTGATTTCTTAAGGTAAGGTATTCTGATATTCATGCTAATAAAGAACCATTTATGCCATTTTACTCAAGTTTAAAACGTTATGCCAAACTCTGACGAAAGCTCTCGATATATCACAGAACACTTATGCAATTAGGCGATTTGTCATCAAACCCCAAACATATTTGATTATATATGTCAACTATTTGATAAACTGTTTAGTTTATACACATTTATTTTAGCTCGATTGATAAACAAGTTCTTTCAACTTATATTAATCACTCTCGAGACCTCATTCCCGATGGAATCATGTCCATGAAGGAGAGAGAAGAGGCAATGTGGAATTTAAATGCCTTGCCCAAGGGCACACTCGTAACGGCTCCAGCGGGGCTCGAACTCCGGACCATTCGCACCTGAAGCGAACGCGCATCCACTGTTCTATCACGACTTCCACAAGATAAACTGTAGAGTGCCCTGGTAAACAATCCGATTGTTTATTGTTAA
>CM026402.1:76952154-76999621 GCA_014843695.1 Archivesica marissinica | reverse complement strand
ACAACCCGCGAGTCCAGGCGACTGTCCTAGAGATCGCTAACTCGTCACAACCCGCGATTCCAGACGACTGTCCTAGAGATTGCTAACTCGTCACAACCCGCGTGTCCAGGCGACTGTCCTAGACATTGCTAACTCGTCACCACCCGCGAGTCCAGACGACTGTCCTAGAGATTGCTAACTCGTCACAACCCGCGAGTCCAGGCGACTGTCCTAGAGATTGCTAACTCGTCACAACCCGCGAGTCCAGACGACTGTCCTAGAGATTACTAACTCGTCACAACCAGCCAGTCCAGACGACTGTCCTAGAGATTGCTAACTCGTCACAACCCGCCAGTACAGACGACTGTCCTAGAGATTGCTAACTCGGCACAACCCGCGAGTCCAAGCGACTGTCCTAGAGATTGCTAACTCGTCACAACCAGCGAGTCCAGACGACTGTCCTAGAGATTGCTAACTCGTCACAACCCGCGGGTCCAAACGACTGTCCTAGAGATTGCTAACTCGTCACAACCCGCGAGTTCAGACGACTGTCCTAGAGATTGCTAACTCGTCGCAACCCGCGAGTCCAGACGACTGTCCTAGAGATTGCTAACTCGTCACAACCCGCGAGTTCAGACGACTGTCCTAGAGATTGCTAACTCGTCGCAACCCGCGAGTCCAGACGACTGTCCTAGAGATTGCTAACTCGTCGCAACCCGCGAGTCCATACGACTGTCCTAGAGGTTGCTAACTTGGCACAACCCGCACGCGAGTCCCGACGACTGTGTTAAATGTTAAAGCCCTCAACGATGCCAACCTTTAGAAGCTGAAGATATAATATTGTTAATATGTTCGTGCTATCTGCCATCGTCACTATATGTTAGCCCTAAATGTATGAAGTCTAAGTGCACATTGTCGAAATAAATATCGGGATGGCGATGTGATCCCAACGAAACGAATAGAACTTCTGTTTTAGTTGCGTTCAATTGAACAAGCCATTGTTTTGACCAATTTATTATAGACTGAAGATCCTTGTTTAACCCTTTCAACCCCAAGTAACTGACATGGACTGGTGCATGCTATTTTTAGACCAATAAATTAATAAGAACATTACATTTGGACCAGTTCATTTATCAAAATGGGTAATTTTATCTAAAAATAGTAATAATTATTACTGGCAAAAAAGTGCAGATCCTGATGAGACGGCTCGTTACGAGCCGGCTCATCTGGATCTACACTTTTCATAAGCCTATTTAGAGGCCTGTGGGGTTGAAAGGGTTAATATACTTTCCATATATTCAATATTCGAAGAAGTTATTGTTAGTGAGCTGTCATTTGCAAATAGACTGGTCACGCGTAGGAGATACTCAGCTATGTCGTTTAACGTATATTAAAAAAAATAAAGACTCAAGCACAGAACCTTGCGGTACTCCAGCGTTGCAAGCACAGAACCTTGCGGTACTCCAGCGTTGCAAGCACAGAACCTTGCGGTACTCCAGCGTTGCAAGCACAGAACCTTGCGGTACTCCAGCGTTGCAAGCACAGAACCTTGCGGTACTCCAGCGTTGCAAGCACAGAACCTTGCGGTACTCCAGCGTTGCAAGCACAGAACCTTGCGGTACTCCAGCGTTGCAAGCACAGAACCTTGCGGTACTCCAGCGTTGCAAGCACAGAACCGTGCGGTACTCCAGCGTTGCAAGCACAGAACCTTGCGGTACTCCAGCGTTGACAAGCACAGAACCTTGCGGTACTCCAGCGTTGACAAGCACAGAACCTTGCGGTACTCCAGCGTTGCAAGCACAGAACCTTGCGGTACTCCAGCGTTGCAAGCACAGAACCTTGCGGTACTCCAGCGTTGACAAGCACAGAACCTTGCGGTACTCCAGCGTTGATGTCATACATGGACTCTGAAAACTCCGAACCGACAAAAACTTTGATTTCTTAAGGTAAGGTATTCTGATATTCATGCTAATAAAGAACCATTTATGCCATTTTACTCAAGTTTAAAACGTTATGCCAAACTCTGACGAAAGCTCTCGATATATCACAGAACACTTATGCAATTAGGCGATTTGTCATCAAACCCCAAACATATTTGATTATATATGTCAACTATTTGATAAACTGTTTAGTTTATACACATTTATTTTAGCTCGATTGATAAACAAGTTCTTTCAACTTATATTAATCACTCTCGAGACCTCATTCCCGATGGAATCATGTCCATGAAGGAGAGAGAAGAGGCAATGTGGAATTTAAATGCCTTGCCCAAGGGCACACTCGTAACGGCTCCAGCGGGGCTCGAACTCCGGACCATTCGCACCTGAAGCGAACGCGCATCCACTGTTCTATCACGACTTCCACAAGATAAACTGTAGAGTGCCCTGGTAAACAATCCGATTGTTTATTGTTAACCTACCTGTGCGACAACTACAATATGACAATAATACGGTGAAATGACAACTACAATATGACAATAATACGGTGAAATGACAACTACAATATGACAATAATACGGTGAAATGACAACTACAATATGACAATAATACGGTGAAATGACAACTACAATATGACAATAATACGGTGAAATGACAACTACAATATGACAATAATACGGTGAAATGACAACTACAATATGACAATAATACGGTGAAATGACAACTACAATATGACAATAATACGGTGAAATGACAACTACAATATGACAATAATACGGTGAAATGACATTTCGGTAGGAGATATTTCGGCCGGATGAAGCTACGAACAGAACATTGTATATTAAATTATTTAAAGTGGTTGCATATGTGCTTATATAGTAAACGTTCCATAACTTTTCCTAAACAACTAATCAAAGAAATCGGCCTATAGTTGGACGACTATTTAAATAGAGGTATACCTTTTGCAGACTTCCATACATCCGGATAACAACTTTCGGATAAAGATCTATTGAATATGATACATACTGGCTTACCAATTGTAGATGGCGTTTCTTTTAGCAAATTATGACTGATATCGTCTGGTCCATTGGATTTATATGATTTAAGGATATCTGCGATTTCTTGTTCACAGATAGTAATACTTTCTAGAGTTGCATCAGATTTTAGCAACATAGACGGAATGACGGTTTGTGAGTCGTCAACAGTTGATATTGAAGTAAAATAACTATTTAACTCTTTCAGCGCCGAATAAATTCAGAGCACTTGCAAACAACATAGAAATAAATCAGCCGCGGCGTAACGCCGCGTCTGATCAGGATCTATGTTGTTTGCTATTCGGACAGGTGCTTCAGCTCCACTGTCTGAAGAGCAATCAGCAAATAGCCTGATCAGACGGCATGTTCTGTTCTGTCCGATCGGGTTCTCTACTTTTTTTTACAAAGTCGCTTTTATGCGACATTGGCGGTGAAAGAGTTAAGCAATTCACTATCTGCTATATAAACACTGTCTACATTGCTAAGGCTAGTATCAATGGTGGTATAATATCACAATTATTTTACTTTTTTACTAGCAATTTACAGTTTCCCAGTATTGACGGGGATTGGTTGATTGTAGTTCGCTAATTGATGTTTCGAGATTATTGAACAAGTGTTCGTTTGCATGCTTCTTAAAGTTGTTCCGATATTTCTTATATAAATTCCAATCTGATAAGTTATTACTTTCAAATTTTAATCACTTTATCTTCTTGTCGATCTCTGTGGGGCGCGATGAACGACGAATGATCATTTGGTCGGATCGTAACTAATTTAGAAGGGATACATTATACAACTAACAATACTAACTTTCTATAATACACGTCAAATGCGGTATGAATTGATTCCGAGTGTAAAACAGACCAATCTGTATTGTAATAAGCCCATTAATTTGTGAGAAATCGTCTTTTTTATAATACATGTACCAAACGCGTCTTTTATAGTACATGTACCAAACGCGTCTTTTATAGTACATGTACCAAACGCGTCTTTTATAGTACATGTACCAAACGCATCTTTTATAATACATGTACCAAACGCATCTTTTATAGTACATGTACCAAACGCATCTTTTATAGTACATGTACCAAACGCATCTTTTATAATACATGTACCAAACGCGTCTTTTATAGTACATGTACCAAACGCGTCTTTTATAGTACATGTACCAAACGCGTCTTTTATAGTACATGTACCAAACGCGTCTTTTATAGTACATGTACCAAACGCATCTTTTATAGTACATGTACCAAACGCATCTTTTATAGTACATGTACCAAACGCATCTTTTATAGTACATGTACCAAACGCGTCTTTTATAGTACATGTACCAAACGCGTCTTTTATAGTACATGTACCAAACGCATCTTTTATAGTACATGTACCAAACGCGTCTTTTATAGTACATGTACCAAACGCGTCTTTTATAGTACATGTACCAAACGCGTCTTTTATAGTACATGTACCAAACGCATCTTTTATAGTACATGTACCAAACGCGTCTTTTATAGTACATGTACCAAACGTATCTTTTATAGTACATGTACCAAACGCGTCATTTATAAGGCTGTGGACATATACAACTAAATTATATATATATATATATATATAATATATATATATATATATATATATAGGTGCCACCATGATCACTAATAACGTTGCTGGTTGGAAATACACCGGAATTATAAGTAGTACCAGTGTTTGACATTGCAATTGGATCAAGTAGAGTTGCAGAATGATTACATTGTATAGAGAGATACGAGTTTGTTCATTAATTACGTTATGAATAAGAATATCTTTAAATTTATGATTTCTCGGATTTAGTTGATCTTCATAGATGTTTTTTCTAGGCACACATTTAATGTATCCCAAACGTTAGCAGATCGATATAAACAGCATATAATATACGTTTCAGATCGAGTTTTTGTTGCAATCTATAACAACTCCTGTAAAATAACCTCTAAGATAGTAACTCTTTTTGTGAGGAGATGCGATGCGCCATATGTAAGAAATTAACCTGATTTTGCAGAATGATCCTTTCTGTATAAAGTAGTAAAACACGATATATTTAAACACTCATTTAAGAACAAATAATTTAATGGTGTTTCACTGAAACACATGATATCAAAATCAGAAACATTATTTTCTATAAAGGCGATTTTGTTTCTATTAATACTAATGTTCCGATGTATGATCGACATACATTGTTTAAGAAGTTGGTCTTAGCAATCTCTAGGACAGTCGTCTGGACTCTCGGGTTGTGAGTAGGTAGCTATCTTTAGGACAGTCGTCTGGACGCGCGGGTTGTGAGGAGGTAGCAATCTCTAGGACAGTCGTCTGGACTCGCGGGTTGTGACGAGTTAGCAATCTCTAGGACAGTCGTCTGGACTGGTGGGTTGTGACGAGTTAGCATTCTCTAGGACAGTCGTCTGGACTCTCGGGTTGTGAGTAGGTAGCAATCTTTAGGACAGTTGTTTGGACTAGCGGGTTGTGACGAGTTAGCAATCTCTAGGACAGTCATCTGGACTCGCGTGTTGTGAGGAGGTAGCAATCTCTAGGACAGTCGTCTGGACTCGCGGGTTGTGACGAGTTAGCAATCTCTATGTCAGTTGTCTGGATTCGCGGGTGGTGACGAGTTAGCAATCTCTAGGGCAGTCATCTGGACTCGCGGGTTGTGAGTAGGTAGCAATCTTTAGGACAGTCGTCTGGACTCGCGGGTTGTGACGAGTTAGCAATCTCTAGGACAGTCGTCTGGACTCGCGGGTGGTGACGAGTTAGCAATCTCTAGGACAGTCGTCTGGACTCTCGGGTTGTGAGTAGGTAGCAATCTCTAGGACAGTTGTTTGGATTCGCGGGTTGTGACGAGTTAGCAATCTCTAGGACAGTCGTCCGGACTCTCGGGTTGTGAGTAGGTAGTAATCTTTAGGACAGTCGTCTGGACTCGCGGGTTGTGAGGAAGTAGCAATCTCTAGGACAGTCGTCTGGACTCGCGGGTTGTGATGAGTTAGCAATCTCTATGTCAGTTGTCTGGACTCGCGGGTGGTGACGAGTTAGCAATCTCTAGGGCAGTCGTCTGGACTCGCGGGTTGTGAGTAGGTAGCAATCTTTAGGACAGTCGTCTGGACTCGCGGGTTGTGATGAGTTAGCAATCTCTAGGAAAGTCGTCTGGACTCGCGGGTTGTGACGAGTTAGCAATATTTAGGACAGTCGTCTGGACTGGCGGGTTGTGACGATTTAGTAATCTCGAGGACAGTCGTCTGGACTCGCGGGTTGTGACGAGTTAGCAATATCTAGGTCAGTTTTCTGGACTCGCGGGTGGTGACGAGTTAGCAATCTCTAGGGCAGTCGTCTGGACTCGCGGGTTGTGAGGAGGTAGCAATCTCTAGGACAGTCGTCTGGACTCGCGGGTTGTGACGAGTTAGCAATCTCTATGTCAGTTGTCTGGAAGCGGGTGGTGACGAGTTAGCAATCTCTAGGGCAGTCGTCTGGACTCGCGGGTTGTGACGAGTTAGCAATCTATAGGACAGTCGTCTGGACTCGCGGGTTGTTACGAGTTAGCAATATTTAGGACAGGCTGTCCGATTAACGCAGTGGTTAGCGCGCTCGCTTATCACCAATGCGACCCGGGTTCGATCCTCGGACAGGGACGTATTTGAGATGGTACGATGGTCGCCAGATCGGACAGGTGGGTTTTCTCCGGGTACTCCGGTTTCCTCCCACATGAATTACCACATATACGCTTACATCCGAGCCAACGAGAGTGATTAATATAAGTTGTTCAAACTTGCTTCGCAATCATTGTAAAATAAATAAAGTATAAACATATTTAGGACAGTCGTCTGGACTGGCGGGTTGTGACGAGTTAGCAATCTCGAGGACAGTCGTCTGGACTCGCGGGTTGTGACGAGTTAGCAATCTCGAGGACAGTCGCCTGGACTCGCGGGTTGTGACGAGTTAGCAATCTCGAGGACAGTCGTCTGTACTCGCGGGTTGTGCCGAGTTAGCAATCTCGAGGACAGTCGTCTGGACTCGCGGGTTGTGACGAGTTAGCAATCTCTAGGACAGTTGTCTGGACTCGCGGGTTGTGACGAGTTAGCAATCTCTAGGACAGTCGTCTGGACTCGCGGGTTGTGACGAGTTAGCAATCTCTAGGACAGTCGCTTGGACTCGCGGGTTGTGACGAGTTAGCAATCTCTAGGACAGTCGCTGGACTCGCGGGTTGTGCGAGTTAGCAATCTCTAGGACAGTGTCTGGACTCGCGGGTTGTGACGAGTTAGCAATCTCTAGGACAGTCGCCTGGACTCGCGGGTTGTGACGAGTTAGCAATCTCTAGGACAGTCGCCTGGACTCGCGGGTTGTGACGAGTTAGCAATCTCTAGGACAGTCGCCTGGACTCGCGGGTTGTGACGAGTTAGCAATCTCTAGGACAGTCGTCTGGACTCGCGGGTTGTGACGAGTTAGCAATCTCTAGGACAGTCGTCTGGACTCGCGGGTTGTGACGAGTTAGCAATCTCTAGGACAGTCGTCTGGACTCGCGGGTTGTGACGAGTTAGCAATCTCTAGGACAGTCGCCTGGACTCGCGGGTTGTGACGAGTTAGCAATCTCTAGGACAGTCGCCTGGACTCGCGGGTTGTGCCGAGTTAGCAATCTCTAGGACAGTCGTCTGGACTCGCGGGTTGTGACGAGTTAGCAATCTCTAGGACAGTCGTCTGGACTCGCGGGTTGTGACGAGTTAGCAATCTCTAGGACAGTCGCCTGGACTCGCGGGTTGTGACGAGTTAGCAATCTCTAGGACAGTCGCCTGGACTCGCGGGTTGTGACGAGTTAGCAATCTCTAGGATAGTCGTCTGGACTCTCGGGTTGTGACGAGTTAGCAATCTCTAGAACAGTCGCCTGGACTTGCGGGTTGTGACGAGTTAGCAATATCTAGGACAGTCGTCAGGACTGGCGGGTTGTGCCGAGTTAGCAATATTTAGGACAGGCTGTCCGATTAACGCAGTGGTTAGCGCGCTCGCTTATCACCAATGCGACCCGGGTTCTATCCTCGGACAGGGACGTATGTGAGATGGTACGATGGTCGCCAGATCGGACAGGTGGGTTTTCTCCGGGTACTCCGGTTTCCTCCCACATGAATTACCACATATACGCTTACATCCGAGCCAACGAGAGTGATTAATATAAGTTGTTCAAACTTGCTTCGCAATCATTGTAAAATAAATAAAGTATAATCATATTTAGGACAGTCGTCTGGACTGGCGGGTTGTGACGAGTTAGCAATCTCTAGGACAGTCGCCTGTACTCGCGGGTTGTGACGAGTTAGCAATCTCTAGGACAGTCGCCTGGACTCGCGGGTTGTGACGAGTTAGCAATCTCTAGGACAGTCGCCTGGACTCGCGGGTTGTGACGAGTTAGCAATCTCTAGGACAGTCGTCTGGACTCGCGGGTTGTGACGAGTTAGCAATCTCTAGGACAGTCGCCTGGACTCGCGGGTTGTGACGAGTTAGCAATCTCTAGGACAGTCGACTGGTTGTGGAGTTCATCTCAGGACAGTGTCTGGACTCGCGGGTTGTGACGAGTTAGCAATCTCTAGGACAGTCGCCTGGACTCGCGGGTGTGACGAGTTAGCAATCTCTAGGACAGTCGCCTGGACTCGCGGGTTGTGACGAGTTAGCAATCTCTAGGACAGTCGCTGGACTCGCGGGTTGTGACGAGTTAGCAATCTCTAGGACAGTCGCCTGGACTCGCGGGTTGTGACGAGTTAGCAATCTCTAGGACAGTCGACCCACCGGGTGTGACGAGTTAGCAATCTCTAGGCAGTCGTCTGACTCGCGGGTTGTGAGAGTAGCAATCTCTAGGACAGTCGTCTGGACTCGCGGGTTGTGACGAGTTAGCAATCTCTAGGCAGTGTCTGGACTCGCGGTGTGACGAGTTAGCAATCTCTAGGCAGTCGTCTGGACTCGCGGGTTGTGAAGTAGCAATCTTAGGACAGTCGCTGGACTGCGGGTTGTGACGAGTTACAATCTCAGACAGTCGTCTGAACTCGCGGGTTGTGACGAGTTATAATCTCTAGGACAGTCTCTGGAGTCGCGGGTTGTGACGAGTTAGCAATATCTAGGACAGTCGTCTGGACTCGCGGGTTGTGCCGAGTTAGCACTCTCTAGGTCAGTCGTCTGGACTGGTGGGTTGTGACGAGTTAGCAATCTCTAGGACAGTCGTCTGGACTCGCGGGTTGTGACGAGTTAGCAATCTCTAGGACAGTCGTCTGGACTCGCGGGTTGTGACGAGTTAGCAATCTCTAGGACAGTCGTCTGGACTCGCGGGTTGTGACGAGTTAGCAATCTCTAGGACAGTCGTCTGGACTCGCGGGTTGTGACGAGTTAGCAATCTCTAGGACAGTCGTCTGGACTCGCGGGTTGTGACGAGTTAGCAATCTCTAGGACAGTCGTCTGGACTCGCGGGTTGTGACGAGTTAGCAATCTCTAGGACAGTCGTCTGGACTCGCGGGTTGTGACGAGTTAGCAATCTCTAGGACAGTCGCCTGGACTCGCGGGTTGTGACGAGTTAGCAATCTCTAGGACAGTCGTCTGGACTCGCGGGTTGTGACGAGTTAGCAATCTCTAGGACAGTCGCCTGGACTCGCGGGTTGTGACGAGTTAGCAATCTCTAGGACAGTCGTCTGGACTCGCGGGTTGTGACGAGTTAGCAATCTCTAGGACAGTCGCCTGGACTCGCGGGTTGTGACGAGTTAGCAATCTCTAGGACAGTCGTCTGGACTCGCGGGTTGTGACGAGTTAGCAATCTCTAGGACAGTCGCCTGGACTCGCGGGTTGTGACGAGTTAGCAATCTCTAGGACAGTCGTCTGGACTCGCGGGTTGTGACGAGTTAGCAATCTCTAGGACAGTCGCCTGGACTCGCGGGTTGTGACGAGTTAGCAATCTCTAGGACAGTCGTCTGGACTCGTGGGTTGTGATGAGTTAGCAATCTCAAGGACAGTCGCCTGGACTCGCGGGTTGTGAAGAGTTAGCAATCTCTAGGACAGTCGTCTGGACTCGTGGGTTGTGATGAGTTAGCAATCTCAAGGACAGTCGCCTGGACTCGCGGGTTGTGAAGAGTTAGCAATCTCTAGGACAGTCGTCTGGACTCGTGGGTTGTGATGAGTTAGCAATCTCAAGGACAGTCGCCTGGACTCGCGGGTTGTGAAGAGTTAGCAATCTCTAGGACAGTCGTCTGGACTCGTGGGTTGTGATGAGTTAGCAATCTCAAGGACAGTCGCCTGGACTCGCGGGTTGTGAAGAGTTAGCAATCTCTAGGACAGTCGTCTGGACTCGTGGGTTGTGATGAGTTAGCAATCTCAAGGACAGTCGCCTGGACTCGCGGGTTGTGAAGAGTTAGCAATCTCTAGGACAGTCGTCTGGACTCGCGGGTTGTGACGAGTTAGCAATCTCTAGGACAGTCGTCTGGACTCGCGGGTTGTGACGAGTTACCAATCTCTAGGACAGTCGTCTGGACTCGCGGGTTGTGACGAGTTACCAATCTCTAGGACAGTCGCCTGTACTCGTAGGTTGTGACGAGTTAGCAATCTCTAGGACAGTCGCCTGGACTCGCGGGTTGTGAAGAGTTAGCAATCTCTAGGACAGTCGTCTGGACTCGCGGTTTGTGACGAGTTAGCAATCTCAAGGACAGTCGCCTGGACTCGCTTGTTGTGACGAGTTAACAATCTCTAGGACAGTTGTCTGGAATCGCGGGTTGTGACGAGCTACCAATCTCTAGGACAGTCGTCTGGACTCGTGGGTCGTGACGAGTTAGCAATCTCTAGGACAGTCTCCTGGACTCGCGGGTTGTGACGAGTTAGCAATCTCTAGGACAGTCGCATGTACTCGCGGGTTGTGATGAGTTAGCAATCGCTAGGACAGTAGCATGGACTCGCTTGTTGTGACGAGTTAGCAATCTCTAGCACAGTCGTCTGGACTCGCGGGTTGTGACGAGTTAGCAATGTCTAGGACAGTCGTCTGGACTCGCGGGTTGTGACGAGTTAGCAATCTCTAGGACAGTCGCTTGGACTCGCGGGTTGTGACGAGTTAGCAATCTCTAGGACAGTCGCTTTCACTCGTGGGTTGTGCTGAGTTATCAATCTCTAGGACAGTTGTCTGGACTCGCGGGTTGTGACGAGTTAGCAATCTCGAGGACAGTCGCCTGGACTCGCTGGGTGTGATGAGTTAGCAATCTCTAGGACAGTCGCCTGGACTCGCGGGTTTTGATGAGTTAGCAATCTCTAGGACAGTCGCTTGGACTCGCGGGTTGTGCCGAGTTAGCAATCTCTAGGACAGTCGTCTGGACCGGCGGGTTGTGATGAGTTAGCAATCTCTAGGACAGTCGTATGGACTCGCGGGTTGTGACGAGTTAGCAATCTCTAGGACAGTCGCCTGGACTCGCGGGTTGTGAAGAGTTAGCAATCTCTAGGACAGTCGTCTGGAATCGTGGGTTGTGATGAGTTAGCAATCTCAAGGACAGTCGCCTGGACTCGCGGGTTGTGAAGAGTTAGCAATCTCTAGGACAGTAGTCTGGACTCGCGGGTTGTGACGAGTTAGCAATCTCTAGGACAGTCGTCTGGACTCGCGGGTTGTGACGAGTTACCAATCTCTAGGACAGTCGTCTGGACTCGCGGGTTGTGACGAGTTACCAATCTCTAGGACAGTCGCCTGCACTCCTGGGTTGTGACGAGTTAGCAATCTCTAGGACAGTCGCCTGGACTCGCGGGTTGTGAAGAGTTAGCAATCTCTAGGATAGTCGCCTGGACTTGCGGGTTGTGACGAGTTAGCAATATCTAGGACAGTCGTCAGGACTGGCGGGTTGTGCCGAGTTAGCACTCTCTAGGTCAGTCGTCTGGACTGGTGGGTTGTGACGAGTTAGCAATCTCTAGGACAGTCGTCTGGACTCACGGGTTGTGACGAGTTAGCAATCTCTAGGACAGTCGCCTGGACTCGCGGGTTGTGACGAGTTAGCAATCTCTAGGATAGTCGTCTGGACTCTCGGGTTGTGACGAGTTAGCAATCTCTAGAACAGTCGCCTGGACTTGCTGGTTGTGACGAGTTAGCAATATCTAGGACAGTCGTCCGGACTGGCGGGTTGTGCCGAGTTAGCAATCTCTAGGACAGTCGTCTGGACCGGCGGGTTGTGATGAGTTAGCAATCTCTAGGACAGTCGTCTGGACTCGCGGGTTGTGACGAGTTAGCAATCTCTAGGACAGTCGCCTGGACTCGCGGGTTGTGAAGAGTTAGCAATCTCTAGGACAGTCGTCTGGACTCGTGGGTTGTGATGAGTTAGCAATCTCAAGGACAGTCGCCTGGACTCGCGGGTTGTGAAGAGTTAGCAATCTCTAGGACAGTCGTCTGGACTCGCGTTGTGACGAGTTAGCAATCTCTAGGACAGTCGTCTGGACTCGCGGGTTGTGACGAGTTACCAATCTCTAGGACAGTCGTCTGGACTCGCGGGTTGTGACGAGTTACCATCTCTAGGACAGTCGCCTGTACTCGTGGGTTGTGACGAGTTAGCAATCTCTAGGACAGTCGCCTGGACTCGCGGGTTGTGAAGAGTTAGCAATCTCTAGGACAGTCGTCTGGACTCGCGGGTTGTGACGAGTTAGCAATCTCAAGGACAGTCGCCTGGACTCGCTTGTTGTGACGAGTTAGCAATCTCTAGGACAGTTGTCTGGACTCGCGGGTTGTGACGAGCTACCAATCTCTAGGACAGTCGTCTGGACTCGTGGGTTGTGACGAGTTAGCAATCTCTAGGACAGTCTCCTGGACTCGCGGGTTGTGACGAGTTAGCAATCTCTAGGACAGTCGCATGTACTCGCGGGTTGTGATGAGTTAGCAATCGCTAGGACAGTAGCATGGACTCGCTTGTTGTGACGAGTTAGCAATCTCTAGCACAGTCGTCTGGACTCGCGGGTTGTGACGAGTTAGCAATGTCTAGGACAGTCGTCTGGACTCGCGGGTTGTGACGAGTTAGCAATCTCTAGGACAGTCGCTTGGACTCGCGGGTTGTGACGAGTTAGCAATCTCTAGGACAGTCGCTTTCACTCGCGGGTTGTGCTGAGTTATCAATCTCTAGGACAGTTGTCTGGACTCGCGGGTTGTGACGAGTTAGCAATCTCGAGGACAGTCGCCTGGACTCGCGGGGTGTGATGAGTTAGCAATCTCTAGGACAGTCGCCTGGACTCGCGGGTTTTGATGAGTTAGCAATCTCTAGGACAGTCGCTTGGACTCGCGGGTTGTGCCGAGTTAGCAATCTCTAGGACAGTCGTCTGGACCGGCGGGTTGTGATGAGTTAGCAATCTCTAGGACAGTCGTCTGGACTCGCGGGTTGTGACGAGTTAGCAATCTCTAGGACAGTCGCCTGGACTCGCGGGTTGTGAAGAGTTAGCAATCTCTAGGACAGTCGTCTGGAATCGTGGGTTGTGATGAGTTAGCAATCTCAAGGACAGTCGCCTGGACTCGCGGGTTGTGAAGAGTTAGCAATCTCTAGGACAGTCGTCTGGACTCGCGGGTTGTGACGAGTTAGCAATCTCTAGGACAGTCGTCTGGACTCGCGGGTTGTGACGAGTTAGCAATCTCTAGGACAGTCGTCTGGACTCGCGGGTTGTGACGAGTTAGCAATCTCTAGGACAGTCGCTGGACTGCGGGTTGTGACGAGTTAGCAATCTCTAGGACAGTCGTCTGGACTCGCGGGTTGTGACGAGTTAGCAATCTCTAGGACAGTCGCCTGGACTCGCGGGTTGTGACGAGTTAGCAATCTCTAGGACAGTCGCCTGGACTCGCGGGTTGTGAGAGTTAGCAATTCTAGAGTTGTCTGGACTCGCGGGTTGTGACGAGTTACAATCTCTAGGACAGTCGTCTGGACTCGCGGGTTGTGACGAGTTAGCAATCTCTAGGACAGTCGCCTGGACTCGCGGGTTGTGAGAGTTAGCAATCTCTAGGACAGTGTCTGGACTCGCGGGTTGTGACGAGTTAGCAATCTCTAGGACAGTCGTCTGGACTCGCGGGTTGTGACGAGTTAGCAATCTCTAGGACAGTCGTCTGGACTCGCGGGTTGTGACGAGTTAGCAATCTCTAGGACAGTCGTCTGGACTCGCGGGTTGTGACGAGTTAGCAATCTCTAGGACAGTCGTCTGGACTCGCGGGTTGTGACGAGTTAGCAATCTCTAGGACAGTCGCTTGGACTCGCGGGTTGTGACGAGTTAGCAATCTCTAGGACAGTCGTCTGGACTCGCGGGTTGTGACGAGTTAGCAATCTCAAGGACAGTCGCCTGGACTCGCGGGTTGTGACGAGTTAGCAATCTCTAGGACAGTCGTCTGGACTCGCGGGTTGTGACGAGTTAGCAATCTCTAGGACAGTCGCCTGGACTCGCGGGTTGTGACGAGTTAGCAATCTCTAGGACAGTCGTCTGGACTCGCGGGTTGTGACGAGTTAGCAATCTCTAGGACAGTCGCCTGGACTCGCGGGTTGTGACGAGTTAGCAATCTCTAGGACAGTCGTCTGGACTCGCGGGTTGTGACGAGTTAGCAATCTCTAGGACAGTCGTCTGGACTCGCGGGTTGTGACGAGTTAGCAATCTCTAGGACAGTCGCCTGGACTCGCGGGTTGTGACGAGTTAGCAATCTCTAGGACAGTCGTCTGGACTCGCGGGTTGTGACGAGTTAGCAATCTCTAGGACAGTCGCCTGGACTCGCGGGTTGTGACGAGTTAGCAATCTCTAGGACAGTCGTCTGGACTCGCGGGTTGTGACGAGTTAGCAATCTCTAGGACAGTCGTCTGGACTCGCGGGTTGTGACGAGTTAGCAATCTCTAGGACAGTCGTCTGGACTCGCGGGTTGTGACGAGTTAGCAATCTCTAGGACAGTCGCCTGGACTCGCGGGTTGTGACGAGTTAGCAATCTCTAGGACAGTCGTCTGGACTCGCGGGTTGTGACGAGTTAGCAATCTCGAGGACAGTCGCTGGACTCGCGGGTTGTGACGAGTTAGCAATCTCTAGGACAGTCGTCTGGACTCGCGGGTTGTGACGAGATAGCAATCTCTAGGACAGTCGCCTGGAATCGCGGGTTCTGACGAGTTAGCAATCTCTAGGACAGTCGTCTAGACTCGCGGGTTGTGATGAGTTAGCAATCTCAAGGACAGTCGCCTGTATTCGCTTGTTGTGAAGAGTTAGCAATCACTAGGACAGTCGTCTGGACTCGCGGGTTGTGACGAGTTACCAATCTCTAGGACAGTCGTCTGGACTCGCGGGTTGTGATGAGTTACCAATCTCTAGGACAGTCGCCTGGACTCGTGGGTTGTGACGAGTTAGCAATCTCTAGGACAGTCGCCTGGACTCGCGGGTTGTGACGAGTTAGCAATCTCTAGGACAGTCGTCTGGACTGGGGGGGTTGTGACGAGTTAGCAATCTCTAGGACAGTCGCCTGTACTCGCGGGTTGTGACGACTTAGCAATCGCTAGGACAGTAGCATGGACTCGTTTGTTGTGACGAGTTAGCAATCTCTAGCACAGTCGTCTGGACTCGCGGGTTGTGACGAGTTAACAATCTCTAGGTCAGTTGTCTGGACTAGCGGGTGGTGACGAGTTAGCAATCTCTAGGGCAGTCGTCTGGACTCGCGGGTTGTGATGAGTTAGCAATCTCTAGGACAATCGCTTGGACTCGCGGGTTGTGCCGAGTTAGCAATCTCTAGGACAGTTGCCTGGACTGGCGGGGTTGTGACGAGTTAGCAATCTCTAGGACAGTCTTCTGGACTGGCGGGTTGTGACGAGTTAGCAATCTCTAGGACAGTCACCTGGACTGGCGGGGTTGTGACGAGTTAGCAATCTCTAGGACAGTCGCATGGACTCGCGGGTTGTGAGTAGTTAGCAATCTCTAGATCAGTTGTCTGGACTCGCGGGTGGTGATGAGTTAACAATCTCTAGGTCAGTTGTCTGGACTCGCGGGTGGTGACGAGTTAGCAATCTCTAGGGCAGTCGTCTGAACTCGCGGGTTGTGAGGAGGTAGCAATCTCTAGGACAGTCGTCTGGACTCGCGGGTTGTGACGAGTTAGCAATCTCTAGGTCAGTTGTCTGGACTCGCCGGTGGTGACGAGTTAGCAATCTCTAGGGCAGTCGTCTGGACTCGCGGGTTGTGAGTAGGTAGCAATCTTTAGGACAGTCGTCTGGACTGGCGGGTTGTGACGAGTTAACAATCTCGAAGACAGTCGTCTGAACTCGCGGGTTGTGACGAGTTATGAATCTCTAGGACAGTCCTCTGGAGTCGCGGGTTGTGACGAGTTAGAAATATCTAGGACAGTCGTCTGGACTCGCGGGTTGTGCCGAGTTAGCACTCTCTAGGTCAGTCGTCTGGACTGGTGGGTTGTGACGAGTTAGGAATCTCTAGGACAGTCGTCTGGACTCGCGGGTTGTGATGAGTTAGCAATCTCTAGGACAGTTGTCTGGACTCGCGGGTTGTGACGAGTTAGCAATGTCTAGGACAGTCGTCTGGACTCGCGGGTTGTTGTTGTGACGAGTTAGCAATCTCTAGGACAGTCGCTTGGACTCGCGGGTTGTGCCGAGTTAGCAATCTCTAGGACAGTCGTCTGGACCGGCGGGTTGTGACTAGTTAGCAATCTCTAGGACAGTCGTCTGGACTCGCGGGTTGTGACGAGTTAGCAATCTCTAGGACAGTCGCCTGGACTCGCGGGTTGTGACGAGTTAGCAATCTCTAGGACAGTCGTCTGGACTCGCGGGTTGTGATGAGTTAGCAATCTCAAGGACTGTCGCCTGGATTCGCTTGTTGTGACGAGTTAGCAATCTCTAGGACAGTCGTCTGGACTCGCGGGTTGTGATGAGTTACCAATCTCTAGGACAGTCGTCTGGACTCGCGGGTTGTGAAGAGTTAGCAATCTCTAGGACAGTCGTCTGTACTCGCGGGTTGTGACGAGTTAGCAATCTCTAGGACAGTCGCCTGGACTCGCGGGTTGTGACGAGTTAGCAATCTCTAGGACAGTCGTCTGGACTCGCGGGTTGTGATGAGTTTGCAATCTCAAGGACAGTCGCCTGGATTCGCTTGTTGTGACGAGTTAGCAATCTCTAGGACAGTCGTCTGGACCCGCGGGTTGTGATGAGTTACCAATCTCTAGGACAGTCGCCTGGACTCGTGGGTTGTGACGAGTTAGCAATCTCTACGACAGTCGCCTGGACTCGCGGGTTGTGACGAGTTAGCAATCTCCAGGACAGTTGTCTGGACTCGCGGGTTGTGACGAGTTAGCAATCTCAAGGACAGTTGCCTGGACTCGTGGGTTGTGACGAGTTAGCAATCTCTAGGACAGTCTCCTGGACTCGCGGGTTGTGACGAATTAGCAATCTCTAGGACAGTCGCCTGTACTCGCGGGTTGTGACGAGTTAGCAATCGCTAGGACAGTAGCATGGACTCGCTTGTTGTGACGAGTTAGCAATCTCTAGCACAGTCGTCTGGACTCGCAGGTTGTGACGAGTTAACAATCTCTAGGTCAGTTGTCTGGACTCGCGGGTGGTGACGAGTTAGCAATCTCTAGGGCAGTCGTCTGGACTCGCGGGTTGTGAGGAGGTAGCAATCTCTAGGACAGTCGTCTGGACTCACGGGTTGTGACGAGTTAGCAATCTCTAGGTCAGTTGTCTGGACTCGCCGGTGGTGACGAGTTAGCAATCTCTAGGGCAGTCGTCTGGACTCGCGGGTTGTGAATGGGTAGCAATCTTTAGGACAGTCGTCTGGACTCGCGGGTTGTGACGAGTTAGCAATCTCTAGTACAGTCGTCTGGACTCGCGGGTTGTGATGAGTTAGCAATATTTAGGACAGTCGTCTGGACTGGCGGGTTGTGACGAGTTAGCAATCTCGAGAACAGTCGTCTGAACTCGCGGGTTGTGACGAGTTAGCAATCTCTAGGACAGTCCTCTGGAGTCGCGGGTTGTGGCGAGTTAGCAATCTCTAGGACAGTCGCCTGGACTCGCGGGTTGTGACGAGTTAGTAATCTCTAGGACAGTCGTCTGGACTCGCGGGTTGTGACGAGTTAGCAATCGCTAGGACAGTTGTCTGGACTCGCGGGTTGTGACGAGTTAGCAATCTCTAGGACAGTCGTCTGGACTCGCGGGTTGTGACGAGTTAGCAATCTCTAGGACAGTCGTCTGGACTCGCGGGTTGTGACGAGTTAGCAATCTCTAGGACAGTCGTCTGGACTCGCGGGTTGTGACGAGTTAGCAATCTCTAGGACAGTCGCCTGGACTCGCGGGTTGTGACGAGTTAGCAATCTCTAGGACAGTCGCCTGGACTCGCGGGTTGTGACGAGTTAGCAATCTCTAGGACAGTCGTCTGGACTCGCGGGTTGTGACGAGTTAGCAATCTCTAGGACAGTCGCCTGGACTCGCGGGTTGTGACGAGTTAGCAATCTCTAGCAGTGTCTGGACTCGGTTGAGAGTTAGCAATTCGGGTTGTGACGATTAGCAATCTCTAGGACAGTCGCTGGACGCGGGTTGTGACGAGTTAGACTAGGACAGTCGTCTGGACTCGCGGGTTGTGAAGAGTTAGCAATCTCTAGGACAGTCGTCTGGACTCGCGGGTTGTGACGAGTTAGCAATCTCTAGGACAGTCGCCTGGACTCGCGGGTTGTGACGAGTTAGCAATCTCTAGGACAATCGCTTGGACTGGCGGGTTGTGACGAGTTAGCAATCTCTAGGACAGTCGCCTGGACTGGCGGGGTTGTGACGAGTTAGCAATCTCTAGGACAGTCGCATGGACTCGCGAGTTGTGACGAGTTAGCAATCTCTAGATCAGTTGTCTGGACTCGCGGGTGGTGACGAGTTAGCAATCTCTAGGTCAGTTGTCTGGACTCGCGGGTTGTGACGAGTTAGCAATCTCTAGGACAGTCGTCTGGACTCGCGGGTTGTGACGAGTTAGCAATCTCTAGGACAGTCGCCTGGACTCGCGGGTTGTGCTGAGTTAGCAATCTCTAGGACAGTTGTCTGGACTCGCGGGTTGTGATGAGTTAGCAATCTCTAGGACAGTCGCCTGGACTCGCGGGTTGTGATGAGTTAGCAATCTCAGAGACAGTCGCCTGGACTCGCTTGTTGTGACGAGTTAGCAATCTCTAGGACAGTCGTCTGGACTCGCGGGTTGTGACGAGCTACCAATCTCTAGGACAGTCGTCTGGACTCGCGGGTTGTGATGAGTTAGCAATCTCTAGGACAGTCGCCTGGACTCGTGGGTTGTGACGAGTTAGCAATCTCTAGGACAGTCGCCTGGACTCGCGGGTTGTGACGAGTTTGCAATCTCTAGGACAGTCGCCTGTACTCGCGGGTTGTGACGAGTTAGCAATCGCTAGGACAGTAGCATGGACTCGCTTGTTGTGACGAGTTAGCAATCTCTAGCACAGTCGTCTGGACTCGCGGGTTGTGACGAGTTAACAATCTCTAGGTCAGTTGTCTGGACTCGCGGGTGGTGACGAGTTAGCAATCTCTAGGGCAGTCGTCTGAACTCGCGGGTTGTGAGGAGGTAGCAATCTCTAGGACAGTCGTCTGGACTCGCGGGTTGTGACGAGTTAGCAATCTCTAGGTCAGTCGCCTGTACTCGCGGGTTGTGACGAGTTAGCAATCGCTAGGACAGTAGCATGGACTCGCTTGTTGTGACGAGTTAGCAATCTCTAGCACAGTCGTCTGTACTCGCGGGTGGTGACGAGTTAGCAATCTCTAGGGCAGTCGTCTGGACTCGCGGGTGGTGATGAGTTAGCAATCTCTAGGGCAGTCGTCTGAACTCGCGGGTTGTGAGGAGGTAGAAATATCTAGGACAGTCGTCTGGACTCGCGGGTTGTGACGAGTTAGCAATCTTTAGGACAGTCGTCTGGACTCGCGGGTTGTGACGAGTTAGCAATCTCTAGGACAGTCGTCTGGACTCGCGGGTTGTGACGAGTTAGTAATATTTAGGACAGTCGTCTGGACTGGCGGGTTGTGACGAGTTAACAATCTCGAAGACAGTCGTCTGAACTCGCGGTTTGTGACGAGCTAGGAATCTCTAGGACAGTCCTCTGGAGTCGCGGGTTGTGGCGAGTTAGAAATTTCTAGGACAGTCGCCTGGACTCGCGGGTTGTGACGAGTTAGCAATTCCAAGGACAGTCGCCTGGACTCGCGGGTTGTTCTGATTTTGCAATCTCTAGGACAGTTGTCTGGACTCGCGGGTTGTTACGAGTTAGCAATCTCTAGGACAGTCGCCTGGACTCGCGGGTTGTGATGAGTTAGCAATCTCTAGGACAGTCGCCTGGACTCGCGGGTTGTGACGAGTTAGCAATCTCTAGGACAGTCGCCTGGACTCGCGGGTTGTGACGAGTTAGCAATATCTAGGACAGTCGTCTGGACTCTCGGGTTGTGACGAGTTAGCAATCTCTAGGACAGTCGCATGGACTCGCGGGTTGTGACGAGTTAGCAATCTCTAGACAGTTGTCTGGACTCGCGGGTGGTGACGAGTTAGCAATCTCTAGGTCAGTTGTCTGGACTCGCGGGTTGTGACGAGTTAGCAATCTCTAGGACAGTCGTCTGGACTCGCGGGTTGTGACGAGTTAGTAATCTCTAGGACAGTCGTCTGGACTCGCGGGTTGTGAAGAGTTAGCAATCTCTAGGACAGTTGTCTGGACTCGCGGGTTTTGACGAGTTAGCAATCTCTAGGACAGTCGTCTGGACTCGCGGGTTGTGACGAGTTAGCAATCTCTAGGACAATCGCTTTGACTGCGGGTTGTGACGAGTTAGCAATCTCTAGGACAGTCGCCTGGACTGGCGGGGTTGTGACGAGTTAGCAATCTCTAGGACAGTCGCATGGACTCGCGAGTTGTGACGAGTTAGCAATCTCTAGATCAGTTGTCTGGACTCGCGGGTGGTGACGAGTTAGCAATCTCTAGGTCAGTTGTCTGGACTCGCGGGTTGTGACGAGTTAGCAATCTCTAGGACAGTCGTCTGGAATCGCGGGTTGTGACGAGTTAGCAATCTCTAGGACAGTTGCCTGGACTCGCGGGTTGTGCTGAATTAGCAATCTCTAGGACAGTTGTCTGGACTCGCGGGTTGTGATGAGTTAGCAATCTCTACGACCGTCGCCTGGACTCGCGGGTTGTGATGAGTTAGCAATCTCAAGGACAGTCGCCTGGACTCGCTTGTTGTGACGAGTTAGCAATCTCTAGGACAGTCGTCTGGACTCGCGGGTTGTGACGAGCTACCAATCTCTAGGACAGTCGTCTGGACTCGCGGGTTGTGATGAGTTAGCAATCTCTAGGACAGTCGCCTGGACTCGTGGGTTGTGACGAGTTAGCAATCTCTAGGACAGTCGCCTGGACTCGCGGGTTGTGACGAGTTTGCAATCTCTAGGACAGTCGCCTGTACTCGCGGGTTGTGACGAGTTAGCAATCTCTAGGTCAGTCGCCTGTACTCGCGGGTTGTGACGAGTTAGCAATCGCTAGGACAGTAGCATGGACTCGCTTGTTGTGACGAGTTAGCAATCTCTAGCACAGTCGTCTGTACTCGCGGGTGGTGACGAGTTAGCAATCTCTAGAGCAGTCGTCTGAACTCGCGGGTTGTGAGGAGGTAGAAATATCTAGGACAGTCCTCTGGACTCGCGGGTTGTGACGAGTTAGCAATCTTTAGGACAGTCGTCTGGACTCGCGGGTTGTGACGAGTTAGCAATCTCTAGGACAGTCGTCTGGACTCGCGGGTTGTGACGAGTTAGTAATATTTAGGACAGTCGTCTGGACTGGCGGGTTGTGACGAGTTAACAATCTCGAAGACAGTCGTCTGAACTCGCGGTTGTGACGAGTAGGAATCTCTAGGACAGTCCTCTGGACTCGCGGGTTGTGGCGAGTTAGAAATTCTAGGACAGTCGCCTGGACTCGCGGGTTGTGACGAGTTAGCAATTCAAGGACAGTCGCCTGGACTCGCGGGTTGTTCTGATTTAGCAATCTCTAGGACAGTTGTCTGGACTCGCGGGTTGTTACGAGTTAGCAATCTCTAGGACAGTCGCCTGGACTCGCGGGTTGTGATGAGTTAGCAATCTCTAGGACAGTCGCCTGGACTCGCGGGTTGTGACGAGTTAGCAATCTCTAGGACAGTCGCCTGGACTCGCGGGTTGTGACGAGTTAGCAATCTCTAGGACAGTCGTCTGGACTCTCGGGTTGTGACGAGTTAGCAATCTCTAGGACAGTCGCCTGGACTCGCGGGTTGTGACGAGTTAGCAATCTCTAGGACAGTCGTCTGGACTCGCGGGTTGTGACGAGTTAGCAATCTCTAGGACAGTCGTCTGGACTCGCGGGTTGTGACGAGTTAGCAATCTCTAGGACAGTCGCCTGGACTCGCGGGTTGTGACGAGTTAGCAATCTCTAGGACAGTCGTCTGGACTCGCGGGTTGTGACGAGTTAGCAATCTCTAGGACAGTCGTCTGGACTCGCGGGTTGTGACGAGTTAGCAATCTCTAGGACAGTTGCTTGGACTCGCGGGTTGTGACGAGTTAGCAATCTCTAGGACAGTCGTCTGGACTGGCGGGTTGTGACGAGTTAGCAATCTCTAGGACAGTCGCCTGGACTGGCGGGGTTGTGACGAGTTAGCAATCTCTAGGACAGTCGCATGGACTCGCGGGTTGTGACGAGTTAGCAATCTCTAGATCAGTTGTCTGGACTCGCGGGTGGTGACGAGTTAGCAATCTCTAGGTCAGTTGTCTGGACTCGCGGGTGGTGACGAGTTAGCAATCTCTAGGTCAGTTGTCTGGACTCGCGGGTTGTGACGAGTTAGCAATCTCTAGGACAGTCGTCTGGAATCGCGGGTTGTGACGAGTTAGCAATCTCTAGGACAGTCGCCTGGACTCGCGGGTAGTGCTGAGTTAGCAATCTCTAGGACAGTTGTCTGGACTCGCGGGTTGTGATGAGTTAGCAATCTCTACGACCGTCGCCTGGACTCGCGGGTTGTGATGAGTTAGCAATCTCAAGGACAGTCGCCTGGACTCGCTTGTTGTGACGAGTTAGCAATCTCTAGGACAGTCGTCTGGACTCGCGGGTTGTGACGAGCTACCAATCTCTAGGACAGTCGTCTTGACTCGCGGGTTGTGACGAGTTAGCAATCTCTAGGACAGTCGCCTGGACTCGTGGGTTGTGACGAGTTAGCAATCTCTAGGACAGTCGCCTGTACTCGCGGGTTGTGACGAGTTAGCAATCTCTAGGACAGTCGCCTGTACTCGCGGGTTGTGACGAGTTAGCAATCGCTAGGACAGTAGCATGGACTCGCTTGTTGTGACGAGTTAGCAATATCTAGCACAGTCGTCTGGACTCGCGGGTTGTGACGAGTTAACAATCTCTAGGTCAGTTGTCTGGACTCGCGGGTGGTGACGAGTTAGCAATCTCTAGGGCAGTCGTCTGGACTCGCGGGTTGTGAGGAGGAAGCAATCTCTAGGACAGTCGTCTTTACTCGCGAGTTGTGATGAGTTAGCAATCTCTAGGTCAGTTGTCTGGACTCGCCGGTGGTTACGAGTTAGCAATCTCTAGGGCAGTCGTCTGGACTCGCGGGTTGTGAGTAGGTAGCAATCTTTAGGACAATCGTCTGGACTCGCGGGTTGTGACGAGTTAGCAATCTCTAGGACAGTCGTCTGGACTCGCGGGTTGTGAAGAGTTAGCAATATTTAGGACAGTCGTCTGGACTGGCGGGTTGTGACGAGTTAACAATCTCGAAGACAGTCGTCTGAACTCGCGGGTTGTGACGAGTTAGGAATCTCTAGGACAGTCCTCTGGAGTCGCGGGTTGTGGCGAGTTAGCAATCTCTAGGACAGTCGCCTGGACTCGCGGGTTGTGCTGAGTTAGCAATCTCTAGGACAGTTGTCTGGACTCGCGGGTTGTGACGAGTTAGCAATATCTAGGACAGTCGCCTGGACTCGCGGATTGTGACGAGTTAGCAATCTCTAGGACAGTCGCATGGACTCGCGGGTTGTGACGAGTTAGCAATCTCTAGGACAGTCGCCTGGACTCGCGGGTTGTGATGAGTTAGCAATATCTAGGACAGTTGTCTGGACTCTCGGGTTGTGACGAGTTAGCAATCTCTAGGACATTCGCCTGGACTCGCGGGTTGTGACGAGTTAGCAATCTCTAGGACAGTCGTCTGGACTCGCGGGTTGTGACGAGTTAGCAATCTCTAGGACAGTTGTTTGGACTCGCTTGTTGTGACGAGTTAGCAATATCTAGGACAGTCGTCTGGTCTCGCGGGTTGTGATGAGCTACCAATCTCTAGGACAGTCGACTGGACTCGCGGGTTGTGACGATTTAGCAATCTCTAGGACAGTCGCCTGGACTCGCGGGTTGTGATGAGTTAGCAATCTCTAGGACAATCGTCTGGACTCGCGGGTTGTGACGAGTTAGCAATCTCTAGGACAGTCTCTGGAGTCGCGGGTTGTGGCAAGTTAGCAATCTCTAGGACAGTCGCCTGGACTCGCGGGTTGTGACGAGTTAGCAATCTCTAGGACAGTCGTCTGGACTCGCGGGTTGTGACGAGTTAGCAATCTCTAGGACAGTTGTCTGGACTCGCGGGTTGTGACGAGTTAGCAATCTCTAGGACAGTCGTCTGGACTCGCGGGTTGTGACGAGTTAGCAATCTCTAGGACAGTTGTCTGGACTCGCGGGTTGTGACGAGTTAGCAATCTCTAGGACAGTCGTCTGGACTCGCGGGTTGTGATGAGTTATCAATCTCTAGGACAATCGCTTGGACTCACGGGTTGTGCCGAGTTAGCAATCTCTAGGACAGTCGTCTGGACTGGCGGGTTGTGACGAGTTAGCAATCTCTAGGACAGTCGCCTGGACTCGCGGGTTGTGAAGAGTTAGCAATCTCTAGGACAATCGCTTGGACTCACGGGTTGTGCCGAGTTAGCAATCTCTAGGACAGTCGTCTGGACTGGCGGGTTGTGACGAGTTAGCAATCTCTAGGACAGTCGCCTGGACTCGCGGGTTGTGAAGAGTTAGCAATCTCTAGATCAGTTTTCTGGACTCGCGGGTTGTGACGAGTTAGCTATCTCTAGGGCAGTTGTCTGGACTCGCGGGTGGTGACGAGTTAACAATCTCTAGGTCAGTTGTCTGGACTCGCGGGTGGTGACGAGTTAGCAATCTCTAGGTCAGTTGTCTGGACTCGCGGGTTGTGATGAGTTAGCAATATCTAGGATAGTCGCCTGGACTCGCGGGTTGTGACGAGTTAGCAATCTCTAGGACAGTCGTCTGGAATCGCGGGTTGTGACGAGTTAGCGATCTCTAGGACAGTCGCCTGGACTCGCGGGTTGTGCTGAGTTAGCAATCTCTAGGACAGTTGTCTGGACTCGCGGGTTGTGACGAGTTAGCAATCTCTAGGACAGTCGCCTGGACTCGCGGGTTGTGACGAGTTAGCAATCTCTAGGACAGTCGCCTGGACTCGCGGGTTGTGACGAGTTAGCAATCTCTAGGACAGTCGTCTGGACTCTCGGGTTGTGATGAGTTAGCAATCTCTAGGACAGTCGCCTGGACTCGCAGATTGTGACGTGTTAGCAATCTCTAGGACAGTCGTCTAGACTCGCGGGTTGTGACGAGTTAGCAATCTCTAGGACAGTTGTCTGGACTCGCGGGTTGTGACGAGTTAGCAATCTCTAGGACAGTCGTCTGGACTCGCTGGTTGTGACGAGTTAGCAATCTCTAGGACAGTCGCCTGGACTCGCGGGTTGTGACGAGTTAGCAATCTCTAGGACAGTCGTCTGTACTCGCGGGTTGTGACGAGTTAGCAATCTCTAGGACAGTCGTCTGGACTGGCTGGTTGTGACGAGTTAGTAATCTCTAGGACAGTCGTCTGGACTCGCGGGTTGTGACGAGTTAGCAATCTCTAGGACAGTCGCCTGGACTCGCGGGTTGTGACGAGTTAGCAATCTCTAGGACAGTCGTCTGGACTCGCGGGTTGTGACGAGTTAGCAATCTCTAGGACAGTCGCCTGGACTCGCGGGTTGTGACGAGTTAGCAATCTCTAGGACAGTCGTCTGGAATCGCGGGTTGTGACGAGTTAGCGATCTCTAGGACAGTCGCCTGGACTCGCGGGTTGTGCTGAGTTAGCAATCTCTAGGACAGTTGTCTGGACTCGCGGGTTGTGACGAGTTAGCAATCTCTGGACAGTCGCCTGGACTCGCGGGTTGTGACGAGTTAGCAATCTCTAGGACAGTCGCCTGGACTCGCGGGTTGTGACGAGTTAGCAATCTCTAGGACAGTCGTCTGGACTCGCGGGTTGTGATGAGTTAGCAATCTCTAGGACAGTCGCCTGGACTCGCGGGTTGTGACGAGTTAGCAATCTCTAGGACAGTCGTCTAGACTCGCGGGTTGTGACGAGTTAGCAATCTCTAGGACAGTCGTCTGGACTCGCGGGTTGTGACGAGTTAGCAATCTCTAGGACAGTCGTCTGGACTCGCGGGTTGTGACGAGTTAGCAATCTCTAGGACAGTCGCTGGACTCGCGGGTTGTGACGAGTTAGCAATCTCTAGGACAGTCGTCTGACTGGCGGGTTGTGACGAGTTAGCAATCTCTAGGACAGTGCTGACTGGTGGTTGTGACGAGTTAGTAATCTCTAGGACAGTCGTCTGGACTCGCGGGTTGTGACGAGTTAGCAATCTCTAGGACAGTCGCCTGGACTCGCGGGTTGTGACGAGTTAGCAATCTCTAGGACAGTCGTCTGGACTCGCGGGTGGTGACGAGTTAGCAATGTCTAGGACAGTCGCCTGGACACGCGGGTTGTGACGAGTTAGCAATCTCTAGGACAGTCGCATGATCTCGCGGGTTGTGACGAGTTAGCAATCTCTAGGTCAGTTGTCTGGACTCGCGGGTGGTGATGAGTTAGCAATCTCTAGGACAGTCGTCTGGATTCGCGGGCTGTGATTTCAGATTGCATTGTAGTTCGAGACGTGTTATTTTGGCTCTGCAAACTATTGGATTTAGTGCAGATCTAGAATGATTGATGGATATTATGTGGTATGAAAAGTTGAGTGAATGTATGCTGCACATGATGGTGTAAGTTAATTGAACTTATTGTGTATAGGTTGGATATTATTATGTAATACTGAGAAAGATGAATAGGCATCTAATATTTAAACTGATATTTTAATTTCGCTCACCGCCTTGTCACCACTAGTGGACTATACGGGGGACTATATGAGTCGCCTAGGGGCATATTGAAACTATTTTAATACAGGTTGATCAATGATTGATAGGGATTATCAATTTATTAGACTGGTATCATAATCAACATAGTCTCGGCAATGTCAGCCTCAGGTGATCTTGTATTATACTGCGAACTTGAGCCGGTTTCGTTGGATGATAACACTGACGTTCAAATTTCGTTTAAGCCAAATATGGCTGCATCAAGAGTCACTACCAGTAGCCAGTGTAGTGCAGAGTTTCCTCAATATAGCCAACTTGTTGAACTATATCGCCAGTTGCCGTGTGATCTGTTCATTACACGTATATTAAGTGATTACAGGTATTGTGAGCAGACCTTGACCTCTTTCTATTTGAGTCGTTGAAGGGTAATGATGATTATCCTTTTCATGTTAACAGTGGTCTAACGCGTCGTGTGTCTACAAGGCGAGGGGACCCAGTTTCCTTCAAATTAGCACAAGACATTCACTCTTTGTTGTCTGTAGTGGAAGGCGATGATTATACATGTGTGAAGGAACTGATCAGTACATCCGTACGTCGCAAAACGTCAGTTTCGCAAGCAATGACAGCAGTGGTTGATCGGTCCACCACTCACAGGTGCCAATGTGCGAATGAACTGGCAGTTTTGAAAGATACAATATCATCTATTCAAAGTGAACTGTTACTGTTAAAACAATCTCATGTCGCTTGTGAAAACTTGCGCACGGACCAGAATCAATCCATTTCAGCATCTCTAGTTCGTATGAAGGATGATCTGACTAGCTGTTTCACCTTAGTTCGGAATGACATCAGCCGGATAACTGGATCTGTGGGGGAGATGGGCTGTCGGAGTGGGAATGTGGAGCGTAATACACATGCCCTTGAACATGTCAATGAACGTCTTCAGTCTGTGGAGGCATTTCTAGATACAACTGGAGTAATTACTGTGGAGAAAGCAAAATTATATGCATGTGTACGAGTAATGTCAGATACATCGGGTAATGTTGGACATGTTCAACCTTTTGAGTTCTCAATCATTCAAAATTCTGTTTCTGAAGAACCAATTGACTCTTTTGGTAACACAGCGACTCCACCTAATGAACACCATCCCGCTGATGTGGATGAGGTTGAAGATTTTCTTGCTGGAAAGGAAGTTCAGATATGCGCGTCAAACCGGATACATAAGCACGTTGATGTCCAGTGTGGACCTCATAGCTTTCAAAAACAACGTAGCCAGACCAAAAAATCGTATTGGTTCGCAAGACAATGTCAATAATCACGTACAACCTAGATCGATATCGTTTGCGGACATAATTGCCAATATTGGCACTCCTAGTTCACCACGTTACAAAGGCAGACGTATTCCCGTAAGATGACAATGACTTTACAGTGTATGTACGTAAGCGTACTAAACGTTACTATGTAGGAGACTTTAAGGCGGGTATTTCAGAAGCCAAACTGACCTCATATGTCAATAGTTACTTAAAGTAACGATGATCAGGATATGTCCCTCCCGACGCAACTCCGAAAATGTAATCATAAGGCTTAATGTTGAAGTGGGTGAAAACTGTTACAAGTTAGAAAGACGTGGATTTTGGCCACATTATGTTACATGTAAGCCGTGGTTATCCCACCAATCACTTCTTCGTGTTAGGGAGTCGAATAGTGTTCATCAACAAGAGGGGCGCAGTAGGTATGCCAACAACATGACTATGATGTCAAGAAACAGACGAGTAATGGAAAGAAGAAGAAATAGGCATGCATATGACGATTATAACATGTACGCAGAGCTGTCTCTGGGTGTTGATTAATTATTTTATGTTGGGTAGTCAGAATAAATACATGTGCTATATATACATTTTGTAAAATAAGAGTAATTAATGATGGAGCATTTAAAACTGAACTTTATGTCGTGGAATGTAACAGGTATAATGTCTAGCAGTACCTATTTGTCAGATTTATTGGAAGAAAGAGTCATTGACTTCTGCGGTATTGCTGAGCATTGCTTGTTTGAAAATGATATTCACTTTATAGACTCAATCAACAACCATTACAAATCTGTTTCTATCACAGATAATGACTGCAAACATAGAGGTACACGGCGTGTTGGTAAGGGTGGTGTAAGTATTATGTGGCATATGAAACATGATGCTTATGTTACATCCTTGAACACGAATGATGATCGCATACTTGGTGTACAATACCAGGTGTCTGGTGATCAGTTTATGTATATATTTCAGCTGTATTTGCCCTGTAGCAATTATCCCGTTGCTTTATACAGGGATTATATTGATAAACCATTTAGCTTATGGAGCTTATATTCTGAAAATGGTACGGTACTTTTCATGGGCGATTTTAATGCTAAGATTCAATCGGGTACTGACAATTATAGAGATAGGTATGTTACTTCCCTTTTGAATGACACACATCTTATAGCTGTAGATACTTTACCACTGTGCAAGGGTGCACAATATTCATATGTCTCTTATGATGATAAATATGAAACTTTGATTGACCATATTTGTGTACCTATTGAAAAGATCGATTGTATCCACTATTGTTTAATTGTAGACGACAACTGTCTGAATGCTTCTAGGCATCGGCCCGTAATGTGTACTTTCATGATGCCACTATACGAGTCAATTGCTAGTGTTAATAATACTGCAACGATACCTAACTGTCGAGTAAATTGGAGTAAAGTAAGTGAAACGGAGAAAGCCGGTTATTGTAAACTGTTGAGTAATTCCGAGAGTATCCTTGCGGCTGGATTCCAGCAAATTGACTCGCCATCTGATAGAGACCGGGTGTATAACTCGATTGTTTCGGAGATTGTTTCTGCTTCAACATCCTCCATCAGAAAGAGAAAGTTCAATCATTATGTAAAACCACATTGGAACTACAACCTATCCAACCTACATAAACACATGAAAAATAATAGATTGGAATGGTTAGCATTAGGCAGACCCAGAGATAATAACACATCATTCTGTAAATATAAACAGGCGAAACGCGACTTCCGGCGGGTTCATAGACATTGTGTTCAAACATATATGACTGAACAAGACGACGAGCTCGATCGATCTGCAGAAATTGATCGAGATCATTTTTGGCGCGTACTCAAGTCAAAACGCAAAGGGAATGGCAGTAACGTGGGCAGTGAGATCAAATTTAATAATATTAGTTATCGCGATGCATACTCGATAACACAACAGTTCATATTTTAAAAAACTTTATTCTCCAAGTGTCAATGAGACCTTTGATTCAGATTGGAATTTCTTTTATTGAGTACCAAGTCGGTGATATAAAAACACAACTTGAAGAAGCACGTTCTTCAGACTGTGTACGCATATTACCAAACACTATAAAATATATTTTGAAAACTTGTAAAGGAGGAAAAATGTGCGGCCATGGTAATGTGTATTATGAGCACCTCATCCATGGTGGTGATAATTTACATTGGGTTTTGGCCACATTATTTTCAACCATGATTAATATTGGTCACATACCAATGGATATGAATGGAACTATTGTGACACTATATAAGGGCGGTAGAAAAAGAAAGGATGATCCGTGTATATAACGATACTGACATCTACCATTCTGAAACTCTTTGAAAGTGTACTGCTTCTCAGATCACAGAACAACATCATCCGCATGCTAAGTCCTCAGCAAGGTGGGTTCCAGCAACAACTTGGATGTCTTATGACTTCGTTTTGCCTTCGTGAATCAATCCTTTTTCGCAAAGGAAACTCATAGTAATGTCTGCAAGCGTTTGACCGTTTGTGGCATCATGGACTGATATACAAACTAAACGAAGGTGATATTGACGTTCAAACAATGAGAAGTTTTGTAAACCTATATAGTAATATGCGTAGTTGTGTCCGGAACCAATCTTTTACAACAGAGTGGTTTCCCGTCGGACAAGGTATACGGCAGGGAGGGAAAAGTTCACCTTTGCTCTATTTATTGTACATAAACGGACTCATACAAGAGATTGAGAATTGTAATCTAGGTCTTTGCATATATAACACGAATGTCAATTGTCCTACTGTTGCCCGACGACATGGTTCTCGTCTCACTATCTAAATCTGGTCTCGATAAAACGATTCAGATATGTCATGAATACTCACTGAAATGGCTCTTTGAGTATAATCATTCAAAATGTGCTGTTATAGTATACAATGAAACTAATGCTGACTTTAAAAAACGTGATCGGTTTTGGAAGCTTGGAACACATTTCATTAAAGAAGAGACTAAGTATACACATTTAGGTATCTCCTTGGATAAGTATTTAAATATTAATATGAATGTCCATGATGCTAGCTCAACATTACGTGGTGCTTTACTGAGTATTACTAACAGTGGTATAAGTTATGGTGACTTAAATCCATTAACTCTTGCGAATATATATAAAACTATAGTACAACCTAAGGCGTTATATGGATGAGAACTATGGAACTATATGACTGGTGCAAACACATTACGTCTTGAACGTTCTCATAGATTTTGTGTGAAATATATCCAAAGATTATATATATGTTCAAATAATGACACTGCCATAAATACGTTAGGGGTTATGCCAATCACTACATGTATAGAGTACAGAAAACTTCAGTTTTTTGGACAACTTTGCAGGCTGCGGTGTAACTACCTAGCGAGGAAAATATTCATCCACAGACTTGTCAGATACACAAATTACAAAGAGCGGCTTTATGCCAGATATTTTCAAAATTCTGCAAAAAATATGATTTACTGTCCTACGTAACTTCGTTTCAAGATTCGGCATACTTTCCATCAAAATATTCATTGAAACGTCTTCTTGCTTGCCATGTTCTGTCTTACGAACAGAACATACTTTGTGAAAGACTCTGTCGAATCTTAACACCGGAACAGTATGTGAACATGTTTCCAAATAAAGGCCCGTGTGCACTATGGCATTTGTGTAGAAAATACCCTTCTGTAAAACAATACTGTTTCAACACTGTTACTTTATTGTGTAAACTACTTTCGTATTTAGGCCGGAGCATTGTACAAAAACCAATTATTTAGCACATACAAGTGTCCAAGTTTTTTATTAAATGATCCGTGGAACAACAAAATGTTCAAGTGTTTGATTTACTGGCCGGCCTTAGAAACTATGATATAGATGACTATGCCAGCGAAAAGATTATGCTGGCTAGTGTAAAGTGGTTATGGAATGCCTTATTCGTGAAATGTACAGCAGAGGACTTATATTGAAATATATATGTATAATATAGTTGCATCCGTGATAGTCAAGACGTAGGCACTGACGGCTCTTTAAATATGACTGAAATCAGTTGAAACATGTATCGTTTTAACAATGCTACAAGTGTTATTGACTGTAATACTGTTTTATTGTTAACTGCATGGTATAAGCTTCATGCAGCCATGTGATGCGTGCATACTGTGATCTCCAATTATCGTGTGTTAGTCTGATTGAATCTTGCATTTCGTTTCGGTAAGATCCACTCAGGTTTACAGTGTGCGCTTATCATGGATATTAATACTGGTGTACCGGTATTATACATGAATATGTATGGTTTATGTACATGTACATTTACATGTATGAGCATATTTATATTCATATACAAATATGTGTATGTTATGTTAGAACTACTGTGTACGCACCAGTGTAATATCATTGTGAAGGTATGTATTTTATTTGCATCGTAAATTGTATGCCTTTCTCTGTAAATATCATATGTATAGATATGTACTTGACGTGCATTGTACCTATGTGTTGTATAATTATCATGTATACTTGTCATTTGTATTAGATTGTGTTCTTTGTAAATTAGATGTTTATGTTTATATTGTACGTGGCTCTCCCTGCAGTGGAGGAAATAAATGTATCTGTATCTGACTGTAGCGAGAGGTTATTGTTACCAGACGAGCAGCGGTGATTTGAACGTTTTGCAATTTCATTGTGGAGGGTTTGGGGACACCATATAACAGTCCATTGCAATAAACAAACCTTGATGTTATTTAAGAGACAATAAGTATCAACCGTGGTATATCGCAGAATAACCCGAGTTTGAAGTTCTTATGTGTAGAAGAGAGGCTTTCGTGATATATTTCTACGCATAAGAACTTCAAACTCGGGTTATTCTGCGATATACCACGGTTGATACTTATTATTTCGATTCTAACACGACTTACTTCTAATAATTTTAAAGGAGTATTTTCTTCAAACACCGCTGCATTTGGCTTTCGAAATTTCCTCCCGCGTAAGGGGTGATGACGTTATTTTTTATGGAAAATATAAATCTAGTGCATAAATGAACAAACATTGTAACTCGGGACTTTTATTCATAAAACTTTACACGCATTGTATAAATGGAATAGCCAAAACACGGTGCGCGCGCAGCATAGTTCAAGGTAGGTATATCGCAGAATGACCCGAGCTAGATTTTACTCTACAAGTATGTATGTTATTAGCTGGGTCGTGTTAGAATAGTGATTTGACGAGTGATTTGGTGGTATCTGTAGAAAGATATTGCCGTATATGTCCAATCTGTCGTATTTGAGGATAGCACGATCTACTAACTGGATTAATATGTTGTTCCATGGACATTTCTGAATCAAACCAAGCGACCAAATTTCGTACACATGCTGAGGGAGTTATTGGTGAATTCCCCACTTTCACCGTTAAGTTTTCAATGTGAAGAGCATTTCGTTGACTTGAAAATACTATCACTTCTGTTGTGTCGGTATTCAGTTTCAGCATGCTAATGTGCATCCAAATGACAATATCCTGAAGGCATTTTCCCACTCGACCCAATGTTTCACCATGTGATGTCATGTCTGTAAGTTTAAACGAAAGATTCTATGACAGTTGTCTGGACTAGCTGGTTGTGCCGAGTTAGAAATCTCTAGGACAGTCGTATGGACTGGCGGGTTGTGACGAGTTAGCAATCTCTAGGACAGTCGTCTGGACTCGCGGGTTGTGACGAGTTAGCAATCACTAGGACAGTCGCATGGACTCGAGGGTTGTGACGAGTTAGCACTACTCCGAGAGTCCAGGCGGTAGTGGTAGGTGTAGATAACTCGTCACTACTCCGAGAGTCCAGGCGGTAGTGGTAGGTGTAGATAACTCGTCACTACTCCGATAGTCCAGGCGGTATGGTAGGTGCAGATAACTCGCCACTACTCCTAGAGTACAGGCGGTAGTGGTAGGTGTAGATAACTCGTCACTACTCCGAGAGTCCAGGCGGTATGGTAGGTGTAGATAACTCGTCACTACTCCGAGAGTACAGGCGGTATGGTAGGTGTAGATAACTCGTCACTACTCCGAGAGTCCAGGCGGCAGTTGTAGGTGTAGATAACTCGTCACTACTCCCGATAATCCAGGCGGTAGTGGTAAGTGTAGATAACTCGTCACTACTCCCGAGAGTCCAGGCGGTAGAGGTAGGTGTAGATAACTCGTCACTACTCCCGAGAGTCCAGGCTGTAGTGGTAGGTGTAGATAACTCGTCACTACTCCGAGAGTCCAGGGGGTAGTGGTAGGTGTAGATAACTCGTCACAACTCGGAGAGTCCAGGCCGCAGTTGTAGGCGTAGATAACTCGTCACTACCCACGAGAGTCCAGGCAGTAGAGGTAATGGTAGATAACTCGTCACTACTCCCGAGAGTATAGGCGGTAGAGGTAAGCGTAGATAACTCGTCACTACTCCCGAGAGTCCAGGCGGTAGAGGTAAGCGTAGATAACTCGTCACTACTCCCGAGAGTCCAGGTTGTAGAGGTAAGTGTAGATAACTCGTCACTACTCCCGAGAGTCCAGGCGGTAGAGGTAGGTGTAGATAACTCGTCACTACTCCCGAGAGTCCAGGCGGTAGAGGTAATCGTAGATAACTGATCACTACTCCCGAGAGTCCAGGCGGTAGAGGTAAGCGTAGATAACTCGTCACTACTCCCGAGAGTCCAGGCGGTAGTGGTAATCGTAGATAACTGATCACTACTCACGAGAGTCCAGGCGGTAGAGGTAAGCGTAGATAACTCGTCACTACTCCCGAGAGTCCAGGCGGTAGAGGTAATCGTAGATAACTGATCACTAATCCGAGAGTCCAGGCGGTAGAGGTAAGCGTAGATAACTCGTCACTACTCCCGAGAGTCCACGCGGTAGAGGTAATCGTAGATAACTCGTCACTACTCCCGAGAGTCCAGGCGGTATAGGTAAGCGTAGATAACTCGTCACTACTCCCGAGAGTCCAGGTGGTAGTGGTAGGTGTAGATAACTCGTCACTACTCCGAGAGTCCAGGCGGTAGAGGTAGGTGTAGAAAACTCGTCACTACTCCCGAGAGTCCAGGCGGTAGAGGTAGGTGTAGATAACTGATAACTACTCCCGAGAGTCCAGGCGGTGGAGGTAAGCGTAGATAACTCGTCACTACTCCCGAGAGTCCAGGTGGTAGAGGTAATCGTAGATAACTGATCACTAATCCGAGAGTCCAGGCAGTAGAGATAATCGTAGATAACTCGTCACTACTCCCGAGAGTCCAGGCGGTAGAGGTAAGCGTAGATAACTCGTCACTACTCCCGAGAGTCCAGGCGGTAGAGGTAGGTGTAGATAACTTGTCACTACTCCCGAGAGTCCAGGCGGTAGAGGTAGGTATAGATAACTCGTCACTACTCCCGAGAGTTCAGGCGGTAGAGGTAGGTGTAGATAACTCGTCACTACTCCCGAGATTCCAGGCGGTAGAGGTAAGTGTAGATAACTGATCACTACTCCCTAGAGTCCAGGCGGTAGAGGTAAGCGTAGATAACTCGTCACTACTCCCGAGAGTCCAGGTTGTAGAGGTAAGCGTAGATAACTCGTCACTACTCCCGAGAGTCCAGGCGGTAGAGGTAGGTGTAGATAACTCGTCACTACTCCCGAGAGTCCAGGCGGTAGAGGTAGGTGTAGATAACTCGTCACTACTCCCGAGAGTCCAGGCGGTAGAGGTAATCGTAGATAACTGATCACTACTCCCGAGAGTCCAGGCGGTAGAGGTAAGCGTAGATAAATCGTCACTACTCCCGAGAGTCCAGGCGGTAGAGGTAATCGTAGATAACTGATCACTACTCCCTAGAGTCCAGCCGGTAGAGGTAAGCGTAGATAACTCGTCACTACTCCCGAGAGTCCAGGCGGTAGAGGTAATCGTAGAAAACACGTCACTACTCCCGAGAGTCCAGGCGGTAGAGGTAAGCGTAGATAAATCGTCACTACTCCTGAGAGTCCAGGCGGTAGAGGTAAGCGTAGATAACTCGTCACTATTCCGAGAGTCCAGGCGGTAGAGGTAATCGTAGATAACTGATCACTACTCCCGAGAGTCCAGGCGGTAGAGGTAAGCGTAAATAACTCGTCACTACTCCCGAGAGTCCAGGCGGTAGAGGTAAGCGTAAATAACT
The DNA here is from genome assembly GCA_014843695.1 of Archivesica marissinica. Lineage (NCBI taxonomy): Eukaryota > Metazoa > Mollusca > Bivalvia > Venerida > Vesicomyidae > Archivesica > Archivesica marissinica. The sequence continues at coordinate 76,963,072 of CM026402.1, read as the reverse complement.
CGTCACTACTCCCAAGAGTCCAGGCGGTAGAGGTAGGTGTAGATAACTGATCACTACTCCCGAGAGTCCAGGTGGTAGAGGTAATCGTCGATAACTGATCACTACTCCCGAGAGTCCAGGTGGTAGAGGTAAGCGAAGATAACTCGTCACTACTCCCGAGAGTCCAGGTTGTAGAGGTAAGCGTAGATAACTCGTCACTACTCCCGAGAGTCCAGGCGGTAGAGGTAATCGTAGATAACTGATCACTACTCCCGAGAGTCCAGGCGGTAGAGGTAAGCGTAGATAACTCGTCACTACTCCCGAGAGTCCAGGCGGTAGAGGTAATCGTAGATAACTGATCACTACTCCCGAGAGTCCAGCCGGTAGAGGTAAGCGTAGATAACTCGTCACTACTTCCGAAGTCCAGGCGGTAGAGGTAAGCGTAGATAACTCGTCACTACTCCCGAGAGTCCAGGCGGTAGTGGTAGGTGTAGATAAATCGTCACTACTCCGAGAGTCCAGGCGGTAGAGGTAGGTGTAGATAACTCGTCAATACTCCCGATAGTCCAGGCGGTAGAGGTAGGTGTAGATAACTGATCACTACTCCCGAGAGTCCAGGCGGTGGAGGTAAGCGTAGATAACTGATCACTACTCCCGAGAGTCTAGGCGGTAGAGGTAATCGTAGATAACTGATCACTAATCCGAGAGTCCAGGCAGTAGAGGTAATCGTAGATAACTCGTCACTACTCCCGAGAGTCCAGGCGGTAGAGGAAATCGTAGATAACTCGTCACTACTCCCGAGAGTCCAGGCGGTAGAGTTAAGCGTAGATAACTCGTCTCTACTCCCGAGAGTCCAGACGGTAGTGGTAGGTGTAGATAACTCGTCACTACTCCGAGAGTCCAGGCGGTAGAGGTAGGGGTAGATAACTCGTCACTACTCCCGAGAGTCCAGGCGGTAGAGGTAAGCGTAGATAACTGATCACTACTCCCGAGAGTCCAGGCGGTAGAGGTAAGTGTAGATAACTCGTCACTACTCCCGATAGTTCTTGCGGTAGAGGTAGGTGTAGATAACTGACCACTACTCCCGAGAGTCCAGGCGGTAGAGGTAAGCATAGATAACTGATCACTACTCCCGAGAGTCCAGGCGGTAGAGGTAGGTGTATATAACTGATCACTACTCCCGAGAGTCCAGGCGGTAGAGGTAGGTGTAGATAACTGATCACTACACCCGAGAGTCCAGGCGGTAGAGGTAAGCGTAGATAACTGATCACTACTCCCGAGAGTCCAGGCGGTAGAGGTAAGCATAGATAACTGATCACTACTCCCGAGAGTCCAGGCGGTAGAGGTAGGTGTAGATAACTGATCACTACTCCCGAGAGTCCAGGCGGTAGTGGTAGGTGTAGATAAATCGTCACTACTCCGAGAGTCCAGGCGGTAGAGGTAGGTGTAGATAACTCGTCACTACTCCGAGAGTCCAGGCGGTAGAGGTAGGTGTAGGTAACTCGTCACTACTCCCGAGAGTCCAGGCGGTAGAGGTAGGTGTAGGTAACTCGTCACTACTCCCGAGAGTCCAGGCGGTAGAGGTAAGCGTAGATAACTGATCACTACTCCCGAGATTCCAGGCGGTAGAGGTAAGCGTAGATAACTGATCACTACTCCCGAGAGTCCAGGCGGTAGAGGTAGGTGTAGATAACTGATCACTACTCCCGAGAGTCCAGGCGGTAGAGGTAAGCATAGATAACTGATCACTACTCCCGAGAGTCCAGGCGGTAGAGGTAGGTGTAGATAACTGATCACTACTCCCGAGAGTCCAGGCGGTAGAGGTAGGTGTAGATAACTGATCACTACACCCGAGAGTCCTGGCGGTAGAGGTAAGCGTAGATAACTGATCACTACTCCCGAGCGTCCAGGCGGTAGAGGTAGGTGTAGATAACTGATCACTACTCCCGTGAGTCCAGGCGGTAGAGGTAATCGTATATAACTGATCACTACTCCCGAGAGTCCAGGCGGTAGAGGTAAGCATAGATAACTGATCACTACTCCCGAGAGTCCAGGCGGTAGAGGTAGGTGTAGATAACTGATCACTACTCCCGAGAGTCCATGCGGTAGTGGTAGGTGTAGATAAATCGTCATTACTCCGAGAGTCCAGGCGGTAGAGGTAGGTGTAGATAACTCGTCACTACTCCCGAGAGTCCAGGCGGTAGAGGTAATCGTAGATAACTGGTCACTACTCCCGAGAGTCCAGGCGGTAGAGGTAAGCGTAGATAACTCGTCACTACTCCCGAGAGTCCCGGCGGTAGAGGTAAGCGTAGATAACTCGTCACTACTCCCGAAAGTCCGGACGGTAGTGGTAGGTGTAGATAACTCGTCACTACTCCGAGAGTCCAGGCGGTAGAGGTAGGTGTAGATAACTCGTCACTACTCCCGAGAGTCCAGGCGGTAGAGGTAGGTGTAGATAACTCGTCACTACTCCCGAGAGTCCAGGCGGTAGAGGTAAGCGTAGATAACTGATCACTACTCCCGAGAGTCCAGGCGGTAGAGGTAAGCGTAGATAACTGATCACTACACACGAGAGTCCAGGCGGTAGAGGTAGGTGTAGATAACTGATCACTACTCCCGAGAGTCCAGGCGGTAGAGGTAATCGTATATAACTGATCACTACTCCCGAGAGTCCAGGCGGTAGAGGTAAGCATAGATAACTGATCACTACCCCCGAGAGTCCAGGCGGTAGAGGTAGGTGTAGGTAACTGATCACTACTCCCGAGAGTCCAGGCGGTAGTGGTAGGTGTAGATAAATCGTCACTACTCCGAGAGTCCAGGCGGTAGAGGTAGGTGTAGATAACTCGTCACTACTCCCGAGAGTCCAGGCGGTAGAGGTAGGTGTAGATAACTGATCACTACTCACGAGAGTCCAGGCGGTGGAGGTAAGCGTAGATAACTCGTCACTACTCCCGAGAGTCTAGGCGGTAGAGGTAATCGTAGATAACTGATCACTAATCCGAGAGTCCAGGCAGTAGAGGTAATCGTAGATAACTCGTCACTACTCCCGAGAGTCCAGGCGGTAGAGGTAATCGTAGATAACTCGTCACTACTCCCGAGAGTCCAGGCGGTAGAGGTAAGCGTAGATAACTCGTCACTACTCCCGAGAGTCCAGGCGGTAGAGGTAGGTGTAGATAACTCGTCACTACTCCCGAGAGTACAGGCGGTAGATGTAAGCGTAGATAACTGATCACTACTCCCGAGAGTCCAGGCGGTAGAGGTAGGTGTAGATAACTGATCACTACTCCCGAGAGTCCAGGCGGTAGAGGTAATCGTATATAACTGATCACTACTCCCGAGAGTCCAGGCGGTAGAGGTAAGCATATATAACTGATCACTACTCCCGAGAGTCCAGGCGGTAGAGGTAGGTGTAGATAACTGATCACTACTCCCGAGAGTCCAGGCGGTAGAGGTAATAGTAGATAACTGATCACTACTCCCGAGAGTCCAGGCGGTAGAGGTAATCGTAGATAACTGATCACTACTCCCGAGAGTCCAGGCGGTAGAGGTAGGTGTAGATAACTGATCACTTCTCCCGAGAGTCCAGGCGGTAGAGGTAATCGTAGATAACTGATCACTACTCGCGAGAGTCCAGGCGGTAGAGGTAGGTGTAGATAACTCGTTACTACTCCCGAGAGTCCAGGTTGTAGAGGTAAGCGTAGATAACTCGTCACTACTCCCGAGAGTCCAGGCGGTAGAGGTAGGTGTAGATAACTCGTCACTACTCCCGAGAGTCCAGGCGGTAGAGGTAGGTGTAGATAACTCGTCACTACTCCCGAGAATCCAGGCGGTAGAGGTAATCGTAGATAACTGATCACTACTCCCGAGAGTCCAGGCGGTTGAGGTAATCGTAGATAACTGATCACTACTCCCGAGAGTCCAGGCGGTAGAGGTAATCGTAGATAATTGATCACTACTCCCGAGAGTCCAGCCGGTAGAGGTAAGCGTAGATAACTCGTCACTACTCCCGAGAGTCCAGGCGGTAGAGGTAAGCGTAGATAACTCGTCACTACTCCCGAGAGTCCAGGCGGTAGAGGTAAGCGTAGATAACTCGTCACTACTCTCGCGAGTCCAGGCGGTAGAAGTAATCGTAGATAACTCGTCACTACTCCCGAGAGTCCAGGCGGTAGAGGTAGGTGTAGATAACTCGTCACTACTCCCGAGAGTCCAGGCGGTAGAGGTAAGCGTAGATAACTCGTCACTACTCCCGAGAGTCCAGGCTGTAGAGGTAAGCGTAGATAACTGATCACTACTCCCGAGAGTCCAGGCGGTAGAGGTAGGTGTAGATAACTGATCACTACTCCCGAAAGTCCAGGCGGTAGAGGTAATCGTAGATAACTGATCACTACTCCCGAGAGTCCAGGCGGTAGAGGTAATCATAGATAAATGATCACTACTACCGAGAGTTCAGGCGGTAGAGGTAGGTGTAGATAACTGATCACTACTCACGAGAGTCCAGGCGGTAGAGGTAGTTGTAGATAACTGATCACTACTCCCGAGAGTCCAGGCGGTAGAGGTAATCGTATATAACTGATCACTACTCCCGAGAGTCCAGGCGGTAGAGGTAATCGTAGATAACTGATCACTACTCCCGAGAGTCCAGGTGGTAGAGGTAATCGTATATAACTGATCACTACTCCCGAAAGTCCAGGCGGTAGAGGTAATCGTAGATAACTGATCACTACTCTCGAGAGTCCAGGCGGTAGAGGTAGGTGTAGATAACTCGTCACTACTCCCGAGAGTCCAGTCTGTAGAGGTAAGCGTAGATAACTGATCACTACTCCCGAGAGTCCAGGCGGTAGAGGTAAGCATAGATAACTGATCACTACTCCCGAGAGTCCAGGCGGTAGAGGTAGGTGTAGATAACTGATCACTACTCCCGAGAGTCCAGGCGGTAGAGGTAATCGTATATAACTGATCACTACTCCCGAGAGTCCAGGCGGTAGTGATAAGCATAGATAACTGATCACTACTCCCGAGAGTCCAGGCGGTAGAGGTAGATGTAGATAACTGATCACTACTCCCGAGAGTCCAGACTGTATAGGTAATAGTAGATAACTGATCACTACTCCAGAGAGTCCAGGCGGTAGAGGTAATCGTAGATAACTGATCACTACTCCCGAGAGTCCAGGCGGTAGAGGTAGGTGTAGATAAATCGTTACTACTCCCGAGAGTCCAGGCGGTAGAGGTAAGCGTAGATAACTCGTCACTACTCCCGAGAGTCCAGGTTGTAGAGGTAAGCGTAGATAACTCGTCACTACTCCCGAGAGTCCAGGCGGTAGAGGTAGGTGTATATAACTCGTCACTACTCCCGAGAGTCCAGGCGGTAGAGGTAGGTGTAGATAACTCGTCACTACTCCCGAGAGTCCAAGCGGTAGAGGTAATCGTAGATAACTGATCACTACTCCCGAGAGTCCAGGCGGTAGAGGTAGGTGTAGATAACTCGTCACTACTCCCGAGAGTCCAAGCGGTAGAGGTAATCGTAGATAACTGATCACTGCTCCCGAGAGTCCAGGCGGTAGAGGTAATCGTAGATAACTGATCACTACTCCCGAGAGTCCAGCCGGTAGAGGTAAGCGTAGATAACTCGTCACTACTTCCGAGAGTCCAGGCGGTAGAGGTAAGCATAGATAACTCGTCACTACTCCCGAGAGTCCAGACGGTAGAGGTAGGTGTAGATAATTCGTCACTACTCCCGAGAGTCCAGGCGGTAGAGGTAATCGTAGATAACTCCTCACTACTCCCGAGAGTCCAGGCGGTAGAGGTAAGCGTAGATAACTCGTCACTACTCCCGAGAGTCCAGGCGGTAGAGGTAAGCGTAGATAACTCGTCACTACTCCCGAGAGTCCAGGCGGTAGAAGTAATCGTAGATAACTCGTCACTACTCCCGAGAGTCCAGGCGGTAGAGGTAGGTGTAGATAACTCATCACTACTCCCGAGAGTCCATGCGGTAGAAGTAAGCGTAGATAACTCATCACTACTCCCGAGAGTCCAGGCGGTAGAGGTAATCGTAGATAACTGATCACTACTCCCGAGAATCCAGGCGGTAGAGGTAGGTGTAGATAACTCGTCACTACTCCCGAGAGTCCAGGCGGTAGAGGTAGGTGTAGATAACTCGTCACTACTCCCAAGAGCCCAGGCGGTAGAGGTAGGTGTAGATAACTCGTCACTACTCCCGAGAGTCCAGGCGGTAGAGGTAAGCGTAGATAACTGATCACTACTCCCGAGAGTCCAGGCGGTAGAGGTAGGTGTAGATAACTGATCACTACTCCCGAGAGTCCAGGCGGTAGAGGTAGGTGTAGATAACTGATCACTACTCCCGAGATTCCAGGCGGTAGAGGTAATCGTATATAACTGATCACTACTCCCGAGAGTCCAGACGGTAGAGGTAATCATAGATAAATGATCACTACTCCCGAGAGTTCAGGCGGTAGAGGTAGGTGTAGATAACTGATCACTACTCCCGAGAGTCCAGGCGGTAGAAGTAGGTGTAGATAACTGATCACTACTCCCGAGAGTCCATGCGGTAGAGGTAATCGTATATAACTGATCACTACTCCCGAGAGTCCAGGCGGTAGAGGTAATCGTAGATAACTGATCACTACTCCCGAGAGTCCAGGCGGTAGAGGTAATCGTATATAACTGATCACTACTCCCGAAAGTCCAGGCGGTAGAGGTAATCGTTGATAACTTATCACTACTCTCGAGAGTCCAGGCGGTAGAGGTAGGTGTAGATAACTCGTCACTACTCCCGAGAGTCCAGGCGGTAGAGGTAATCGTAGATAACTCGTCACAACTCCCGAGAGTCCAGGCGGTAGAGGTAAGCGTAGATAACTCGTCACTACTCCCGAGAGTCCAGGCTGTAGAGGTAAGCATAGATAACTGATCACTTCTCCCGAGAGTCCAGGCGGTAGAGGTAGGTGTAGATAACTGATCACTACTCCCGAGAGTCCAGGCGGTAGAGGTAATCGTATATAACTGATCACTACTCCCGAGAGTCCAGGCGGTAGAGATAAGCATAGATAACTGATCACTACTCCCGAGAGTCCAGGCGGTAGAGGTAGATGTAGATAACTGATCACTACTCCCGAGATTCCAGGCGGTAGAGGTAATCGTAGATAACTGATCACTACTCCCGAGAGTCCAGGCGGTAGAGGTAATCGTAGAGAACTGATCACTACTCCCGAGACTCCAGGCGGTAGAGGTAATCGTAGATAACTGATCACTACTCACGAGAGTCCAGGCGGTAGAGGTAAGCGTAGATAACTCGTCCTTACTCCCGAGAGTCCAGGTTGTAGAGGTAAGCGTAGATAACTCGTCACTACTCCCGAGAGTCCAGGCGGTAGAGGTAGGTGTAGATAACTCTTCACTACTCCCGAGAGTCCAGGCGGTAGAGGTAGGTGTAGATAACTCTTCACTACTCCCGAGAGTCCAGGCGGTAGAGGTAGGTGTAGATAACTCGTCACTACTCCCGAGAATCCAGGCGGTAGAGGTAGGTGGGTGTAGATAACTCGTCACTACTCCCGAGAGTCCAGGCGGTAGAGGTAGGTGTAGATAACTCGTCACTACTCCCGAGAGTCCAGGCGGTAGAGGTAATCGTAGATAACTGATCACTACTCCCGAGAGTCCAGGCGGTAGAGGTAATCGTAGATAACTGATCACTACTCCCGAGAGTCCAGCCGGTAGAGGTAAGCGTAGATAACTCGTCACTACTTCCGAGAGTCCAGGCGGTAGAGGTAAGCATAGATATCTCGTCACTACTCCCGAGAGTCCAGACGGTAGAGGTAGGTGTAGATAATTCGTCACTATTCCCGAGAGTCCACGCGGTAGAGGTAATCGTAGATAACTCGTCACTACTCCCGAGAGTCCAGGCGGTAGAGGTAAGCGTAGATAACTCGTCACTACTCCCGAGAGTCCAGGCGGTAGAGGTAAGCGTAGATAACTCGTCACTACTCCCGAGAGTCCAGGCGGTAGAAGTAATCGTAGATAACTCGTCACTACTCCCGAGAGTCCAGGCGGTAGAGGTAGGTGTAGATAACTCATCACTACTCCCGAGTGTCCAGGCGGTAGAGGTAATCGTAGATAACTGATCACTACTCCCGAGAGTCCAGGCGGTAGAGGTAGGTGTAGATAACTCGTCACTACTCCCGAGAGTCCAGGCGGTAGAGGTAGGTGTAGATAACTCGTCACTACTCCCAAGAGCCCAGGCGGTAGAGGTAGGTGTAGATAACTCGTCACTACTCCCGAGAGTGCAGGCGGTAGAGGTAAGCGTAGATAACTGATCACTACTCCCGAGAGTCCAGGCGGTAGAGGTAGGTGTAGATAACTGATCACTACTCCCGAGAGTCCAGGCGGTAGAGGTAGGTGTAGATAACTGATCACTACTCCCGAGATTCCAGGCGGTAGAGGTAATCGTATATAACTGATCACTACTCCCGAGAGTCCAGGCGGTAGAGGTAATCGTAGATAACTGATCACTACTCCCGAGAGTCCAGGCGGTAGAGGTAATCGTAGATAACTGATCACTACTCTCGAGAGTCCAGGCGGTAGAGGTAGGTGTAGATAACTCGTCACTACTCCCGAGAGTCCAGGCGGTAGAGGTAATCGTAGATAACTCGTCACAACTCCCGAGAGTCCAGGCGGTAGAGGTAATCGTAGATAACTGGTCACTACTCCCGAGAGTCCAGGCGGTAGAGGTAATCGTAGATAACTCGTCACTACTCCCGAGAGTCCAGGCGGTAGAGGTAGGTGTAGATAACTCGTCACTACTCCCGAGAGTCCGGGCGGTAGAGGTAGGTGTAGATAACTCGTCACTACTCCCGAGAGTCCAGGCGGTAGAGGTAGGTGTAGATAACTCGTCACTACTCCCGAGAGTCCAGGCGGTAGAGGTAAGCGTAGATAACTGATCACTACTCCCGAGAGTCCAGGCGGTAGAGGTAGGTGTAGATAACTGGTCACTACTCCCGAGAGTCCAGGCTTTAGAGGTAATCGTAGATAATTGATCACTACTCCCGAGAGTCCAGGCGGTAGAGGTAATCGTAGATAAATGATCACTACTCCCGAGAGTCCAGGCGGTAGAGGTAGGTGTAGATAACTGATCACTACTCCCGAGAGTCCAGGCGGTAGAGGTAATCGTAGATTACTCGTCACTACTCCCGAGAGTCCAGGCGGTAGAGGTAATCGTAGATAACTCGTCACTACTCCCGAGAGTCCAGGCGGTAGATGTAATCGTAGATAACTGATCACTACTCCCGAGAGTCCAGGCGGTAGAGGTAATCGTAGATTACTCGTCACTACTCCCGAGAGTCCAGGCGGTAGAGGTAGGTGTAGATAACTCGTCACTACTCCCGAGAGTCCAGGCGGTAGAGGTAGGTGTAGATAACTCGTCACTACTCCCGAGAGTCCAGGCGGTAGAGGTAAGCGTAGATAACTGATCACTACTCCCGAGAGTCCAGGCGGTAGAGGTAGGTGTAGATAACTCGTCACTACTCCCGAGAGTCCAAGCGGTAGAGGTAGGTGTAGATAACTCGTCACTACTCCTGAGAGTCCAGGCGGTAGAGGTAATCGTAGATAACTGATCACTACTCCCGAGAGTTCAGGCGGTAGAGGTAGGTGTAGATAACTCGTCACTACTCCGAGAGTCCAGGCGGTAGAGGTAATCGTAGATAACTGATCACTAATCCCGAGAGTCCAGGCGGTAGAGGTAAGCGTAGATAACTGATCACTACTCCCGAGAGTCCAGTCGGTAGAGGTAGGTGTAGATAACTGATCACTACTCCCGAGAGTCCAGGCGGTAGAGGTAATCGTAGATAACTGATCACTACTCCCGAGAGTCCAGGCGGTAGAGGTAATCGTAGATAACTGATCACTAATCCTCCAGTCTATATAAGTAGGCTTGTTCGATCCCTCATCAATGTTTCCCCCGTCTGACATTAATAATATTGACAGTATTTCAGATGGGACTTAAAACCGAGTTCTCGTGTCGGTGCTTTACACCGTGCAGGTAACTGAACCAGTGGAAACGCTGGAATGGGTCTCTCTCTGTATCATTGCACTATCCTCCTATAATTTAAAATGACTAATCTCTTCGCTCATATGGGCAACCTGTAGCGATGATAAATAAACGTAAAACAAAAAAGCATAGATAAGATCACTACTCCATGAGTCTATGCGGCAGTTTAGCTTTGTTGTAATGCAGACAACAGTGCTGGTGATAGCTAACTCTCTAAGAACCGCCAGTCTTGGCCGCATTGTTAGTGAATGCAAATTCATCACCATTTAATGTGCCATCCTTTCAAAGCAATTATCTAGTACTGACAGATTCTTTACTATAACATGCACAATAGAAATTTCATATCGGAATAATATTATGAGCGTTTAGGGTTGTATGACTTTAATACGAGATATAAAACATGCAATACGGAGAGATAAAATCTATTTGATGTCCGCCATATTGAATATTCTATGATTTAATTACGGAAATTATAGTCATATTTTGCAACAACATGTCCACATACCTTGTGAGATATGTAGTATAATGGCCTCAACTCGTTTTTCTTTTGCACCTAATTCATATTAACAATATGAAAAGCGGCTTAGGCAATCCCAGAGTATTGTTATTAAAACCAAAGATGCAACAAATATAGACAAATATACTTTCTACATGAAGCACAGCTCGCCAAAGAAATGTCTTCATCAAAAGTAAATTCAGAAACTAACACTTTTTGAGAATAAGAATTTAGGCATTAGTGGACTAAATAAGTATGAATCTGTGTGCGAGTGGTGACCGCAATGTACTATCAACCAATTGCCTCCTACCGATATGGGCTTGATCCTGGTTTATTCCCGGTACCAGTCGGAGCTTGAAACAATGTACTTGTATTTCTTGGCCAGTGACGGT
>CM026402.1:76908155-76951154 GCA_014843695.1 Archivesica marissinica | reverse complement strand
CGCATAAATAATAACACCGCACAAGTGACGTATTTGAGAGATTCAGGTGCGACAATTAGTTTATTGTCGGCTACTGATCAGACCGCTGATCATTTAGAATACACAGGTGAACGGGTAACAATCCGCGGTGTCAATTATATCCCTGGTAATTATCCGATAGCAAAGATTAGCGTCGATTGTCCAATATACCAAGGAACATTGAAGGTGGCTGTATTAAAACACAGATGCACCGCGGGGGTGGATCTTATAATAGGTAACGACTGTGAAACTGCCCCTGTCACTGATTTGATTACCTGTGGCGTGGTTACACGCTCAAATAAGAAAATTATCCCGTTTGATGAAATTGTCACGTCCAACCCAGACTCAGAAAACACGACCGATACAAATCACAATGTCTTACCTTTTCGGAATACAATTGAGATCAATTCCCCCTCTGAGAAAGCCAGTACAGTTAAACCCCAAAATATTCCCTCTATTGACGATTTGAGTCCTGATAAATTATTGCAAGAACAGAATAATGACCCGACCTTAGCACCCCTCTGGGAAATGGCTCAAGAAGGAACACCTATTCGGCAAGGATATTACATCCAGCTCGAACCCCGACTACTTATGAGGAGAGAACAACCTCAAGACACGTCCAAAGTTCGACCCTGGAAAATATATGATCAGGTGGTAGTTCCACGGGGATTCCGTGATCATATAACGGGACTCGCCCATGACAGTTTAAGTACGGGACACCAGGGACCTAGTAAGACCCTGAAGCGCATTAAGCGCCGCTTCTTTTGGCCGGGAATCCGCGCAGATGTTAAACGATTCTGCCATAGCTGTGGGCCGTGCCAGAGAGCGGGTAAGGGACAGAAAGCCACTGTAGCCCCATTGAAACCCCTGCCCATTATATCCCAACCATTCAAATTTATATCCGCTGATTTCGTTGGACCCATGAAGAAAACTATAAATGGGAACCAGTATATCTTGAATTTTATTGATCATGCCACTAAATATACGGAATCTTTCCCATGCGCCGCAGCGACAGCTGTTAATGCACAAAAAGCCCTGATCGAGATAATATCTCGACATGGAAAACCCCAGACCCTGTTGACTGACCGAGGAAGCGCTTTCATAGCTGAAACATTCACACGCTTCCTAGCCGAGCACGATATACGTCACTTAACTAGCACGAGTTACAGGCCTCAAACCAACGGATCAATAGAGAAATATAATGGTACATTGAAAACCATGCTTAGAATCCTTGGGGAGAACTCTTTATCGTCTTGGGATGAGATGCTACCCTGGCTATTATTTGCATATAGAAGTGCAGAGCACTCTAGCACAGGATATTCTCCCTTCTACCTTCTATATGGGCGCGAACCTAGAGATAATCTAGATTCCACTTATGATCTCTGGGCTAGAAATGAGCGGGATGAAGGGATCCCCATAAATAACTATGTACAAGAATTATGTCATAGATTAGCTGAAGCGTTACGTGACGCCAGCGAGAATGCACAACAGGCCGCAGATGGTCGTAAAACAAAGTATGACAGAAGTAAGAAAGCGAAAATGCGTGTATTCCAGCGTGGTGAATTAGTGTTAGTACGATTACCGTTAAAAGGTAATAAGCTGAAAAATGCCCTCCAGGGACCGTATCCGGTACACGAAAAGGTAGCGTCGCATACCTATATTATATACATGCCTGATAAGAGAGTAAAATACCGTGTTATGCATGTAAACCAGTTGAAGCCCTGGACAGGTAGGGAGGAGGGTGCAGCTCTAGCTGATAGTAGTCCGGTGTATGAGTCCCAAGACCCTACCCTATTAGATTACCAAGCCCCTACGGACATTGAGAAAGAATTCGATCCTTGCAGTCCTCTTGAATCTGTACCTAAGAAAACCTGGCCGGATATCAGTCATTTAAACCCAGACCACAGGGACGATATTAGTCAGTTATTTGACCGTTACCCCCGTTTATTCTCTGGACAACTGGGACGTTTCCACGATGTTACCCATGATATTGATGTGCAAGGTGCTTCACCCGTAGTCCAGCCTTACTACCGCATGTCTCCAGAAAAGAAACAAATATTAAAAACTGAGCTAGATCAAATGTTGGAGTTAGGAATTATCCGCCCTAGCAGAAGCCAGTGGGCCTCTCCCATAATATTGGTACGCAAATCAGACTCAGAATGGCGACCATGTATTGATTATCGGAAAATTAATGACCTGACTCGAGGAGAAGCCTTCCCCATCCCGAGATTAGACGATCTCATTGATCAGGTCGCAGGTTCGAGTCTGATATCAATTTTAGATCTTAATAAAGGTTACTGGCAGATTCCGCTAACCCCTCGAGCTAGTGAAATTGCAGCGTTCATAACCCCCTGGGGCTTGTTTGAACCATTAACTCTCCCATTTGGTTTAAAAAACGGTGGAGTTACCTTCCAGAGGGCCATAAACGAGATAATCGCTCAATCCCCGACAGAACCCATCCGTGATAGATTTGCCGACGCATATCTGGATGATATTGCTGTTCGATCCAATTTATGGTCACAGCACATAAATCACTTGGATTGGACATTTCATAGACTAGAGGATAGTGGTGTTACTTTGAATCCGAAGAAGTGTAAAATTGGGTCTGGAACAGTCAAGTACTTGGGACATGAATTAGGGTCGGGAAAAATCAAACCAATTTCCAGCAAGGTTGAGTGTATTAGTAATATCTCTCCCCCACAGACCAAGAAACAATTACGAGGATATCTGGGATCAGTAGGATTTTACAGGAAATTCATTCCCCAGTTCGCTGAGATCGACGCTCCCATGACTGACTTATTAAAGGGCAAGCGATCAGGGAACATCATAACTCAGTGGAGCGATAAACATCAACTTGCTTTCGAATCCTTAAAGAAAGCTTTAACCAATAAACCCATACTGAAGGACCCTGACTTTAACCAAGAGTTCGAAATCTATACTGATGCTTCCGATTTGGGAATTTCGGCTGTACTGACTCAGACCGTTGACCAAGTACCACACCCAGTAGCATTTTATTCCCGAAAACTTATTCCACGAGAGAAAAACTACTCTACAATAGAGAAGGAATTATTAGCTATAGTGGCCGGTATCGAACATTTTCGCATATATGTAAGCACAAGCAAAACAATAATCAATTCAGATCATAATCCCCTTGTATGGTTAAGTAGGTCGAAAACGTCCAATCAACGCCTCTTAAGATGGGCACTGTGTCTCTCAGAATTTAATCTGACCATTAAACATATCAAAGGGACTCAAAATGTTCTAGCAGACTTTCTCAGTAGAGTTCAATGACTGTGATGTTTGACTTAATAAATGTACTTGGTATTATTTCAGTTGTTCAGTAAATAGTTATTGCCTCTATGATTAGAATGTTGGTACCTAGCGAAAGAAATGCTATTTTAGGACATATGATGTATTGATATTATGATTGTTTTCTACTGTATATTCAAGGGAATGAAGATTTGTAAATCGGCCGATAGCGGGCGATGTCAAACTTCTCCCCGGGTAGGGAGGATTGTGCAAAACCCCAATTTGCACGAAATGTTTATTATTGTTATATATAAATAGTAATGTATTATATAAATACATTAAACTGTTTCTATATATGGCCAAATGTTTACCATGTAATATATATATATTTGTATTATGCATAATCGTCTGCTATTATTTTCGCGCCTAAAATTATCAATCTCGCTTCGCGCGAGAAATGACTTAAGATGTTAGGCCTAATCTCAGTTTATCAAGGCCGTGGTTGCAGGTGTCCAGTTATGTAATACAAAGGCACCGAACTGGTTTGATGGTGTAATATTAGATAACAAGGCCGTGGTTGCAGGTGTCCAGTTATGTAATACAAAGGCACCGAACTGGTTTGATGGTGTAATATTAGATAACATAACAGATGTTTAGGAATAACAGATGTTTTAGGAATTGTTATATCATATATACACTGATTCAAACATGTATATAAGAAATGGATTTTATTAACATAGATCAGACACACTAGAGCCTAACTCCAGGAGCGAGAAAGGTCGTGATCTCAATCTAGTATATAGAACATATAAACTGTATTTATGATACTTAGATATTATGGACATTATAAGAAATATAACTTATAAAGATGTGTCGAATAATTAAATTGTTCAGCCATAGAAGAAACATAGAGTTTCGGCGAACCATATAGAAGGTGATTAAAAGTTAATCTAATCAGAAACAGTGATTAGATTATAGTGATATTGAGCAATGACGGATTAGAAAGATTGGATGTTAAATATACTGTGTAAGCGCATAGTCGGCTCACACAAATGGATTGTTAAATAAGCTTTTAATGATACGATGTATATATATATAGATCACTGATTATATATAGATGGATATTTCTGATGCCAATTTAAACAAGATATTATATAGAAGAAATGTAATACTGTGTTGAGATATCAGTAATACATATAATAACGAAGAAACCCCCTAGACAACTCCAGCGAGTCTACAATAGGATAGACCCTGGTAAGAGCCGTAGCAACCGAGACATATTATTACGAGAAGAAAAAGGAGAGTTTGCGACAATTGGGACGCTCGTCCGGGATTGGAAATAAAGAAGAGATGACATATCGTGACATATTGTGAAGGACACTAGGATTTATATATGGAATATTGTGAAGGACACTAGGATTTATACATGAAGAATACAAGGGACTATTAATTAACGTGGGAAAACAGAAGTGCATGCGAGACAGTGTTAGAATTTGGAAATAAGTGAAAGACGTCAACGAATTATTAAATTAATGAAATGGATTAAATTATTGGAAATGTGCAAACTTTGAATATGTGATAAATTATATATTGGATTAACGGACGAGACAGACTTCGGTAAGTACCAGTTTTCTTTTCATAGAGGCTTAATATTATCATTAAAATTATATTAGTGATTTACTTCCTTTTATTGAACTCAATTCTATAATACATTTGGAGATACATTCTGGGGATTAAAAATTTTGGGAAATAAAAAAATAAAATGGCTACAACTAGGAGTGCTAATAAGGAAACTGAGGGGCCGGTTCACCCCGACTTGCAGACAACAGGTGATGAGATATGGGACAAATTAATGAGACTTCCCTTCTTTAATCAGGCAAATCTGGAACGTCAGGGTGAGATTTATGAGAAAGAAAGAGAAGAAGTAAAACAAAGAGAAGAAAGAAGAAAGAAAGAGAGAAGAAAGAGAGAGGGAAGAAGTAAAACAAAGAGGGGAAAGAGAAGAGAAAGAAAGGGACAGGGAGGAAAGAATGCAAAGGGAGAAAATGCAGATGGAGATTCGCCTGAGAGAAATCCAGAGAGATCAGGAATCTCAGCAAAATAACCCCCTCCATACAGATAATAGGCCCTCTAAGACAAACATTTCTGTTCCTATTTGGACCCAGACTATGAGGCCAGATAAATTCTTCGCAACATGTGAGAGACTGTTCGAAGCTAGCCAGGTCGCCAAACAAACATGGGTGGGCCATATTATAGACAAGTTGTCCGACAAGGCCAGAAATATATATGCCACTCTTCCTGTCCAAGACGCTAATAATTACGATACCCTCAAGGCCGCCATCTTGGATGAATATAGACTCTCACCCACTGTATATAGAAAGAATTTCTTCTCTTGGGTAAAGAAACCTCAGCAGACATATTCCGAATTCATTAAGGAATTAAGGGAGCAAATGACTCTATGGACGGAGAACAATGATCCGAGCGAGGTCAACTGGATCGAGCTGCTCTTGAGATATAGATTCGATTCCCAGCTAAGTGATGAGCTTAATTTGTTCATTCTGGATAAGAAAGCATCTACTCTCCAGGAATGTATTTCCCTGGCTGATGAATATAACCTCCATCGCAGATTAGCGCCCAGGACACGGATTACTTCAAATCCGAATGTGAAACCCAGAGATACAGAACACCGACCTCCAGCCCCAAGGCCATATATCCCATCACCCATGTATCGACCCAATATTAGGATAGATAATTCCCAAGCTACCCATAGAACTCCCCGGATAGAAAAATATTGTAGTTATTGTAGGCGTAATGGCCACGGACGAACAGAGTGTTGGGCAGATCCCAATTCACCTAGGTACAGGGGTACTAGAAACCTAGCAAACGGACACCAAGTGTCAAACACTACTCATAGTTCAGCCTTTATAACCAATGAGCCAGTGAACTCATATGAAAATACCGAGATGGTAAATCCATTACTTGTCAAATATACAGGTCAAGCACGCATAAATAATAACACCGCACAAGTGACGTATTTGAGAGATTCAGGTGCGACAATTAGTTTATTGTCGGCTACTGATCAGACCGCTGATCATTTAGAATACACAGGTGAACGGGTAACAATCCGCGGTGTCAATTATATCCCTGGTAATTATCCGATAGCAAAGATTAGCGTCGATTGTCCAATATACCAAGGAACATTGAAGGTGGCTGTATTAAAACACAGATGCACCGCGGGGGTGGATCTTATAATAGGTAACGACTGTGAAACTGCCCCTGTCACTGATTTGATTACCTGTGGCCTAATCTCAGTTTATCAAGGCCGTGGTTGCAGGTGTCCAGTTATGTAATACAAAGGCACCGAACTGGTTTGATGGTGTAATATTAGATAACAAGGCCGTGGTTGCAGATGTCCAGTTATGTAATACAAAGGCACCGAACTGGTTTGATGGTGTAATATTAGATAACATAACAGATGTTTAGGAATAACAGATGTTTTAGGAATTGTTATATCATATATACACTGATTCAATTATGTATATAAGAAATGGATTTTATTAACATAAATCAGACACACTAGAGCCTAACTCCAGGAGCGAGAAAGGTCGTGATCTCAATCTAGTATATAGAACATATAAACTGTATTTATGATACTTAGATATTATGGACATTATAAGAAATATAACTTATAAAGATTTGTCGAATAATTAAATTGTTCAGCCACAGAAGAAACATAGAGTTTCGGCGAACCATACAGAAGTTGATTAAAAGTTAATCTAATCAGAAACAGTGATTAGATTATAGTGATATTGAGTAATGACGGATTAGAAAGATTGGATGTTAAATATACTGTGTAAGCGCATAGTCGGCTCACACAAATGGATTGTTAAATAAGCTTTTAATGATACGATGTATATATATATAGATCACTGATTATATATATATGGATATTTCTGATGCCAATTTAAACAAGATATTATATAGAAGAAATGTAATACTGTGTTGAGTTATCATTAATACATATAATAACGAAGAAACCCCCTAGACAACTCCAGCGAGTCTACAATAGGATAGACCCTGGTAAGAGCCGTAGCAACCGAGACATATTATTACGAGAAGAAAAAGGAGAGTTTGCGACACCCACTGGTTGAATAATTGACGGTGACTTTTCTATAGTTGGGGGGGGGGGCTCACTGACATTAACGTGCAGCGGGAAAGGATAGCGCCACCGGACGAATACGTGTTGCAGAGGGCAATAATGTTGTAGCCCGGCTTTCTGACCTGGAGGCTTGAGTTGTCAGCTGTTTCCCGTTTGCTGGCATTTGGAAAGGGAAGAAATAACAGCACCAATTAGGACCAGACTTGATCTGCTAGTCGACTATATTACAAGTAGCAGCTTATTATTATCTACACGGACGGATCTGTAGTCCAGTGGTATCACGCTGGACTGGTAATCCAGGGATCGCAGGTTCGATCCCCCGTCTGACCCTAATAAAATTAACAGTCTTTCAGATGGGACGTTAAACCGAGGTCTCGTGTCGGTGCTGTACACCGTGCACGTAAAAGAACCAGAGGAGTTTAAGGAATTGGTCTATGTCTGTATCATGCACTATCCTCCAAAATCTAAAATAACTAATCTCTTCAGGAGGCGTCGCTCATATGGGCAACCGGTAGCGACGATAAATAAACGTAATACACACACATTATTATCTACTGTCCAACTGATAATATATTGCCGAGTAATCGGGTTTGCAAATATTGTATAAACAAATATGGCAAGCAACATATTGATTAATACATAGACCACACTTCGATTGAACCTCAACATAATATTCATTAAAAAGTGTACATTTCCTATGTAAATTGTGACAATATGATCTACTGCAAACAGTTTCCTAGCATATTGCATATTTGCAGTTTTAATTGCGGAATAGATAAGTTCCATATGTGAACTAGTTGTTTGTAGGGCATATCGTTATGAATCACTTTGTACTTGAATTGGCGAATTGTGTTGTCCGGAATGGTGAGTGTCTACCAGTGAGTGTCTTGTTTGGATTCTGAATTCCAATATGTGTTAGTGTAAAAGGCTTATAAAATGTTATCACAATGAAGTGTTATAAACCATTTTGTTGTTCAAGTTATTTAGTTGGATGTTGTTAACATGTAAATATTTAGAGACAACAATGTTTATAATAGTAGAATGTGTTCATACTTGGTACATCACTAGTACTATGTATTACCAACCAAAATATGAAATAAAATTGATATGCTAATGACTTCGTTTTTTTTTATTAATTATTTTTATTATTTATTATTTTCCGAAATGGCCAATAATTTCTCATTTTGGCGACAAAAGTAAAATACCACTATATTTGCAATTATTATGTGTGTATTGATATACTAATATGCTACATATAGCTATTAATCGTATGTGCATGTACAAACATAAAATATGCATATTTAGAATACAATAATCCTAAATCATGATTTTTTTTTTTTGATTTTGGTGAGATTTTTTGTATTTGTCATGTAATATTTAGAATATCAAAATCAATAATATAATGTCTTCAAATGTTCTATATCATTAGTTAAATGTATGCATAAGTAAAACATTAAATAAAATTGGTATGCTAATGATTTGTAGCATGCCAATGTTCCTACTTTTAATTTAAAACTGTTTGAAATCTATGTATCTCGTCAGTAAGATTACAACAGGAATATTATTAATTAAAAGTAACGTTTACAACATTATAGAAGATCTAATTGTGTTCAGGTGTATTCATTAACTTCCTTGTTGACACAGGAAATAAATAACGTAATGTAAGGGAGGAAATTTTCCATAAAATTGAAAAATGCAAATATATGATAACAATGATTAATACAGTCAAACCTGCCCAAGAGAATACATCAATAAAGATACCACCTGTACAAAGAGGCCAAGTTAGGTGTGTATTGAGTTAATAACTAGCTAATATTGTGGAAATCGTGAAAGCGCGTTCGCTTCAGGTGCGAAAGGCCCGGAGTGTTCGCGCCCAGCTGTAGCCATTACGATTGTGTCCTTAGGCAAGGCATTTAAATTCTACATTGCCTCTTCTCTCTCCCTCGTGGCGATGGAATCAGGACTGAGTTCTCGAGAGGGATTAATATAAGTGTTAAGAACATGTTTCGCAATCAAGCTAAATTAAACTTGTATTATAAACTAAAATTCCATAAATATCCCCACCTTCAAATTGTTCTCAACTCAAAGTTAATACTTCCTTATAATTCCTCATTGAGATATTGTTTCTGATTATTGTATAAAACGTATACCCCAACATTGTTCAAGTTTAGTGATTTATCAATGTAAGAACATTTGAGCCCAGAGCAATCTCAAAGTGAGAAGTGTGATGAAAGTAGGACCAGAGAATGCAGTGACAAATGGCCCAATTCAACAATCCTCCGGCCAGATGGCCACGATTCCTTACTATTCGGATTTATAGTTCTGTCCGAATTACTTATTACCGGTGTCCTAACAGAATTGACATCCACGTAAGAACTGAAAGTTGCGCATGCGCATACTGGTATATCTTATCGCGTGTGAGGAATGGGAGACATTCGCTTTATTTTCAATATTTGTGCTAATTATCAGTGTTATGTGGCATTTATGAACCTATAGATGATATTTATAAAGTGTGTGTGTGTGTGGAGGGGATTTTTCGTTATTATTTGGTCATAGAATATTGACCCCCTAGCGGAACTATTACTCCCCATGCGAATGGCAATATATAGTGGGAAAATAGTAATATATTGAATATGAAAATAAAAGGAGACAGATAATTTGTCTCTATCAATTTCTACAGATGATAATGGGGTGGTGGGTGCTGTATAACTATGAGGTTCACATGATGTATATGCATACTATTTACACAGACAAGCAATCAACAAATAATAACAATGACCCGCACCCCTATGTATACACTGAACTAGTGAGGGCAGGTCACTTGTCGATACCATAGAATAATGACCCCTCTATGCCTCCATGACTATACATGTATGAGAGAGGGTTACGTTTCGATGCCATGGATTAATGACCACCCTATGAGTTAGTGTGACAGGCGGATTGTAGAGTACAGTGGCTAACCATTGGACTGGTAATCCAGGGATCTCAGGTTCGATCCCCCGTCTGACCTAATAAAATTAACAGTAATTCAGTTGGGACTTTAAACCGAGGTCAAGTGTCGGTGATTTACACCATGCACGCAAAAGAAGAAGAGGAGATTCTGGAATGGGTCTCTGTCACTATCCAAAAAATGACTAATCTCTTCAGGTGGTGTCGCTCATATGGGCAGCTGGTAGCGACGATAAATAAACGTAAAACGCACATTCACACATCAAGTTAAAATGCTAGTAGCAGAAATTGATGTATATTTCTTTAACAAATTGAATTAATATGTTATCCTCCTTTTATAGCACACCATTGTTATCGCGGAACTTTCAATTCTCACAGCTTCAACATTTTCACAAGACCGTGATAATTGAAAGTTAAATACGAAAATGCATAATACCAAGCTAATATTAGTAAATTTTAGGGATGGAAACGAATGTTCGAATATTCGTTCGAACGTCCGAATATTCGAATATTAAAACCATATTCGAATATTAAAATAAAATTCAAATCAAATTTTAATAAATTGCAGTTAAATCATAACTTAAAAGGATATATATGTTTGTTTAAATTTCAATCAATTAAGTTTCGAAAACAAAGAATGACCCAAGTCAAGTCAAGTCAAATCATTGTTTTATTTCATTCCTATAATATCAATCATTTAGTTTCTTTGTATAATGGTGACTTTTACATTATATTTTATATAAAGGACATTACTAATGCATTTTCTTAAGCAGATGTTATCTGATATTAGTATCTATAACATGTCTTAGAAGAGTTGTCATAGTTGACATTATTTAGAATTAATGGTTTCTTTAATATAAATACCTTTAGTAGCATAAAGCAGCTACTGTTAATACAATGTACATGTATCATTTAGTGGCATAATGCTAGCCACATTAAATCTGCTACAGGACTTATGTTAATTTGTAACTATGAACTATATATGGACACCATTAAAACCCATGCTGGACTGGTAATCCAGGTATCGCAGAACATCCCCCATCTGACCATAATAAAATTAACATTCTTTCAGATGGGACTTTAAACTGAGGTCTCATGTCGGTGCTGTACACAGTGCACGTAAAAGAACCACAGGAGACTGGAATGGGTCTATGTCCGTATCATTGGACTATCCCCCACACGTCTAAGAGGACTAATTTCTTCAGGAGGCGTCGCTCATATGGGCAACCGGTAGCGACGATAAATAAACATAAAACACACACACACACATTAAAACCACCTACATAATTAACGTGAAGTTCAATCTATGTTAATTATCGTTATTGCTGGACAATTATATATATATTAAATTAGTAACTGGAATCGTCATTGGTTTAATTCAAATTGACCATACACCGTGGACTGACCCTTTCATATGCCACCACTTTGTGTACGCTACTCTGCTGTACCACACTAATTCCCCATTTAGAGTTAACCTACACACAAGTTCAAACCCCGTGAACTCGAGTCGGTGACATATTGTATACAAAACGAAAATGGATTAAAACAATTTTCAAAGTGAATCACTCTGCCAATGCATCAGTCCCTCAAAGACTCTTGAATGGGTCTCTCTGCCTGTATCATTGCACTATCCTCCAAAATCTAAAATTACTCTTCAGGTGTCGCTCACTTATGCAACCCGAGTAGCGACGATTGCAAAAAGTAATGCATGTTAGTTTTTATAAACATATAACATAGCGAAAGACACTGGACCCGCTACACTATCTAGCATGGTAGATTGGGCAGGAGCTCGGATTTTATTCATATTCCTGTCTGGCCTCTATACCGTGCAATCGTGGGACAAGTCGTCCATGTGTCGAGTACCTAGTCAGTATGTATTTATGTACACAGTCATGCACACAACCACACCCACAGGCAGGCACACACACAATCGTATCTTTATATAAGATCATTATTCAAACATAAAGCGAGTCGGGTAGGGGTGGTGTACGTTTATATATCGTCGTTACCGGTTGCCCATATGAGCGACGGCTCCTGATACAGACAGAGACCCATTCCAGAGTCTCTTCTGGTTCTTTTACGTGCACGGTTTAAGCACCGACACGAGACCGGTTTAAAGTACCATCTGAAAGACGGTTAATTTTATTAGTGTCAGACGGGGGATCGAACATGCGATCCCTGGATTGCCAGTCCAGCGTGCTAACCGCTAGACTACATATCCGCCTGTAAAAGCCAGTTTCTAGTGGGCTTGTTTATCTTTTATATTTAAAATATTGATATCGTGGCATTGACATGGTGGAAGTCGTGGTAAGTGCATTCGCTTCAGGTACGAAAGGCCCCGAGTTCGCGCCCAACTGTAGCTGTTATGATTGTGTCCCTTAGCATGGGACTTAAATTGCCTCTTCTCTCCCTTATGGAGATGGATTCTACCAGGAATGAGGCATCGAGGACGATTAATATAATGTAGTAAACACTTGTTCTGCAATCTAGTTAAGATAAATTTGTATAAACTAAACTGACATGATTGGTGGAAGAAGCTACATACAAAAATCTATCTTGATTTATTTAACTTTAAATTATTTATGACAGTCAAAAGGGTCATAAACAATATACAGATACGATTTTGCCCAATAATGTTATGTCCGTTGGTAGAATTGTGTGAATTATTAATATATTCACATTGTATGGGTGTCGCATCAACAGCCTAGGTCATATGGCGATTATCCGGCTGGCATGGAGGAAGACTCCAGACTTTCATACAAATATTACGACAACACACTATTTCTACTTAGTAGTTGTGGCCTAACTAATACAGTTTTGGTAATGACAACGGCAGTCATATTGTAGGATAAAATCTAGATTATTAATCCATAATCGATTTCATAGTTGCATTTAAATTAGCTGGCTAATTTTACAATCAACTTAAAACTGCAGTATTGGGATACACACGCTTACTTAAGGATGTGTGAACTATCGATAGCTGATTGGATTATCCAATATAGTTTGATTGACAGGTGTCGTGATCGATATCGATAAGCTGTTCCATCAATTGACAGCGTATTCTGTAAGTCATGGTTATACACAAATATGTGTACTATTTGACGTACCACGACATCTAGATACAGTATTTGACTTACCATGACATCTAGATACAGTATTTGACTTACCATGACATCTAGATACAGTATTTGACTTACCATGACATCTAGATACAGTATTTGACGTACCATGACATTATATATGTACTATTTGACGTACCACGACATCTAGATACAGTATTTTACGTACAATGACATCTAGATACAGTATTTGACGTAACACGACATCTAGATACAGTATTTGACTTACCATGACATCTAGATACAGTATTTGACGTACCATGACATTATATATGTAGTTTTAGACTTACCATGACATTATATATGTACTATTTGACGTACCACGACAACTAGATAGAGTATTTGACTTACCATGACATTATATATGTACTATTTGACGAACCACGACATCTAGATACAGTATTTGACTTACCATGACATCTAGATACAGTATGTGACTTAACATGTCATCTAGATACAGTATTTTACGTACCACGACATCTAGATACAGTATTTGACTTACCATGACATCTAGATACAGTATTTGACGTACCATGACATTATATATGTAGTTTTTGACTTACCATGACATTATATATGTACTATTTGACGTACCACGACAACTAGATAGAGTATTTGACTTACCATGACATTATATATGTACTATTTGACGAACCACGACATCTAGATACAGTATTTGACTTACCATGACATCTAGATACAGTATGTGACTTAACATGTCATCTAGATACAGTATTTTACGTACCACGACATCTAGATACAGTATTTGACTTACCATGACATCTAGATACAGTATTTGACGTACTAAACCTCATACACTGGCAATTGGAGTCTCATTAGTAGCCTTTATCTACTATCATTTATCTCTGTAAATAATTGAGAAATAAAATCTTTAAACTAAAGTGGAGGAAAGATATTGTTATTGACTTTCAATTCTCACAGCTTACGTTTCTTATACCCGTAGCGTGAACGTAAGCCGCAACTAGCGAACTTACAATCCTCACAGACATACGGGGCTCACGCTACACCGGCCTATCAATTCAGACACAATTTAACTAAAAGTGTTTCTCTGTCTCTTCACATTTCTGCTGATTTCAGATTGATACGCCGGCGTATCATTTCACAGAGCCAATTATTTCTATTTGATGTAGTATAAGTTCTGTAGATTTCATGTTGATACGCTGGCGTATCATTTGAGAGACAATATTACTATAACTATTCTATTTTTATGTCAGATCTTGTCTTTTCACCTTTCTGAAAATTCCAATTCATTTAAGATACCTTGTTTGTGAAATTATTACTATTTCATATAGATATAAATTATGGTTTATTTTGATGTATTTGATCTGATTTAGTACTATATTATGCTAATTATCATGCATTTAATACAACGTTTTCTCACTTTCACCTGTGTTTTGTTGGTTTTTTGAAAATATATATGGAAAATAACAGTGCATGTTAGAAGCTCAAATGCCCAACATAGGCATTTTAATTGGGAATGAATGGACATTCCCTTTTTAAAATGGACAGCGTTAATGGTTGTTGATTAAGTCTATAAAGTGAACCTCATTTTCAAACACCCAATGCTCAGCAATACCACAGAAGTCAATGACTCTTTCTTCCAATAAATCTGACAAATAGGTACTGCTAGACATTATACCTGTTACATTCCACGACATAAAGTTCAGTTTTAGATGCTCCATCATTAAGTACTGTTATTTTACAAAATGTATATATAGTACATGTATTTATTCTGATTACCCAACAGAAAATAATTAATCAACATCCAGAGACAGCTCTGCGTACATGTTATAATCGTCATATGCGTGCCTATTTCTTCTTCTTTCCATTACTCGTCTGTTTCTTGACACCATCGTCATGTTGTTGCCATACCTACTGCACCCCTCTTGCTGATGAACACTATTCGACTCCCTAAAATGAAGAAGTGATGTGTGGGATAACCACGGCTTACATGTAACATAATGTGGCCAAAATCCACGTCTTTCTAACTTGTAACAGTGTTCACCCTCTTCAACATTAAGCCTTATGATTACATTTTCGGAGTTGCGTCGGGAGGGAAATACCCTGATCATCGTTACTTTAAGTCCCCTCCTATTGACATATGAGGTAAGGTAAGTTTGGCTTCTGAAATACCCGCCGTAAAGCCTCCTACATAGTAACGTTTAGTACGCTTACGTACATACACTGTAAAGTCATTGTCATCATATGAAAGCTCACGCTGTGACACTCTTACGGGAATACGTCTGCCTTTGTAACGTGGTGAACTAGGAGTGCCAATATTGGCAATTATGTCCGCAAACGATATCGATCTAGTTTGTACGTGATTATTGACATTGTCTTGCGAACCAATGCGATGTTTGGTCTTGCTATATTGTTTTTGAAAGCTATGAGGTCCACACTGGACACCAACGTGCTTATGTATTGGGTTTGATGCGCATATTTCAACATCCTTTCCGGCAAGAAAATCTTCAACCTCATCCACATCAGCATATACAGTGGGATGGTGTTCATTAGGTGGAGTCGCTGTGTTACCAAAAGAGTCAATTGGTTCTTCAGAAACAGAATTGTGAATGATTGAGGACTCAAAAGGTGGAGCATGTCCAACATTACCCGATGTGTCTGGCATTTCTCGTACACGTGTAATTATTTTTGCTTTCTCCACAGCAATTACTCCAGTTGTATCTAGAAATGTCTTCACAGACTGAAGACGTTCATTGACATGTTCAAGATCATGTGTAATACGCTCCACATTCCCACTCCGACAGCCCATCTCCCCCACATATCGAGTTATCAGGCTGATGTCATTCCGAACTAAGGTAAAACAGCTAGTCAGATAATCCTTCATACGAAATAGAGATGCTGAAATGGATTGATTCTGGTCCGTGCGCAAGTTTTCACAAGCGATATGAGATTGTTTTAGCAGTAACAGTGCACTCTGAATAGATGAGATTGTATCTTTCAAAACTGCCAGTTCATTCGCACATTGACACGTGTGAGTGGTGGACCGATCAACCACTGCTGCCGTTGCTTGCGAAACTGACGTTTTGCGACGTGTCGATGTACTGATCAGTTCCTTCACACATGTATAATCATCGCCTTCCACTACAGACAACAAAGAGTGAACGTCTTGTGCTAATTTGACGGAAACTGGCTCCCCTCGCCTTGTAGACACACGACGCTTTAGACCACTGTTCTCATGAAAAGGATAATCATCATTACCCTTCAACGACCCAAATAGAAGTGTTCGCATGTTTTCAAGGTCCTGCTCACAAGACCTGTAATCACTTAATATACGTGTAATGAACAGATCACACGGCAACTGACGATATAGTGCAACAAGTTGGTTATATTGAGTAAACTCTGCACTACACTGGCTACTGGTAGTGACTCTTGATGCAGCCATATTTGGCTTAAACGGAATTTTAACGTCAGTGTTATCATCCAACGAAACCGGCTCAAGTTCGCAGTATAATACAAGATCACCTGAGGCTGACATTGTCTAGATTAGGTCGATTATGATATGATATGATCATTGATCAACATGTTTTACAATAGTTTCAATATGCCCTTAGGCGATTCACATAGTCCCCGCATTGTCCACTAATGGTGACAAGGCGGTGAGCGAAATTCAAATACCACAGTTTAAATATTAGATGCCTATTCATCTCCCATTGTTTCTCAGTAATACATGTATAATATCCAAAATATATACAATAGTTTCAATTAAATTACACCATCATGTGCAGCATACATTCACTCAACTTTTGATACCACATAATATCCATCAATCATTCTAGAACTGCACTAAATCGAATATTTTCCAGAGCCAAAAAAACCACACGTCTCGCGTGTTGTATAGGACAGATATGCATCTTCTCAAGTCACATCATTTCTCAAAAACACAAAAACTATACACTGCCTGTCATGAAAATGCATTAATACCAAAACGAAAAATGAACTATATTGGTTATTGCGACAGCACTTATGCCTATTTACAACCTATACCGAGCGTAGAGTACAATCATACGGGCATGTGGCACGGTTATCACCTGTAACCGTATTAATCTAGAAGACATAGACAACGCACACCTACATGATATGAGTATTATTACATGAAAACGAAATACGAAGGATTCCATCAAAGACATATCACATCTGTATTACAAAACACAAAGTGAAGAACTAAAAATATTCCAAAATGTTTAAAACTATGTATTTATATAGTTATTGTTTTTCATGTAAAATCACACTTATCCGAAGTGTGCGTTTTCTGTGTCCTCTACATACAAAGTATAAACATAAAGAGTATATAATATATTACTATATTCACCCTAATGTTCATACATGTGTGGAACTGTTACAGACAAGGAGTACATCTGTAATCATCTGTTTAAACATATTTATTCCACTATATACATTCACAAAACAATACATGTACGCGAAATCGAAGAAGTAAGTATATAGGACAGGTTATAAACGGACACATAACTATATCTAGTTTCTCCCCTTGCAGTTCATCTGTATTAATGCATTTTGCATGACATGTCATGCAAAATTAGCCTGGCTTCCAGTTTGTCCATGTCATGCATACATATTGAACAAGAACAGAACAAAATAAATGAATTAATGCAGGCATCACATAGAGTATACATGTACATACTGCTTTATAGCTAAAATGTTAGTTTTACTGTAGACTGTATTTTTTGCGTTGGATTTATTTAGCAAATATTGCGTAACGATTAATTTACTTATTGTTAACAGATCCCTCATATACTGTTTTTAAAATATACGCGACTTAAAATGGAGAGCTGTGCAGAGTATTGTAGATGCATATCTGATAACGTGCAGCAATTAAAATCAAAACCTACTGTATATCATTATATTGATTACAAGTTGCATATTGATGAATGTCCATGTCATGCAAAACTAGCCTGGCTTCCAGTCTGTCCATGTCATGCAAAACTAGCCAGGCTTCCAGTCTGTCCAAATTATGCAAAGTTAGCCTGGCTTCCAGTCTGTCCAAATTATGCAAAGTTAGCCTGGTTTCCAGTCTGTCCATGTCATGCAAAACTAGCCTGGCTTCCAGTCTGTCCATGTCATGCAAAATTAGCCTGACTTCCAGTCTGTCAATGTCATGCACAATTAGCCTGGCTTCCAGTATGTCCATGTCATGCAAAACTAGCCTGGCTTCCAGTCTGTCCATGTCATGCAAAACTAGCCAGGCTTCCAGTCTGTCCATGTCATGCAAAATTAGCCTGGCTTCCAGTCTGTCCATGTCATGCAAAATTAGCCAGGCTTCCAGTATGTCCATGTCATGCAAAACTAGCCAGGCTTCCAGTATGTCCATGTCATGCAAAATTAGCCTGGCTTCCAGTCTGTCCATGTCATGCAAAATTAGCCTTGCTTCCAGTCTGTCCATGTCATGCAAAATTAGCCTTGCTTCCAGTCTGTCCATGTCATGCAAAATTAGCCTGACTTCCAGTCTGTCCATGTCATGCAAAATTAGCCTGGCTTCCAGTCTGTCCATGTCATGCAAAATTAGCCTTGCTTCCAGTCTGTCCATGTTTCACGTTCGCAATCGTTGTAAAATAAATATAGTTTAAACTTTTGTAAGTAATGGTCTCGGTGTTAAAATATATTTATATGACTGACGAGGCAAACGTCTGTTCCCAGGCTAGGAACACATATGTTGTTACTTCTTATAAGAAGAGTCTACATGGAGATAATATAACACAGTATGTAGCTTTCAGTAAGAAAATATTGTCTCAGCGTACTGTTGAAAATTGTCATGGCACAATACAATGTACAACTAGAAAATATAAATAAAATTCATTCTCCTCTGAAATGAAAATTGATTGGTAACATAAAATGTCATGTGTATTTAATATGACATGAGCTGTCAATCGGCCCAACCAGCGATACTCCGATACGACAATCAGCGATCGATACAGCGACACACCTTCAGCAAACGTAAACGTTATCAAACATCCGCCGTTGTCATCGATAACTTGTCGCGATTATCGGTGTCCAGAACATTCTGATCACGTGACTAGAGGGAGGAGTTATAGTTTCACAGGCGTCATGTTAATTAAAATTGTGAAGACAGACGGATTTGTAGTCCAGTGGTTAACACACTGGAGTGGTAATCCTGGGAGTGCAGGTTCGATCCCCAGTCTGACATTAATAAAATTAACATTCTTTCAGATGGGATTTTAAACCGAGGAAACTCTATAATGGGGATTTTTCTGTATCATTGCACTACCATTCAAAAATTCTAAAATGACTAATCTCTTCAGGGGGCGTCTCTCATATGGACATCAGGTAGCGACGATAAATAAACGTAAAACACACACTCAAATTGTGCATTAATCTGTATAAGACTTAAGAAATTGTATATGTTATATTGATGTAGTTTACAAGCATGCTGGGCTGTGTTACACAACTTGAATATCAAAAAGTATGTATATAGTACTATTGTTAACTTTATGGTTCATTGATATATAGTTACATAGTTTAATGATAAGTAATTATTATGTTAAAAACGAAAATAATATGCAACTAATACACTATATTCTAATTACATGTAATTAATACTACCTACACTTTTCTCAAAATATGTATGTTAGATTTATTGTAACCGTTATGTTATGCCATAAAGGCGATGAGCATGTTATATGTTTATGCCAAATAAAATATATTGATGGATTGATTGTAATTAATTTCTTATTCTTATAACATCGATCCTACTGCATGGTGGATATCGGGTAAGGTGGTCACCTAAGCGGACAGGTGCGACTACTCTTAGTTTAGATTCGCTCCAACGAGAGTGGTTAATAATAAAAGATAAAGAGTCGCACTCATTGTTAAATAAATAGGACTTATATATTTTGGGGGCAGCTATTATATATGTTGGGGGATATTTGTGTTTATAAAATTAAGATAAAATTTATTTCATCGAGTGGTCAATGTAATCCATGGTTGATGTTATACCCACGAGTGGAATACAAGGTTAAATAAAATCCTATTTTACACTAATAAACACAAATCGTTCGGCTTTTTATGGTTCAGTTTGATCCACTGTTATTGTATGATGTTATTCACTTATATTCGGTTGTACTGCTCTTCACGGAAGCATCATTTCACTACAAGACACAACCGCACAACCACATATCTTAGTGTGAACGCTAGGAATAAAATAATAAATAAAATTTCTGCCTGCTGTCGACATTGCGAATACGCCAGGCAAATCAGTATACATATAGATAGATTCCCCACCAGGTAGCTCTTAAAGACAGGATCTGTAGTCCAATGGATAACACGTTGAACGCGTAATTCAGGGATCGCAGGTTCGATCCCCCGTATGCCCCTAATAAAATTAACAGTCTTTTAGATGGAACATTAAACCGAGGTATCGTGTCGGTGCTTTACACCGTACACATAAAAGAACCAGAGGAGATTCTGGAACGGGTCTCTGTCTGTATCATTGCACTCCAAAAATCTAAAATTACTAATCTCTTCAGGCGGAGTCGCTCATATGGGCAACCGCGGTAGCGACGATAAAGAAAGGTAAAGCACATAGCTCTTAAAGAGGGATTTTGTTTGTTTTGTTTAGTGGTGCAAAGTCGCACAAACAACTTAGCTTAGCTCGCATGGAACTGGTCGACACCCCATGTGGGATTTGAACCTACTGCTGTGAGGGGCACGTGTTTTGAACGACCGTAATCATTCTGCCACGGTGGCGACGAAGCATGTTTTTGATAAGCAATATATGTGTCTGGATCATTAAGCTGTATATAGCAATAACTCTGACATTTAACTTAAAGTTGGCGAAATATTACTTTACAAATGCTTTTAAATATTGTGTAATTATAGATTAAAGAACACTCCTTTGAGATCAAGGTAGTTCCAACTGGAACAGATCTAGTGTAGGTCAATGCTTGTCACTTAATGAAATACATTCATCGTATTACATTTACATTAAATTTATATCTCTATACAAGACACCAGTATCTTTGAGGGCCCTACTCTATTGCCATACGAACGGTCTCCGTGGCTGAGTGGTTACGGTCGTTTACTTCAAATCACACCCGCTTTATGTTCGAATCTCACTTGTGTCAAATTCTTCCAGGTGAGTAAGCAATCCAGCTGGCTTGCGGAAGGCCATTGGTTCTACCCGGGTGTTCGTCCCTGCCTGTTCATAGCGACACCTGGAGTCTTTCTCTACCAATAATAGCTGGAGAGTCGCTGTTGGTGCGACTTTAAACACAAAAACAAACAAAGAGAATACATACTTGAATACTCCGCTCAAACATGTTGTTTGATTACACATGATAATATGGTATATTCAAAGTCTACGATACATATACATACGATACATATACATACGATACATATACATACGATACATATACATACGATACATATACATACGATACATATACATACGATACATATACATACGATACATATACATACGATACGATACATATACATACGATACATATACATACGATATATACATACGATACATATGCAACATAATACGATACATATACATACGATACATATACATACGATACATATACATACGATACATATACATACGATACATATACATACGATACATATACATACGATACATATACATACGATACATATACATACGATACATATACATACGATACATATACATACGATACATATACATACGATACATATACATACGATACATATACATACGATACATATACATACGATACATATACATACGATACATATACATACGATACACATACATACGATACACATACATACGATACACATACATACGATACACATACATACGATACACATACATACGATACATATACATACGATACATATACATACGATACACATACATACGATACATATACATACGATACATATACATACGATACATATACATACGATACATATACATACGATACATATACATACGATACATATACATACGATACACATACATACGATACACATACATACGATACATATACATACGATACATATACATACGATACATATACATACGATAAATATACATACGATACATATACATACGATACATATACATACGATACATATACATACGATAAATATACATGCGATACATATACATACGATACATATACATACGATACATATACATACGATACATATACATACGATATATACATACGATACATATACATACGATACATATACATACGATACATATACATACGATACATATACATACGATACATACGATACATATACATACGATACATATACATACGATACATATACATACGATACACATAAATACGATACACATACATACGATACATATACATACGATACATATACATACGATACATATACATACGATACATATACATACGATACAATTACATATGATACATATACATACGATACATATACATACGATACATATACATACGATACATATACATACGATACATATACATACGATACATATACATACGATACATATACATACGATACATATACATACGATACATATACATACGATACATATACATACGATACATATACATACGATACATATACATACGATACATATACATACGATACATATACATGCGATACATATACATACGATACATATACATACGATACATATACATACGATACATATACATACGATACATATACATGCGATACATATACATACGATACATATACATACGATACATATACATACGATACATATACATACGATACATATACATACGATACATATACATACGATACATATACATACGATACGATACATATACATACGATACATATACATACGATACATATACATACGATACGATACATATACATACGATACATATACATACGATACATATGCATACGATACATATACATACGATACATATACATACGATACATATACATACGATACGATACATATACATACGATACATATACATACGATACATATACATACGATACATATACATACGATACATATACATACGATACATATACATACGATACATATACATACGATACATATACATACGATACATATATATACGATACATATACATACGATACGATACATATACATACGATACATATACATACGATACATATACATACAATACATATACATACGATACATATACATACGATACATATACATACGATACATATACATACGATACATATACATACGATACATATACATACGATACGATACATATACATACGATACATATACATACGATACATATACATACGATACATATACATACGATACATATACATACGATACATATACATACGATATATATACATACGATACATATACATACGATACATATACATACGATACACATACATACGATACGATATATATACATACGATACATATACATACGATACATATACATACGATACATATACATACGATACATATATATACGATACATATACATACGATACATATACATACGATACGATACATATATATACGATACATATACATACGATACATATACATACGATACATATACATACGATACATATACATACGATACGATACATATACATACGATACATATACATACGATACATATACATACGATACATCCGATACATATACATACGATACATATACATACGATACATATACATACGATACATATACATACGATACAGATACATATACATACGATACATATACATACGATACATATACATACGATACATAATTATACATACGATGCATATACATACGATACATATACATACGATACATATACATAAGATACATATACATACGATACATATACATACGATACATATACATACGATACATATACATACGATACATATACATACGATACATATACATACGATACATATACATACGATACATATTCATACGATACATATACATACGATACATATACATACGATACATATACATAAGATACATAATTATACATACGATACATATACATACGATACATATACATAAGATACATAATTATACATACGATACATATACATACGATACATATACATACGATACATACGATACATATACATACGATACATATACATACGATACAGATACATATACATACGATACATATACATACGATACATAATTATACATACGATACATATACATACGATACATACATACGATACATATACATACGATACATATACATACGATACATATACATACGATACAGATACATATACATACGATACATATACATACGATACATAATTATACATACGATACATATACATACGATACATATACATACGATACATATACATACGATACATATACATACGATTATACGATACATATACATACTATACATATACATACGATACATATACATACGATACATATACATACGATACATATACATACGATACATATACATACGATACATATACATACGATACATATACATACGATACATATACATACGATACATATACATACGATACATATACATACGATACAGATACATACGATACATATACATACGATACATATACATACGATACATATACATACGATACATATACATACGATACATATACATACGATGCATATACATACGATACATATACATACGATACATATACATACGATACATAATTATACATACGATACATATACATACGATACATATACATACGATACGATACATATACATACGATTATACGATACATATACATACGATACATATACATAGGATACATATACATACGATACATATACATACGATACATATACATACGATACATATACATACGATACATATACATACGATACAGATACATATACATACGGTACATATACATACGATACATATACATACGATACATATACATACGATACATATGCATACGATACATATACATACGATACATATACATACGATACATATAAATACGATACATATACATACGATACATGCACTATGCAATCTACAACTGATATATCAAAGTCTGGCTCCGTTTATATCGAAGTTTGCTTAATTCGATCCGACGGAATTCGACATAATGGATGTAGACTGTACTTCAATCTCTAACACCAATATACACAGATTACCTCCGTGGTCAATCGGTTAAGGACGTTGACCATGGTTTTCACTAAATAGGGGCAGTTGGATGTCATTTGGTGCACAAAAAGCACGGGTGCACGCTTTTCATGGCTATAGAATGTTTACCCGACATGTACATGGTAATGTAATGGGGCAGATAAACTAAAGACATCGCTACATATAGTGTGCGTAATTCATGGCCTTACGTATACCTTGAGAATAAATTGCGTACGCCTTAACTCTGTCAGCGCCAAATAAATTCAAAAATATGTGCAAACAACATAAATCAAGATCTATATTGTTTGCTATTCGGGCAGGTGCTCTGCGTTCTGCTCTGCCTGATCGGATTCTCGGCGTTTTGCAAAGGCGCTTTTATGCGACATTGGCCGTGTAAGAGTTAATTAAACCCAAGCATAATAGCAATTATAAGATTGTACCTATATTGTTTCAAATTACGTCTTGTTTAAAGCTTAAACTTTATTTATTTTACAACGATTGCTTAGCGACGTACGACTTATATTAATCACTCTCTTTGGCGCGGATGAAAGCGTATATGTGGTCATTCGTGTGGGATGAAACCGGAGTACCCTGAGAAAACCCACCTGTCCGATCTGGCGACCACCGTACTATATCACATACTTCTCGGTTCGAGGAACGAACCCAGGTTGCATTGGTGAGAAGCGAGTGTGCTAACCACTGCGCTAATCGGACAGCCTTCGCGTCTTGTTCAACTTGTATTCTTCAAATACACCCAAGCTTAGATCTCTTCAGAAAATTATAAAGTGTTGTTCTTAATGTAATACATTTTGTATTGTGCTATAAAATATTATATATGTTTCCATGCAATACAATGTTGTGTATTCTAGTATTAGATTGATTTCTATAAGTTGTTGAAACTTGTTTCGCAATCGTTGTAAAATAAAGAAATAAAGTTTAAGCTAAACTATTCTAGTACAACTCTAGTACCACGCACACATCTTTCATATAGATTGAAATTTAAAATTTAAAATGCGTGATTATTGCATGAACATAGCATCATTGTTTTCCTCGTGATTTCAGTCGCTATTCACAAGACCATATATTAAATTATCATCCTGAGGTCACTACACAAGGGACTTTCAGTCAACAATATAAGAGTTTAGTTCATCCATCATGAATACTAGAACAAGCGACGTTGCGCTTTCTATCGTTAGTAATGATTTCACAGGGAGACATTGTGCGTATGTGTGTATTTCATCTGATTCTGATATTTGGCTTTACAAATGGCATTTTAAATGTCAGATCACAAGGTAATATATATTTCATTGCCATGATTTTCTTTTCATTTGTACTGTTTAAAAATGGTCTCTTAGATAAGGATATACAGCAACAGCAATCCTACAAATAGCAATGATACAATGTTAGAGACATTGATGATGAGTATCTGAAAATAAACAGAACATTTTATGCTGATATCTGTGATACTTATTGGTTTCTGAAAGTATGATTTTTTTATTTAACCATATTGTATTGCAAATCGATAGTACATATGTCATACACGTAAATATACAATACATAGCATGAACATACAAATGGTCTGGGCAACACGTTTTGACAACATTAGACACCCGCACCAGAAAGTCAAGCTAACGTTTGATTAAGTTAAATGACTGAATTTCGTTCTTGAAAAGAGTATGCACAATAGAATGTAAATAAAAATCACGTGAAGGATCAGAAAAAAAGACAAATTTATAAAAAAGAGAGTAAATATTGCTTAGATTGATACATGTATCTCACGATACCACCCGTTGTTTCCCAACACCACACCAATACACGAACCTACGATCCAGTCTCACAATCATATAACGTATATTTAATCAAGAGAGGCGTGCCGAAAAACGATGCGAATTTTTTATGTACGAGTATTTACGAAAAGTGAATGACGTCCAATTATATTCATGTTAAATTTGAAGAAACCGTGTTCCGAATCTTCAATACCTTTATTGCACAAACATATTTGAGAGTCACGCAAATGGTTAAAAAAAGATTATTGTTTTAAGTTCCTTCATCAAATTCTGATACGAGATTGTGTTACAGAATAGTATCGTTCCCCACTTGAATAATAAGATGGAACCCCGGAAACATGACAATGTGTTATTAAATGATTGGAGTGTGTTAGCATTACGTATGTATGTATCTAGGTGATTCCATAATGTTATTGAGTCGGGTATGACAGATCTTGAGTATATTTCTATGCGTTTTTGGCAAAGTAATAAAATTTGCGCCAGATCGTACAGAATATTGAGTAAGATCTCCAATAGTAGGAGGGAAAAGATTACGTAAATAACTAGGGAGACGTGCGTTCTTTTCTTTGTAGACTAAAATTAATTTTTGAATGGTTCTCGATCGGCAAGTGAAACCCAACCGATTTCTTGGAGAAGATTATGAATAGAGACAGGTCGCATCAAACATGTGACCAAGCAGCCCTGTCGAGCAGCTTCGTATTAGTTTAGTTTATACAAATTTATTTTAGCTCGATTGCGAAACAAGTTATTTCAACTTATATAAATCACTCTCGAGACCTCATTCCTGATGGAATCCATCGCCACGAGGGAGAGAGAAGAGGCAATGTGGAATTTAAATGCCTTGCCTAAGGGCACAATCGTAACGGCTCCAGTGGGGCTCGAACTCCGGACCTTTCGTATTGGATTGTCTCTAAAGTATACTTGTCATATTGGGTATAGTTGTCCCATAATATTGATGTATATTCTAGTAAAGATCTTAAGTAAGATATACATGTAGATAGTATTGAGAGTAGAACGTTTAAGTTTATATTTAAGCGTTCTCATCGAACCAAGGACTTTATAGAGAAGAATATGAATAGCGACAGATCGCGTCAAGTCTGTGACCAAGCAGCCATGTCGACTAGCTTCGTATTGGATTTTCTCTAA
The DNA here is from genome assembly GCA_014843695.1 of Archivesica marissinica. NCBI lineage: Eukaryota > Metazoa > Mollusca > Bivalvia > Venerida > Vesicomyidae > Archivesica > Archivesica marissinica. The sequence continues at coordinate 76,922,553 of CM026402.1, read as the reverse complement.
GGTATCCCTTTCATATTGGGTACAGTTGTCCCATACTATTGATGTATATTCTAATAAAGGTCTTAAGTAAGATATGTATATAGTATTGAGAGTAGAACGTTTAACTTTGTATTTAAGCGTTCTCATCGAACCAAGGACTTTAGAGGCAGATGCAGTAATATTATTAATATGTGATATGACATGATCAATCATGGCTTAACGTGAGGCCTAAGTGTTTATGATCATCAACAACATTTAGCGGAACATTTTGGAAAGTAAGAGCCCCTGTTTGGCCCAATTGGATATTTCCATGACAGCAGAATCTGAGATAGTTACAGCAAGTGAACTATGATCAGCGAACTAATGAGAGATTCGGCTATGTCATTATCATAAACCAGAAATAAAAGAAGACCCAGAACCGACCCATTGGGGTACTCCAACTGTAATTATTTTGGAATTAGAGAATGATTGTCCTACAAAATTAATATTCTATGTTCGCGATTATGAAGGTAGTCTGTGATCCAGTTAAGCAAATTTCCAGAAACTCCGTTTTGTTTTAATTTGAATAAAAGACCTTTGTGCCAGACTCTGTCAAATGCTTTTGATATATCGCACAATACCATACACGTTGCTTTTCTCTCATCGAAATATTTACATATTTGATTATAGATATCTATAAGTTGATGAATGACCAGGAAGAAAACCTGACTGAATGAGAACATTGCAAATTAGATGGTTACATTATATAACAACTCATTCCATTACTTCACCCACACAACTTATTAAAGATATGGGCCTGTAGTTGGCAGGTAAAGATTCATCTCCCTGTTAGGCATAACATTTGCTAGCTTCCATGACACGATATTTGTTTGTGATAATTGAGCTGTTGAATAAAATACAAAGCGCCTTAGATATAGCTAATGAACAACTTTTCAACATTTTGTGGCTGATAACGCCAGGACCGCTTGCTTTATTGACAGCCAGATTATCTAGCACGTCAATGATATCTTGTTCAATTATTTCAAATTGTGAAATAGTAGCATTACGCATAGGAGCAAAATCAGGTATTTTCGCGTAGGATTCATCTACTGTTGATATGAAACAAAGTAATCGTTTAAACATTCATGATTGGGCTTTAGCTACATCTGAAATCGATGTATGATTACTTTCGCTATTCAGAGGTCGTCGGTATTTAAATGTTCTTTAATTAACATATTCACGATTGTCCAGTATTGTTTGGGGTTTGTACAGCTAAGATCGTTCATGGAGAATTCAAGACTTTTATATAATTGTTCACGTAAATATTTATTCATGTTGTTGACTCGATTTCTTAAGCGTTTGTACCTTTGCCACTACGAAATGTTTCCAGATTGAGTAGCTACATGTTGGCGAGATACTTTTCGAATGAGCGAATTATACCAAGGTTTTTCATTGGGTCGCATTTGTACTAATTTAGTTACACAATTGTGTAAGTCCTAACAATGTTCCTCTAAAGAATTATGTTGCTATATTTATTATATAATTATATGACTCATTATTGAGAGGTGACCACTCAGTTTCGTTATTTAATTTATAAAATCCGCTTCCTTGTATTTCCGAACACGGCGAGTATAACATGTTTTAGACTGAATACTACTTATAATATAAACGTATGCCAAAATGTTCACTAATGTGAGATGGTGTACCCGAGTTTAATGATGTCACGAAATTGGTTAGTGCAGTTATGTCAATTAAGGTACTTGTGTTATGCGTTATTCGTGTGGGCTCTGTTATTATGAGTAGTATCATATCGATGATTTTGCTCCCGAAATATTTGCTCCCGAAATTTTTGCTTCCCGATATTTTTGCTCACACCGATATTTTTGCCCATGTTTGCTCATTTACGATGTGGGGGACAGTAACTGCTACATATACTGGTTTTTATCATCGCAAGAGTGATGCCCCTGAATGAAGAATGTGGATTAAAAACAGAGTTTCAGAAGACTATATTTTCCATCCAATCGCGGTAGAGTGAACAATAATGATGCGCACGTGTCCGACCTAATGGTAAGATGCTGTTATTGAAACAGTGGTCTCGAATTGGTTGAAAAAGTGTAGGGAAGTCCTTATGAGTTATTGATACATGAATTTATTGGCTGAGTAGGAATAGTCAGCAATAGTGAAAGTGACTTCTAAGAATTAAAATACAATGTAACGGCTGCATTTTGCAATATTTTAGAATGTGTGCATAATATTTGGTGACAAATCATCATCACCATCAACTTCAATGATCGCCTCACTCTGTCTAGAGTATGCTCGCGCTTGAGTTAAAAGGAATGCGCAGCTGGAGAGGTGGACTTGTACATTTAAAGTATTTCTATGTAAAAACGACGAGTGTGGCATTTACATATTGTGTATGCCAGTCATGACAGTCTTGAAGCTCTCTAGGGCGGACTGGTTCACGGCGTGTTGAGACAATCGAATCCAGATAATGACGGTGGCAGAAAAGTTGCTATGCTGATAATTAGACTTGGCACAGCAGATATGTGTGTGTACTGTTGATCATGGTATTTGGACGATCTAGATTGACGGAGTTGTGGCTCGGGTTTGGCGTCGACGAGCTCATGCTGGATCTTATATAGCATAGTGGCATTGGCTACGTATGTGTTGAATAGTGTCCCACTGGACGGCTTTAAGCATGGTAATGACGGAGCTTGTTGGTTGATTTAGTCACGTTTGACGAGCCTGGCTGCTCTACGTTGGATCATCTCCAGCTTGTAGAGTTGGGGGGGACCAGACAGTGGAGGCGTACTCTACGATGGGCCGGACATATATCTTGTAAGATGTTGCTTTGACACTAGGATGCCTGTTCTATGAATATGTCACATCTTTGCCAATAAATTGTTGCTATGATATAGCTTCTGTTGTGATCTTTTATTTGGATGCATGCGGATTCTGGAAATGTTGTTTCTAAATCAAGCAAACGCCTAGGTTGCAAGCTGGTGTTTACTTCTTTACGGAACATATTTTCGAGTCCATCAAGTTTTAAGAACATGTCTGAAACATCTTGGGATAAATGTGTTTCGTTAAATTAAATTATCTAGTAATCGAGGAAAGTATATTTTATGTAATCTAGTTTGTTGCGGATACTTCTAATATTCTGATGAAACAAGGAGAAACATCCATTCAATTCCTGATCCGGTCCAGGATTAGGATGTACATCGCCAGCTAAAAGAAAGAGTAAACGAATGACTATTATATGGTGAATGTGCTCTACAAGTGAGGGCATCTGATTTATATTAGGCTCATACTAGTCGTTATTCAGTTGTGAGGACTTGTTTATCCAGAATAAGTATGTTGATTGAATGAGAAACACGACGGCCACATATGGAATACGTGGGTGATTGGCAATGATAAATGCTAGTTTGATGACCAAACAGAGGTTGACAATAAGATTATGTGCTAACGTGCCCACGTATTTCAATATAACCATATACAGATTCAAATTAAACTGTTCCGTTTAGGAGAAAGCACATCCCTTGAAATAGTGCATACCAATACCCGCCATCCAAATATCTACGTCATTAACGATGAGGATATAAAGTTACAGAGAGCGACCAATGGATGCACAAGACAATTTGCGAGACGGGAATACAGAGTCGGGACACGGCGCATATGAACAAGTTACCAACAGGAGGAATCGTGTGACGATATGTAAAATAAGCAAGTAATGAACAAAACATTTCAAATAGCAAAAATGAGAAAAGAGTTTAAATAGACAACTAAGCTTTAAATATTAAACTCAACGGGGTATGTGAAAATACCCGGTGGTATTATTATAATAATACTTAAGAAAAATAGGTATAATATCCAAGGCATTTTCGACGGACAAAAATGTAACAGCACAAACACACATAATCGTTCCTCATAATTAATATACACATACTCAAATATGTGCGATTTATAGTTCAAGAAGGTTCGCACAGATAGTGGATATTTTGTTATACTGATAAATCGATTGAATTAATTATTGAATGACTCGGGATAATAAAAAGCATATGAACAACTATCGAACATAGTTATTGTTTATATTGTTTCCTGATGTGCTGGATTGATGATTACATGACATTGTACTCTAGATGAATTTATCAGAGCTCAGTTAAGAGTTTTTTTTGCTAAATAGTAAGTGTTTGAGCGCCTTGAATAGCAGTTCAAATTCCGAACTCGAAAACAAGATTAGGCTTACTGAAAGTGCTATATGTAAAGAAGTAGATATGTCTAATAATCACTTTTTTATACATCCATAGAACACGAATGTTCCCATTTGTTGTACATGTAATGTAACATGATGCGATTAGCAATTATAAACAATGGACACTGCCTGTGTTATATATCATGTTTATCTTGATAAATAAAAAAATATGTTTAAACCAACGCATTTAGACGAACATTCAACAAGCTACATGTTTGGCGCTACAAAATTTACATATTACCGTTAACCAGTACGTCATAGGTGTATCGTAATAATGGGATGTTTAATGACTTACTCTCCAGTGTGTTATACTAAGTCTAACAATGTGTATCAATTTAAATATAAAACATATCCGCATAAACAACAGCAACAAGCAAACAACAACATATACTTTGATATCAGTAACACATATCATGTTTCATGTAGTTGTGATAAGGAGCGGTCGGCATACTAAGCTTGTATATATGAAGATTAATACATCCGGAACAGTATTCAGACTTTCTGTGCACCAGTGCTTCATTTCTTAAGCAAGTTTATGCGATAGCATTATAAAATAAACGAAAATAATGTGTTCATATATGTGATACAAAACGATACTATTTATATCACCATGTACTTCATAATGTACCATTTTCGCTTTCGTGAATCCTTATGTTGTTTTAGATGGTTGTATATTTATTATTAAGCCCGAGAATAACTATTGACACTTTCCTTGATCTTAGGCCAAGGTTATGATATTGTATTGTTTTTTTCATTCTTAATTATCTGTACGTATGTATGTTATGTTGTATGTATATTCTAATTCGTACCTGATCTATAGTTGTGTTTATAATTATGTTCTGTACTTTTGTATCTTTAATGATGATTGTATGTAACTCTTCAGAAATGGAGGAATAAAAGATAATATATACATGATGCCTATACAATTTCTTTTTAGCTCACAGTAAGCATTTGAATAGTACATACATTAGAAATTGGATTGTATCTACAATTTACATTGCAATACATGTAGGCATTGGACCATTAGCTGTAATATACGAACCAGTCGAACCGTGAAGCGCGAACACCCGACAACGACAATATCATAGTGTAGTACGATAAGTGATCACTCATGCATGTCCACTACAGCCCACGTAATCCGCAAACGCATATCATGACGAAGTTAGTTTGACTAAATGATCGTCGTCTATTATTTCCCTTACAGAAAACGAAATCTTAGACTTATATGCGCCTTATAAGTGTCTTATAAACGCTTTATAAGGCGCTTATAATGCGTTTATAAGGCGCATATGACTAACATCAAATATGGTATTTGCGAGTTATAGGTATAATGCGCATATATGCGAGGTATAAGGCAGTTTCCGCATATACGCCGCTTATTTGGCATATAAGTGAGAACATAATCATTTCAGTCCATCGTGCGAAGAAGTAAATAATTATGCTGCTAAAATGGCTACATTATTTTATTAAATAAATTTCTTATTCTTTATATTATATATAATATGGGTATCAACATGTTTGGTTTCACATGAACAACATGAAAAAGTAAATGATGGATAAAACTCACAGGTATTTCGCGTAGAGATCGGCCATGGACATTTCAACAACTGGATTGATTGTGAACTTTGAGTATGTTATGTTATATTTCGGGTGTTACGCCCGCATCAGCACCAGTTCGGGCTATATCGCCGCCGGCGGGCAGTTTACCTAGCAATACCTTTCCTGGACAGGCTCCAACGATTAACCAGTACTTGGGTGCACCAACCTCCGTAAGAAACTGCCAACCGTTACATATAAATGAGACAAGGTCTGAGCAGGGCTCGAACCCGTGACCATCAGTGATGATGGGTTACAGTGGTATGCAAGTCAGCGACCTTAACCACTCGACCACGGAGGCGGACTGAACTTGAGTAATACTTTGGGCAGCCATGCCAGAAGCATCCGTGGAATTCTAGTACAGTTTGCTGGCCGCTCTGTTCGTAATAGCCATCCACTTTGTACGGTCCTATTTGTTTTTCACCCTTATTTCGGCCATGCTGAATTTGAATGTTATATCTATATACCATATAGGACAGCCATTGGTAGGTTATGGTCGATTGCTTCTCTTCAGGTCGATATCCATGTGGATGTATAATTCCTATTCTTTCATGTTCAAGAAAGAGGCTTCTGAATACCAGATTACAAGCAGATGCAATGGTAATAAAATGATATAAATTGCAAGCAACATGTTCGCAGTACGTCGACGTCAGAGCGACAGTATCAAAATAGTCGTTGCAATGTTGTTTGTACCATGCCAGGATATACGGTCAGGGTTATAGTACTTCATATCGGGAAGATGATTAATTAAGGTTAACCGTTTAGTTTGTACAGATAAGGGAAATAACCTTTGGAGATCTCTGTTTCCACGAAGGCCTTGGGTTTTTCAGCTAAAGCCATAGGCATACAATTCAACGAGTCAATAAAGCGGATTTTACACTGCGACACTTTGATTGGCATGTACTTTGACCCTGTTGTAATGACTTCTTGTACAATGGCATTCTCATGAAGATATTTCAGAATTGGATAGCTGTCATATCCCTTGAAATTGTGACAGATGACAGTGGCACCATTGTTAGCGTCAGAAAAAAGCCACTTACAGAACAATGTCGTGGAATTCGGTCCAGCTAAAACCTTTTTATTCAGTCCACAGTTGCTACATTCGGAGGATGAAGTCACGTTATTGTTCATACATGCAGTACACACTTTGTGTACGATGTACAGGTTGGGTATATGTTCCATAGAGCTACACCATGTTTTATTGCAGTTCGCGCAGTTATTATGCATACAAGGAAAATGACCTACTTGGCATTCGAGTAGTGTGTTTTGGGTGCATTCAAAGTCAAATAATAGATAAGTCGTCTCCTTTACTGTCTTAGACATATCAGTAGTGTATTCCTCTTCATCAACCGGCTGCATATAGCGCTGGTGCCCTTCTGGAAAGTATTCCTTACACGTCTGGCAGTAGGACTTTCCGCATACATGGGGCGACTTGTGTTTAGAATGGTTATTAAACTAGCTGCATACACGGCAACGATAATACGTATCGCAGGTTGATTTCACATGCTTCGTTTTCTTCATAACTGGTCTGGTTGACAAATTTGCAATTGCACGTTTGACAATATTGCCAGTCTTCCATTGTTACTGTGTGTAGTTGACGGCAGAAATGACACGGGCTATTGCAGTTGTGTCGTTCTTTATGCTGATAGCCTTTCTTGCACTTGACAAAAAAAATAGTTTCTGTTCAGAAATCCAATCCTCGTTGTGATGACATAATAATGGTTGTCGTGACAGTATAAGTAGATGGGTATGCCCCCTTCAGGACGGACCACTGTACACGATGGCATTAAAATTATATTATATTTCAACTTCCAACATAATATCAAAAAAATGCATATCAATTAACAAAGCAACAAGATTATAATTTTACAACAAACCCAACTGCTCGGCCAATGTCTACAGTCAGCTCTATTTATCGTACTGCGTAACTACATAGTGAGCAAACTCCATCTCGGAAAGTAATTCATATAAGCATTATATTTGCTTGGTTTTCAATCCAATTCCATTTGTTTGATGTACATTTGCATATAAATGTATATATTTATAATATTATGAACTGAATAAAAATATGTATCACACTATAACGGTCATCTAAATGTTATAAAATCTGGATCCACACTGGTTACCGGTAACATAATTTGATTTATTGAATGGCAACTAGCCGATGATGGTCAGTCAACAGTCAACAATGCTAATGTCCACACTATCCATATGGGTGGTCCACACAGGTCTGGTCGATGATGGCTGGTCTTGATGATTCACCAGTCTACAAAAGTTATAAATAGGCTTTATTATGACAGTGCTTAAATTGTTGAACACATCGAGGAAGCTATCCACCTGGTTTGTGGTAGGTCGGTGGGTCTATCAGGGTGCCAGAAATACTGATCGGAGGTATTCTGATCTTTCTCCATCAATGAAGTCGCTAATTGACCTATGCTGGTGGTGCGATATTAAACCCCAAACATGAGGGTCATGAAGTCACTGGATCGCTCACCCGATATGAGAGGGCTATAATAATAACAAGAAAAGCTATGACAACAATTGTTGCCATACCAATACTCATCTGCTATAAATAACAATGTAGGGGTTAGAGAATGGCGGTATATATTAGCAAGACATCTCAACCACCCACCCCCCATATTTAAAAATCGCCATCGCATAAATGCATTTGGGCGATTAAGTTTTCTAAAACGTTTAAAATAAACATCATCTAAATGTGATGAGCCTGACCCTCTCAATATCAAATCTTTCAGATGGGACTATAAACGAGAGACTCGTTTGCTATACAACAGGCATGTAAAACAACCAACGTGTGGACACTATTTAGGTGGCTCTGTAGTCCAGTGGTAACACGTTGGACTGGTAATCCAGGGATCACAGGTTCGATCACCCGTCTGACCTTAATAAAATTAACAGTCTTTCAGACGGGACGTTAAACCGAGGTCTCGTGTCGGTGCTTTACTGTGCACGTAAAAGAACCAGAGGGGACTCTGGAATGGGTCTCTGTCTGTATCATTGCACTATCCTCCACAATCTAAAATGACTAATCTCTTCAGGAGCCGTCACTCATATGGGCAACCGGTAACGACGATAAATAAACGTAAAACACACACTATTTATACTAATAATAACTATGCATGGTTTACTGTTAGCACGAGAAACGACAATATAGCAAACATGTCGACAGTGTTTTAGGAAAGGGTTATTGCGCTGACTACATGTATATATAAACCAATTTAGCTAAAGAATGCCTTTAAATCTTAATGTATATTCAATATGCTAGGTCACTTGCATAAGTGGTGAAGGATGGTAGGGGAAACTTACATTTGTATATTCGACCTGTAAATAGGGGTGAAAAGGTTAGACAAGAAAGTAGCAGTTAATGGAAATTAAAAATTGGGAAGCAGTGGTTAGGACATAAAAATATATATATTGACAAAATGTTGCTACCAAGTCATTTTGTCCTTGTTTATAAATACATGTAGGCCTATAGTCTGGTGGGGAAAAAACAAGGAATTTCTATAGTCAACAGTTGTGTTATCATCTGTGAACTGGGTTGGGGATTCGCCTCAGGGAATCACTTAATAACAAGATTAAGAAATAAACATGTTTAATGCAAGTAAGATACTACAAATAGCATCATAGTACATGACAGCAATGTTTCTACACAGATATTCAAAAAGATGCAAATCTTAAAACATTGATGAACATAATTGATATAGTCTAAATACATATTGCATAAGAAATTATACATTTCTAACAACTTGAGCAAATATTTATGATGTTTTAGTTTATTAACAATAAAGTGGACCACGATGCCACTATATCGCTCACCTGACTCCATTGTTCACACAAGGGCAACAACTATGAATATCATTGTATTGTACATTGATCAATCTTACTAAATGTCGGTGGTAGATTTTCCGAAGAATTTGTAATATTTTGAGATGGAAGAATTTGTACCATGATGACAAGTAAATACTAAATCATAAATGGGTGACTATAGACCCTATGGTTGCTGAGGAGAAGACGCTTGAACATGTTCATTGTGACGACGTCGGATGGGCGGTAATCATATATGTAATTTCTTCAACACTGGTACAGAATTTGAAAATAGTTTTATAATCCTGGACGTACTATTTTTTTGTTTGAATCTACATAATTTTATGCAGCAGTGCTTATTCGAAAGTGGTGACAACGGCAGGAACTTCAATTCAGGTGTATTGGTTGTCGCTCCATTTGTGAATTCGAACTATCCGCCTCGCATACTAACTTTTGTGATTTCAAAAATCTCAGACTTTGGCACAATTCAATTATGACAGGCTTGTATATACAAGGACTGAAACTAAATGTTATGTCGATCCCTTGCATATTAATGACAATTACTTCATCAACATATGTAATCTGAGTTTCACTACAAACAGTATTGGCACCCTAGAAACCAATTACAGGCGATGATATTGTGATATTAATAGTTTGACACTGGTCAGACAAATGATTAAAATGCATACAAAATCGAATGTGTCTGACATGAGGAGTATGTCTCACTAGGGTTTCAATGGTTACACGTGTAAACGGAGCCGTGTCGTGTAATAGCAATACAAGTGTACTAATTGAGTAACCGTGTACACTATCTTAATTGATGACGTTGTATAATGAAGCTTAGTGACGTAATAAAATCATAGCATTGACCGTTTCACTGAATTTTGTGAGACCTAGTACATGTCAGGGTTGGCCGGGAAATATCGGGGGCGGGAAATACCGCCGGGAAATAATCATGGAGAATAAACAAAGTGTAAACGACGTCATGCCGTGTACAAAGGATCGTGTATACGTTTACAAAAATATGTACACGTGGCAGCCCTATTTCTCACACATACATGTATCAACATTACCCGACATGCCTGAAACATATGATCTGCACATCATCTCGAGCAACATACATGTCAAGTGATTATAGGATTCCTCCAGCGGTTCAAGAGATTTGAGAGGATACAAATTTGTGACGGGCAGACGGAGACCATTACGCTATGCGTGTTAAATATACAGAGATGCTACTAACAAAGGGTATTAAATAATAAAATTACAGAGAATGTAGAAGTGGAATTCGCAGTTACAATTGCAAGGCAAGGCACTTAAATTTCACATAATTATTGTCTTATCTGCCATGTGGCGATGGATTAACCCTTTCCTTCATAGAGATTTAGGTCAGTATACTATTATATCTCCATACAAACGACAGCCATTTAGTTATATTGCAGTGGATAAGTAGTCACCATATATATCCCAACTCCATAGATATTACTGGGAAAACATGAGATTCTGGCCTGCATTATGAACATTGGTTTGGCTACTACATTGTCAATGTATGTCGTATTGGTAATGGCATCAAGAGGTGCTTCTATGAGGTAAAGGGTTAATATAAGTTGTAGGAACTTGTTTCGCAATGAAGTTAAACTAAATTTGTATAAACTAACAGTGGATTGTTTTGGCAAATACTTACACCATGATGAAATCCAAGGAATGCCATTGAGCTTTAATCTGTAACTTAACATCCTAGGTTGGAATGTCCTAAAAATAATAAAACATGTACAAAAGTGAGTTGTTTTAACAGGGGCAGGGTAGTACATATGTCCACGAAAACCACGCCCAGTTGAAAGTGCTGTCACCCTTTTTGAATATTTACTCATTGAAAAACAAATTAATATTAGCTTGTCTTGCTGAGAAATTGAATTTTCCATTTGGAAACTGATGTTGAGCATGTTGAGCAAAAAAACACAGATAAAACAGAGGAAACAACTTAAGATGTATATACTTTTTGGGAGTATTCAGGGATAGTAACACTGGGATATGAAGTGTTTGGAGGTACTAGTATATAAATGGTAGTTCAGTAGGACGTCAGATTTCGCACTGATCAATAATGTGGCCCTATATGCAACAATTGTAAAGAAATCTGTTCCAATTATAGCGCCTATCCAGAGTCTTTATATATATAATAAGTGTTCTTCAAATAAAACACAATTTTAAAAAAAACATGCATGTATATATGTATGTTAAATAATAATTTCACAAAACGTTTGCCGCAGCCAGATTTCACTCAAACGACGCGGGTTTGTTCATCAAAAAATATAATTTTCGACGAGGTGCTTCAGTAGTGTAGATTAATAATGACACAATACTAATGAAAATCACTTGACTATTTCCTGAATACCCACCTAAAACTACAAACAAGAAAAACACATTAATAAATTGTTGACTGCTAAAATTATTGAGCTACTTATACATGTAGTCTTTACTTTAGCCAGCGTGCAGAGTTAAATGTAGATATAGCAGCAGCAGTGGGGTGAGTAACAAAATAAATGGGAGCCTGCGCGCCCCCCGTTGAGCCCTCCCGCCATGTTCCGGGTGAACAGACCTCTTAATTTGGGCCGAGGAGGCTCCCAGCCCCATTTCAGACAGCCAAAAAACTCCCGTATATGAGCTAGGGGACGGCCCACAACCCTCGCCGGCCCAGGGCTCTCAGACACTACGTGCCAACAAAGAAATGACAAACCACTTACCTGTCGGGGTTGAATCTCAATGAGTATTAAGCCCCTCACATGTGCCCCGGGCGCCAACGCAGCTCCCACCACCAGCTCGGATCCGCGGATGGGGGAACATCAATCGGACATATAAAAGACCAGGGGGTGATCGGACCTCTTGTTTATGGCCGCCGCCCCCCAGCCACCGAACAATAGCAACCCCCACAGAGAGGGCCCACATTCACTACACTATTCAGGTATTACATAAATCAATACCAAAGAAAAAAGCTATGACCGACTAATAAACATCTTTCATGTAAAATCAATTAGTGGTGTTACACACCGTCTAGAACATTCTCTCAAGTTGACAGCCATTTTGTTTTGATCAAATTAAAAGCCTCGTGACATTAGCCGTTGAGATAAATTGTGTAAAATATTCTTTAACAAGCGTTAATTATGGAAGCATTTTCACCGGACATAGATGTTCTGACACAGTTATTGAAGGACAAATATCCAAATGATGATATAATTGTACGATGGCACGAAAAATGTTGCCATATTATCAACTTATTCAACAACACGTGTGGAAACCGGACGCATTACAGAGTAAATATAATGATCTCAAAATAGACATTTTAAGCCGGTTAAACAAATATTTATAGAACTGGGATGGTAAAATTGTGTTCAGTCAGCCGTACTACGGCTGGTGATTCTGGTATGTTACCGTGATATTTCGGAAATATTCAGTGGTGTGTATGTTGTCGTGATATTTCGAAAGTGGCAAATGTTCAGCGAAGCGAAGGATTGTAAAACAATCACACGCTTGAGTGATTTTCGTATGTTGTGATATTCCGGAAACGACAAATGTTCAGCGAAGCGAAGGATTGTAAAACAATCACACGCTTGAGTGATTCTCGTATGTTACCATGATATTTCGAAAATGGCAAATGTTCAGCGAAGCGAAGGATTGTAAAACAATCCCACGGATGAATGATTTTCATTTGTTGCCGTGATATTCATTAAATGTTTCGCAAGACATTTCAGCCACATTAAAAACAAATTTGGATAATTTAACAACACATGATTGTATTCATTATATGAAAATAATGGTATGCAAGAGATTAATTAGTTATTTTAAGATAATTATTTGATTATTTGTTCTATGTACATAATTATATTGTTTGTACAATAAATCTGGTTATTTTTCATTTGTTCTGTGTGTTTATAGTGTTTGTATAATAAATCTGGTTCTACCAGGTCGTATAACAAATGAAAAGCAAGTCCAACTGGCCCACAGAAGACCGGTGGTTCTACCTGGTCGTATAACAAATGAAAAGCAAGTCCAACTGGCCCACAGAAGACCGGTGGTTCTACCTGGTCGTATAACAAATGAAAAGCAAGTCCAACTGGCCCGCAGAAGACCGGTGGTTCTACCTGGTCGTATAACAAATGAAAAGCAAGTCCAACTGGCCCGCAGAAGACCGGTGGTTCTACCTGGTCGTATAATAATGAAAAAGTAGGCCGGCGGTTCTACCTGGTCGTATAACAAATGAAATGCAAGTCCAACTGGCTCGTGAAAGGTCGGTGGTTCTGCCCGGGCCTAAATAAACCGAATCTATATGTGAAAGGTCGGCATAGGTGGGGCAGTCGGGACACGAGGTGTATATTCAGGCGGTTTTTCTTGTTCATTCAGACCCCCACGAAGACACATACACAAACATATCACGTCGCGAGCCGGCCCAGCAACAATCTTCTCTCCGCGGCACGCTCTTCCGTGACTAGTTTTTTTACCTTCTCGTCCGTCAGAATTTGAGGTCGGGCTGCCTTACATTTGGTCCGGATGTCATCTTTCAAGGCTTGATACCTGTCCCGCCGGCCCAGGGCTCTCAGACACTACGTGCCAACAAAGAAATGACAAACCACTTACCTGTCGGGGGTGAATCTCAATGAGTATTAAGCCATTTGGTCGTACCCCGGGCGCCAACGCAGCTCTCACATTCCGCTGACGAGCGAATATCAATCGGGTATAAAAAAAGGTCGAATATCAATCGGACATAAAAAAGGACCAACA
>CM026402.1:76853772-76907155 GCA_014843695.1 Archivesica marissinica | reverse complement strand
GTATGTATGTATGTATGTATGGATGTATGTATGTATGGATGTATGTATGTATGGATGTATGTATGTATGGATGTATGTATGTATGGATGTATGTATGTATGTATGTATGTATGTATGGATGTATGTATGTATGGATGTATGTATGTATGGATGTATGTATGTATGTATGTATGTATGTATGTATGTATGTATGTATGTATGTATGTATGTATGTATGTATGTAAACTGACTGGCCCTTTAAATAGGGATGATCCTATAATAAATAAACACTTTACTTTACTTTTTTACATTTCCATATTCCATTGGACAGAATAATATGAAAGACAAAGTGTGTTGTTGAAGTTTCTGTTTTGGAGGGACACCCGGTGTCTACCACCACACATAATAGCTGGAGATTCGTCATATGACATAAGCTGTTAGTGCGATTTTAGACCCAAAACACACACCGGTGGCAGAGAAAATGCCATCTTTCACTGTTTCAAAGCAGGGTAATATTGGGTTTTCTTTCATTGGAAAGCATAACAGAAATGATAACATTCAGGTCATGATTATTCGGTAATCCCATATCTTTTCAGATTTGCAAAATGTTTACAACGACAACAAAGAAAACAAATCAACACACACGATGGTACATCCTGTTCCACACAAACATGATACAATGTTTTCTAATGATGTCAGCGATGAAGAACCATATTACTACACTAGCGTTGACGAAGGGCAACCGCGACCCTTTCTGGCCTGGTATAAACATGACAATACCATCACATCCGATAAAAGGACACATTTAAGTAGATGTTCAGGTATACTGCTTAACACTCTTTTGCGTAAACTTTGTCGGGAAATTCGAGATCGTATCATTACACCATCCTCCAAAATCTAAAATGACTAATATCGTCATGTTGGAAACCAGTAGCTACGATAAATAAACGCATATAACGCATCAATACATTTGAAATCAAAATGGTGGATGGAAGGCAGGGAGTATTGCCAAAATAGACGAACCTGTATGTAGACGAAAACTCCTACACTTATCGTTTCCAAGCCATATCTTAGTAACATTATATTTCTGTAAGACTATCGCATACTGCTTAATCACGCAACTAAAATTACAATCGAGATTCAAGATGGTGTCATTTCAGATTGAAGACCGCTTGGCATTGCGATAAAGTCCGAGTGCTGGGAATTTAAATGCGAAATCATAAACTTGTTCCCTGCTAACAAACCATTTATATGAAGACTATACGGAACTCGGTCAAATTTGTGATGTTCAAACATCGGCCATTTGCAACGTTTAGTAAGTTCTATATCTGAATTACCTCGGTAGCTGGACATGGTTGTTGAACATTCGGCAAGTGGGCAATATTTGTAGCATTACTAGCCATTGTGCAGAATGTATAGTGTTTATAGCTGGATGAAGATTGTCTGCGCGACTGAAATTTCGACGCCATGTTGTTTGTATATTGTTATGACAAAGCAACCTGCAGTGCTATTTATGTTGATTAAAGTGTTTATTTACGAATATCATGTTTGTTACAATATCATGTTTGTTACAATATCATGTTTGTTACAATATCATATTTGTTACAATAGCATGTTTGTCACAATATCAAGTTTGTTACAATATCATGTTTGTTACAATATCATGTTTGTTTCAATATCATGTTTGTTACAATATCATGTTTGTTTCAATATCATGTTGTTACAATATCATGTTTGTTTCAATACCATGTTTGTTACAATAGCATATTTGTTACAATAGCATGTTTGTTGCAATATCAAGTTTGTTACAATATCATGTTTGTTACAATATTTTATTACAATATCATGTTTGTTACAATATCCTGCTTGTTACAATAGCATATTTGTTACAATATCATGTTTGTTACAATATCATGTTTGTTACAATATCAAGTTTGTTACAATATCATGTTTGTTACAATATTTTGTTACAATATCATGTTTGTTACAATAGCATGTTTGTTTCAATATAATGTCTGTTACAATATCAAGTTTGTTACAATATCATGTTTGTTACAATATTTTGTTACAATACTATGCTTGTTACAATAGCATGTTTGTTCTTATTGGTCGATTTTTAAATGTGCACTGCTTAGGTCATATGGCGACTCTTCAGCTAATATTGGTTGAGGATGACCACGTGTACCCACTATGAGCAGTATTTCAGGCACGGACATGTACGTACTCGGGTAGAACCACCGACCTTCCACTAACCAGTTCGATGGCTACCTAACTTGAAGGAATTTGACATACCCAGTGCGATTCCAGCATCAAGCCTACAGCGGTGAGGGCAAGTGATTTGAAGGCATCGACCGTAACCACTCATCCGCTGAGTCCTCTAAAATGTATCGTGTGTAAGCTTTACCAAAACAAATGTCGTACCTGCCTAAATCTGACATACAATTACAAAGTTACACCATTATTTAGTTTAAACATGTTGTATTGCTTTCAAATAACATATATATACACAAACCGTAAAATTGTTATAAATAAAATGTAACAAATATTATATGAGTTATAATTTATAAGCCATTACACCATTATTTGTTTACAATGCTAATATACTTTCTTGGAAATGATCTTTCCAATTGTGTTGCTAACTGAAAATGAGCGACATTTGTCCTTGGCTTTATCTTGAACACTCTTTATTTGGGATATTTATATTTAACTGGCTTCCTATGTTTTCCTCGTGCATTCCGTTGCACCACATTCTATCACGTTACGTCGAGAAATGTCGTCTAAGTTTACGTCACACAATCGCGCTGTTAACTGAATGTGTAAAACCGTAGTCGCGTGGTAGATGATTGCTTGATATGCTTATTTAACCTCGCCTCCTGAGAACCATCTGGACGAACGGTCATGTGGTAGATAGATTGACAATATATTTTATAAATGACGTTACGCTTGACGTGACGTTACGTTTGACGCAAGTGAAAACGACAACGTTCGCGCTATATATGTAAGTTTAAAATTCATTTTTAGAACAAATAATCTAACGGAATTACCTGAAATCTTGAAAATCGCGTAAGGAAATGACTGAAAAAAACAAGTCTGTGAAAAAAATGCTATTAAAAAGTTGGACCAGTTTGTTGTCCCTTTTGATAAATCATCATAAGTATTAAATCTCGGAACAGTTGATAACCAATTAGTGTAATCATTTATTATCAATAATTTATTGATTAACACGATTTTCGTAAACTCTCAATTAGCATACCGCAATATATATAACAATAGTGAAAACAAAGGATTCCAACTAAACTGACCAAATATACATTTCTGGATAAATCGGAATTTATTACCAAGGGAGATAATTAATGAAATAGGAAACTGTATAGCATACACATTGCCATTGCAACAGGCAGAAGGAACAGCATATTGAAACAAGTATTGTGAAGAAAAAATGTTCTTGACATTTGTAAACAATTGTTTCATCAACTAACACATAATACTCACCGACGACTAAACGACGACATATTTCAGAGACTTTGCGAGAATTTTAATGGAGTGCAAAGGAATGACTGCGTCTTGTTATCATAGCTGTGCACAACAATGGTGGTGTTGGATTGTATCATGTGAAGAAGTTATCCAGTTGGCTTGCGGAGGGCCGGTGCTTCTATATGAAATACTGTCCGGGTGCATCCCGATCTTTCTCCACCAATAACAGCGAGAAAGTTGCCAGATAAACTAAGCTCAGTTAGACTTTAAGCCCCCTAAAACAACCAAACAAAACCTACAATACAAGTATATCGGAAGTTGCCATAGCTGCAGGACACACATGTTGTATTTATGTCGTGCCTACGAGTTATCATCTAGCGATGACGACTGAGTAACACGCGATACTGACTTGATATGGCATTGCAATGACATACGAAGTCAGGGTCACGCGATTTATCCCCTATGATTCCATACTAAACCAGACATAATTCGATCACATACTTGTAGATACATGATCATCCTATGGATAAGTCTAACTGCGTCTGTATTAACATTGGCATTTACGTCAATATAGTTTTACGTCAATTTAACGTATAGCCCCTATAACATTCACGTCACGACGCATATATACGTCCCGCAGCAGCAACTGATTGTGCGTGTATAGTTTTAATCTTCGATGCGGCGACGTGAGTCAACAGGGGCTGCGGTGATGTCTCGAATGTTCCTTGAACAGGATAGCTGCATGCGAGTTCTGCTGGTTGACAACTGTTGAGGTTGCGACACTAGTCAGCAACCGCTTGACTGGGAATATGTGTTGATATATTTAGCCTGGTCAGTCATATAAATTTGTAATACCGAAATCATTAATTGAGCCGTAGTGAGTTTCTGATAATATCAACCCCAATTATGTCATTTCGCCAGAAGTAAATTAGTGAAAAATCGACAGACTGAAACCCAGGCTAAGCCACTGCTGTTACGATGTGGACTCGGCGTGGCTCTCCGGACGTAATCACAGCAACAACAAAGTCTTAATAGTATTTAATTACATCTAAGAGCCGACATTATAACCAACACAGAGACGCTAATCTCAGTAGTAACCAACCAGGCTCTCTCTCTCTGCCAAAGCTTTTCGAGATGGTTTTATAGACAATTGTGAATAGAGCTATACGCTCTGCCCACAATTCTTTTAACTAATCAAATTCCTTTAGCTTTTCAATTGTTGACAATTTGGCATGGAATAGCAAATAGACTTGATCACACGATCATGCGTTTCCATGACCCTGTGACCCCGTCTGTGTATATTGCCAGAGAGAGTGCAACACCTCTGCAAACCATGCATTAATTCCGGCTTGCACAAGTCAATTCATTGTGTGTACGCTGCTTAGTAAGCACTCTACCACCACATGTCTGGCGAAATCCCATATGATGGTTGCGTTATCCAAACAATGGAATTCCGCCATCAATTTTATCAAGTGCACACATGTATATCATATGTCCCCAACAAAGGACACATACACACGCTGAAAAGACTATTGTCCTATAATATAATCATACATGTTTAAATAATTAAATTAAGAGAGTCATCAAAACATAAGGTAATTAATCACTACACATGTATATAGGCGTATGGCAAAAGGTAACTATGTTACACTGCTCGAAGAAAGAAGTACGATTGGTGTTGGTTGCTATACGAAGGAAGAACGTCCCAGGGATGCCAGCCAGGCAATGAACAAGGACAACATTTTCTCGCACACCTATGGCCACATTTACGCTTCATCCTTAACAACGAGAGTGATTAATATAAGTTGTTAAAACTTACTTCGTACTCGTAAAATAAAGCTTAAACAAATTTGATTATATATAGTTGTACACACATGGTATTACAGCTTAGCAGTGAGGTTCAAGCGTATTTTAAGTAAACGACCGTAAGTACTCGGCCACGGAGGCCCAAACGATGCTACGTTTTACCAAGTTTATTGGACAACGTTGCATAGGATATAACGAGAATGCTTGGCTATGTTCCAACGATCGTTCTGGAGATTAATACAAGGGGCAACCCCGAATGTGGCCCGAAAAGAAAACACAAATAAAACGTTCGTTCTGATTAGCGAGGCCCGGTCTGTATATTATAAAGCTTTTCATCAAATCTCAAACTCAGTGCCCAGCTTTCTACTTGGTTGGGCCAAGAGCAGCGTTTAATAAGCAACACTTAATACATAGCACTTAATAAGCATCAATTAATATGCAGCGCTTAATAAGCAGCACTTAATAAGCAGCACTTAATAAGCAACACTTAATATGCAGCAATTAATATGCAGCACTTAAAATGCAGTGCTTAATAAGCAGCACTTAATATGCAGCACTTAATATACAGCGATTTAAAATGCAGTGCTTAATATACAGCACGTAATCAGCAGCACTTAATATGGAGCACTTACTATGCAGCACTTAATATACAGGACTTCATGTGCAGCGTTAAATATGCAGCACTTAATAAGCAGCATTTAAGATACAGCACTTAATATACAGCGATTAAAATGCAGTGCTTAATAAGCAGCACTTAATATGCAGCACCTAATCAGCAGCACTTAATCAGCAGCGCTTAATAAGCAGCAATTAATATGCAACACTTAATAAGCAGCGCGTAATATGCCGAGATTAATATGCAGCACTTAAAATGCATCACTTAATAAGCAGCGCTTAATATTCTGCACTTAATAAGAAGCATTTAATAAGCAGCACTTAATCAGCAGCACTTAATATTCTGCACTTAATATGCAATACTTAATATGCAGCGCTTAATATGCAGCACTTAATAAGCAGCGCTTAATATGCAGCACTTAATAAGCAGCGCTTAATATGCAACACTTGATAACCATCACTTAATAAGCAGCACTTAATATGCAGTGCTTAATATGCAGCACTTAAGCAACAACACTGAGTATGCAACACTTATTAAGCGGCACTTAATATGCAGCACTTAATAAGAAGCACTTAATAAGCAGCACTTAATATACAATACTTAATAAGCAGCAATTAATATGCAGCACTTAATACACAGCACTTATTATGCATCGCTTAATAAGCAGCAGTTAATATGCAGCACTTAATAAGCAGCATTTAATAAGCAGCGCTTAATAAGCAGCAATTAATATGCAGCACCTAATAATCAGAACCTAAAATGCAGCACTTAATAAACATCACTTAATATGCAGCACGTAATCATCAGCACTAATATGCAGCACGTAATCATCAGCACTAATATGCAACACGTAATCAGCATATCTTAATAAGCAGCGCGTAATATGCAGCACTTAATAAGCAACACTTAATAAACAGCGCTTAATATGCAGATATTAATATGCAGCAGTTAAAATGCAGTGTTTAATAAGCAGCACTTAATGTGCAGCACTTAATAAGCATCGCTTAATATGCAGCACTTAATAAGCAACACTTAATATGCAGCACTTAATAAGCAGCAGTTAATATGCAGCACTTAGTATGCAGCACTTAATTAGCAGCACGTAGTATGCAGCACGTAGTATGCAGCACGTAGTATGCATCACTTAGTATGCAGCACTTAATAAGCAGCACGTAGTATGCAGCACTTAATACGCAGCACGTAGTATGCAGCACTTAATATGCAGCACGTAGTATGCATCACTTAATATGCATCACTTAATATGCAGCACTTAATATGCAGCACGTAGTATGCATCACTTAATAAGCAGCACGTAATATGCAGCACTTAATATGCAGCACGTAGTATGCATCACTTTATAAGCAGCACGTAATATGCAGCACTTAATATGCAGCACGTAATATGCATCACTTAATATGCAGCAGTTAATATGCAAGGTTTTGAATGCTTGTAAGGATTCACTTACTCACTGACTAACCAAATACGTATTAGCCTATTTAAATGCTTGAGGAAATATTCTAGGAAATTTATTCTAATAAAAGATACATTACACTGATGTTACCTTATTTACTTATATATATTTCAAATTATTTTGAAACCATAAATATGTTCAATTTTAATTTCTTAGTGGAAACATGTGACCACTAGCCGGAATTTTAGTATATTTTCTGTATACACCTGTGTGTATATGTTAGTATAGTTAATTATAAAGCCATGAGCTTTATGTACAACCTGGCGACATCGGCGTACATATTCTAACACTAAACATTGGCGGTAGATAATGGCTGAAGAAAGAGTCTACCCTTTTGTTGTCTCAAACGGCAAGTTAGATAGATGTTTTTATTTATAGAGGGTGACCTAATTAGTTCTGAACTAATCTTCCGTAGGACCATCTTAAATTGCTTAACGCTTTAGCATTAATGCACATACACAATAATAATAACAACCAAAGTACACAGTTACGCCAACCAATATACATGTATACTGTTGTACAATGTAACGTAAACAAATCAGGTAATGCTATCGAAATACAAAACTAGATAAGCATATTGAATGACAATCATTATATATATAATTGGCTAGTGTCTACTTAAAAAGTTGTTGTATCCATATTTTACATTTTCTCTTGAACATATTTAAAGTTACGGACGTGTTCAATTCAATTCAATTATTCTTTATTAACTCATATCATTTACATGACATATGAGTATACATGTAATTAATTAACAGAAGTTGTGACACGGATTGATAAATAAATAATAAAGAGCATATGAGAGAGAAGAGTCAAGTTTGGAGATGGAAAAATAGAAAAACGAGCGGGAAATTCTATTATTTTGTTTTGTTTCATTCAATTGTTTATTTAATTGTTTATGACTGATTTGAAACAGACTATTGGTCAGGGAAATTGTTTGTGACCAAATACTGTTGAATGGATGCTCATTCTTGAGTTAACCGTGAGTTTTATCTGTCAGAAGTAAATGCTTTGAGGATTATATGTTATTGGTAATGTATTTATTAATTAATAGTTACGATGCTGATTGTGACATTTAATTGTTGACGTTACTTTTTTTGCACGTGTCATAATCTTTTTCTTTAACCTGTTTTCGTGGGTAATTACTTAACATTGTTGTTGATTTTTTTGTTGTTTTGTTTTTTGTGTATGTATTTAATTTGAGAATAGATAGTGACAATATTAACTTTGCATGTAACATAGTATCTGATCAGATACTACATAATAGTATGCCATTTCGCCATATCCCATGCTGCCTGTTATATGAATAGTATGGCTAGACAAACTACTTGAGTCCTTGGTTGACTAGCAGACAACATAATATTATACAGCATACATCCAGATTGATATGCAGTGTAATGCTGTTGCTGATCTGGAACCATGCCGCATGCAAATCCTTTTAATTTACTCAGCCGGTAAGTTAATATCCAATGGTAGACACTTCCATATCTTTGGACCAGGGTATTCTAAAGATTGTTGTACATTTCAAATATAGGTCTTGGAATATAGATATCAATATTTGTAACATATTGCCGGCCCGGCTTATTTTGCTGTCGTGAGTCTACGGTTCATATGCGGAACCTCAATGTCCATACAACGAGTGTATACTAATACAACCAAATGAAAGATATTGATATATTGTCCTATAATTATTGCAATGTGCAGACACAATCGGGGGAGCCGCACAAAACGTACCGAAGTATTAAATGGATAATTACTACAGTGTTACAACAATTATCTAGAGAGCAGTACATGGTTGCATACCGATACGACACGCACATAATTACTGGTGTATTAACCGACTGGTCTCGTTCAGGCAAGACGGCGAGACATTAATATCCATAGACACACGGTAATTCTGGTGAGTAAGCCAAATTTGAGTAAACCCGTCCCGTGATTCGGCTGGTGTGTGATCTCATTGCTATCGGCTAAACAGCAAATCATATGCATGTCGAGATAATAAGGGGGCACAATTTGTGTGGGGTTCTAACGCGTCGCCAATATAAGTGATACTTGATTGAGCGTCAAATTTGGGAATTCTTATGCTTAGTAGAGAATAAATTTGAAAACATGCTTAAATAGAGAATGATCACTTCCTTATTTTAACACTATCGAAACCATAATTGATAGTAAAGCGTATGTTGATAGACCTAGGCATACTAAATAATAATAAATGGTCGTTTAAAAACTCATTCTGTAGTAGTTAACACATGTGGAATTCAAAATCAAGCAAATTGTGCCCCTAAACAAGTTCAGACATGTATAAATGGAGACACAGAATATACCGTAATCGTAACTAAAATGTTTACTAATGCATATGTGTGTACATATCTCTCAATATAATATGTTCTCAATAAAACTCAACGATGTCTGATATACAAGTGGATCCTAACTATGGACGTATTGTATAAGTTTTACAGTGTGTATGTAGTGTAAATTGTACTGTAAATTCATGCTTAAACAATAATCTTAAAACAATAGAACAATAAGTGCAGAAGACTGGACGATTTTGTATTGCCCGTCCTGTGTGCTTAGTAATAATCTTAAAACAATAGAACGGTACATATATAGCCGAGTAATAGAATGTCTAGATAGAAAAACAGTCATCATGGTCAGGTTTCGGAGTTGGTTGCAGGGCAACATGACCGTCCCACTGTTGTGATACTTTATGAAAGTCTTGCACGCTCACGATCCTACTCTGGGCTCTCATTGTACTTCTTTCTGAAGGCTTTCAACACAATATTATCACAGTCAGTGTAGAATGACATGGATTGGTAGGCGAATAGTTCAAAGTTCACCTGTCTGCTGAGCTCCTCTTCGGAGTCCTGGTGGACATTCTGTCGAAGTATTGGTGTCATTTTCTTATCCATGGCTTCGACTGTAATGTGACTCTCCCTTAGATGGAAATCATCGGTAGATTCTCCGCCATTTGCCGGCCCGGCTTAATTGTCTGTCGGTCTAGAATCTACGGTTCCTTGTGTTTTAGTATATGTGGATACTCGCTTGCTGTGAGGTACCGGGGCGGGTCGGGCTATAATTAAAAGATCCAATACACAATTTAAATTTTACGAAAAGTTTAATTCTTATTTATTTAACCTGGTTCAGATTCTGGATTAGCGTAATGCAGCCAGAATATCGGGGTATATATTGGCTAGTGCTGGATTCGAACGCACACCTAACCGTATTGGGTAGCCAATGGGTTAGTTTTGAAATGCCCACCTATCCAGGTTGGGTAGCCAACGGGTGAATTTTGAATCTTCATGGACCAGGAATGCTTCATGACATGTTTAGTATTATCCAAATATGCAACAGAACAAACAATTAATGTTTATACTGCTTGACACTAATCTCCTGTCATCATATTGCACAGACGAGTAATATAGATGTTGCATAATAACTATCTAGTGTGAATGGCAGTAATTATCTGTGTAAAGATATGAAGTATTTGATGTGCTTAATTGTAACGAACAAAATTTCTGAATTATAAATGTATAAAGTCTTCGAAATTTAGTAAGGTTGAAAACGGTTACTTATTAGTTATGAAATTGAAGTCTCTATAAATAAATTGACTCCCTTATTGTATATACAAAATGTACATCTAATAGGAATGAACAGGCTATCAATTTGAGCTTGATAGCAATATCTCAATGACATATCTGAAGTAATTGTATTTTTATGTGGCTCGGTCGATGTTTTTATTTTCAGTGTGTTTTCTGTTAGTGATATTTTGGTAGCATTTTCTTAAGGAAACGTGTATTTGGTTTAAAGATATGTATTCGAATTTATATAACAAGTTCTTACAAGTTATATTAATCACTCTCGAGACCTCATTTCTGATGAAAGACATCGCCACCAGGGAGAGAGAAGTGACAATGTAGAATGTAAATGCATGTTCTAAGGACACACTCGTAACAGCTCCAGTGGTTAAATCTGGCGCTCTAAACGACAACTGTATGATTGCAAATTGTTTGTACTGGCCGTGTGCCTAACTGGTTAATTCTGGCGCTCTAATCGACAACTATATGATTGAAAATTATGTGTTCTGGTTGTATGCCTAACTGGTTAATTATGGCGCTCAGAATTACAACTATATGATTAACAATTATTTGTTCTGGCCGTATATCTAAGTGGTTAATTATGGCACTCAGAACGACACATATATGAAAGACAAATATGTTTTCTTAAAATCAAAATGACTATCTTAATATTTGTAGTGGTAGTTTAGTTTAAACTTTATTTATTTTACAACGATTGCGAAGCAAGTTTTAACAACTTATGTTGATAACTCTCGTTGGCGAGGGTGAACGCGTAAATGTAGTCATTCGTGTGGGGAGGAAACCTGGAGAAACCCACCTGTCCGATTTGGCGACCACCGTACTATCTCAAATACTTGAGATCCGAGGATCGAACCCCGGTTGCATTGGTGAGAAGCGAGCGCGCTAACCACTGCGCTAATCGGACAGTCCCCTGATTAAAGTAGATTGATGGAATTGAATCATGTTTGTGTCCATAATCAAATTTATTATAATGTAATTTTAATAAAGTACTTTATGTCATTGAATGAACATGTCGAGAAGGTACGGTGACGGTTTTGCCAATTGCACAACTGGGTACTTTACATAGTCACCGCCTTATCTTTCTATATTTAGAAAGTATCGGAACAAAGGAAAACTTCGTCAACTGAATTTCGTTTGTATCATAGTTATTTCAATGTTTTCAGTTGAGTCGTATATGTCATATGATGTAGAATAGTTTGTTTAACATATAGCAATACTATTCTGTTACTGCGTGTTATATTTTCGCCGAAATAAGAGGCGCGTTGGTAGCGTCTAGCGACCCCACGCAGCGTCGTACTCGGACCAGGCTGATCATAACATTGACTGTTGCCTTCGATTATCTAGTTATATAAACAATGACGACGTTACTCATTGGTGATTCAAATGTTCAACGGTTCGGTGTATTTATGTCCAATGACAGGACGGATGTGGGATATTCCTTGATGGACTTGAAATGCTCTGGTATTAGTGGTGGCCGATTTACGTCATCAGCTCATGTGGCAACTTTTGTATTGGTTAAATTTAGTGTACTTGAGGTACACTTAGTAGAGGTAAGACTTCACGGTCAACGGTAGATACAATCCATCGACAGTTATAGTACATTTATTATTCTGGTGAGTATGAATATTGTACGATGTCTGATGGAATACTATACTTGGGATAGTATTGTTTGGGGGGGCATGCATTATGGTTATATCAGGGTCATTTAATTATGGCCAGTCTGATACTGCATGGAGCATGTTCCAGTCTATACATATATCAGAATATGTTTCTATGTACACTTTGGTCTACATAAAGATATACCGGAAATGCAGTAATCGTAGTTAAATGCCATGGATGTATCGGATCCATATCTATACCAATATTATGGCAAACTTTCTTCTACAGTAATTATATCGTTCAGTGAGCGTAGTTAAGGGTTGGGAGACTTGCAGTCTTCACAACACTTTGTTTCACTTATATATATCAACAATATCAGCAGTGAACGTAGTTAGTATGAGCAGAAGAAGTCTACAACAGACTCTGCATCTTACTTCTTTCACTATAGTAATACCAAACAGACAGCAGGACAGTTTAGAGAGCGTGTGGATACATTCAGCACTTGGTGCTACTAGTACCAATGTGGGTATCTTTTCTCTAGCTGTGACATGTAAGTGAGCGTGTTAAGTACTGGTATATCAGTATTATTTTCACTTTAATGGTTTATCGTATTCAAGAGAGCGTATACTGCCGTCAAATGTTGCTACAGTACTGTTGGTAACAGCAGTTTTTCTCTTGAGTATGAATGTTTACCAACTGGCTTATAAATGTCTATCGACAGACTGTTGAGCCCACTACCCAACAAAGGCATGACTCCTTTGTGTGGGTATCAATCGGGGGGAAATGGGTCTCAAACTGTGGCAGCAGATAGAGCCCCTTGTACCCGATAGCCAGTTGCTACTACAGCTACATGTAGTCGAACATTTAATGCACAATTGTACTAATTTTCAGACATCTTATTGACATGCCTGTAAAACAGCGCACCAGATCAGTGGCAACTCCAGCTGCCAAGAACGGAAGTCGGATGGAGTCCCAGACGCAGCTCCTGCCACCACAACAGAGTCGGTACCAAGTGTGTCAGACATTGTGACCTCAGTGTTGCCGGCAGTAACGGCAGGCGTAGTCCAGGTGTTACGAGAGATGCGGGTAATCCCCGAGAGGACCTCCAGCCACCTCTTCCACTGTTGCTGGTACCACCTCTCCCTCCATACAACTGTCAGTGGTTCAGGGCTTTCCACATTTTTATTAGTGTTTATGTGGATCGCCATCCTTCGGCTGCTGCCATGCTGATGAAGCACTGCAACACTGTTCAGCAGCTAGCTCGACAGTCTGGCGATCATGCGGCCATATTCTACGACCGCCAGTTCCGCCTAATGAAGGAATCGGCTGGACCATTGTATTTGAATGGTCATATAGATTTGGAACTATACACACAGGCTTTGGCCAAGGGCCTCTCCAAGCATAACCAGCCCATATTCCAAGAGACACTTACGAATATCACGTTTTTATTTTAAGGCGACACTACATCGGTGAAAACACAAATTGTTACCGAATATATTTTCCTTTTATATGGTATTATTCCTCCCCCAAATTGCCTCAACAACTGAGCATTTCAACTAATAAACAAATAATAATGTAAATAGGGCCGATATCCATGCGTAATACAACTCGTGTATCATGAATAACATGATTTATGGAACATATTTGCCGTTATATCTCACATTTGTGCCTATAAATATTTATTTGTAGACCAATCTTAGTTAAATTATCTCTAAACGGCATTACTTCGCGGTTAGTATGACTCCGATGACAAACACACATTCAGGAGCATAGATGACCGTTATATGAAATCCTACTTTCAATTTGGAAAGCTTGTCAACCACAACACACTGTTTATTGATTCAATGTTAGTGTTTGGATGTACTCGTGAGAATTTGTAGTAGAAATGCATTTATACGTGAACAAAATGCATTGTTTATGCTTTTTACGATGTAATGTCGCTTTAAGACTTGTTAACGGAGTTACGAGTATAGACGAATGAGAACATAAGAAGACTATCCTAGTGTATAGTGTATCCTAATGTATCCTAGTGTATAGTGTATCCTAGTGTATCCTATGTATAGTGTATCCTAGTGTATAGTGTATCCTAGTGTAGAGTGTATCCTAGTGTATAGTGTATCCTAATGTATCCTAGTGTAGCCTAGTGTATAGTAGTGTATCCTAGTGTATAGTAGTGTATCCTAGTGTATAGTGTATCCTAATGTATCGTGTATCATAATGTATCCTAGTGTATAGTGTATCATAATGTATCCTAGTGTATAATGTATCCTAGTGTATAGTGTATCCTAGTGTATAGTGTATCCTAGTGTATAGTGTATCCTAGTGTATAGTATATCCTAATGTATAGTGTATCCTAGTGTAGAGTGTATCCTAATGTAGAGTGTATCCTAATGTATAGTGTATAGTGTATCCTAGTGTATAGTGTATCCTAGTGTATAGTGTATCCTAGTGTATAGTGTATCCTAGTGTATAGTGTATAGTGTATCCTAGTGTATAGTGTATCCTAGTGTATAGTGTATCCTAGTGTATAGTGTATCCTAGTATATAGTGTATCCTAATGTATAGTGTATCCTAGTGTAGAGTGTATCCTAGTGTAGAGTGTATCCTAATGTATAGTGTATCCTAGTGTATAGTGTATCCTAATGTATCCTAGTTTATCCTAATGTATACTAGTGTATCCTAGTATACCCTAGTTTATCCTAGTGTATAGTGTATCCTAGTGTATAGTGTATCCTAGTGTACCCTAGTTTATCCTAATGTATCCTAGTGTACCCTAGTTTATCCTAGTGTATAGTGTACCCTAGTTTATCCTAGTGTATAGTGTATCCTAGTGTATAGTGTATCCTAGTGTATAGTGTATCCTAGTGTATAGTGTATCCTAGTGTATAGTGTATCCTAGTGTATAGTGTATCCTAATGTATAGTGTATCGTGTATCATAATGTATCCTAGTGTATAGTGTATCATAATGTATCCTAGTGTATAGTGTATCCTAATGTATCGTGTATCCTAGTGTATAGTGTATCCTAGTGTATAGTGTATCCTAGTGTATAGTGTATCCTAGTGTAGAGTGCATCCTAGTGTAGAGTGTATCCTAGTGTATAGTGTATCCTAGTGTATAGTGTATCCTAATGTATAGTGTATCCTAGTGTATAGTGTATCCTAGTGTATAGTGTATCCTAGTGTATAGTGTGTCCTAGTGTGTAATGTATCCTAGTGTATCCTAGTGTATAGTGTATCCTAGTGTATAGTATATCCTAGTGTATAATGTATCCTAGTGTATAGTGTATCCTAGTGTATAATGTATCCTAGTGTATAGTGTATCCGAGTGTATAATGTATCCTAGTGTATAGTGTATCCTAGTGTATAGTGTATCCTAGTGTATAGTGTATCCTAATGTATAGTGTATCCTAGTGTATAATGTATCCTAGTGTATAGTGTATCCTAATGTATAGTGTATCCTAATGTATAGTGTATCCTAGTGTATAGTGTATCCTAGTGTATAGTGTATCCTAATGTATAGTGTATCCTAGTGTATAGTGTATCCTAGTGTATAGTGTATCCTAGTGTATAGTGTATCCTAGTGTATAGTGTATCCTAGTGTATAGTGTGTGTGTATAGTGTATCCTAGTGTATAGTGTATCCTAGTGTATAGTGTATCCTAGTGTATAGTGTATCCTAGTGAGTAGGTTAATAAGATTACTATGTGTGGAAGTCGTGATAGCGCAGTGGTAGCGTGGTCGCTTCATGTGCGAAATGCCCCGGATTTCGCACCCAGCTGTAGCAGTTACGATTGTGTCCTTCTGGCATTTAAATTCCAAATTGCTTCTTCTCTCTCCTCGTGGCGATGGATTCCATCAGGAATGATATCTCGAGAGTGATTAATATGTGTAAGAACTTGTTTCGCAATCGAGCTAAAATAAATTTGTATAAACAAACTAATAAGATTATATATTTCTCAAATACATTAAAAACGTTGATTTCTTAAGAAACATTCCTAGCCAAAACACGAAAAGCGGCACACTAAAAATGAAGTTGATATATATATATTGTCTATACGACAAGACATCAAAAACAAATCCTGCAAAGTTCAACTGAATATGTTGCCAATTGAGAAAGTTGTAACTTGTTTAGTGATAAAAGAACGTTTGAAGCGTTGCGCCAACATTAATGACGTTCTATAATCTGTAATTTTAGTCGCTTATGACGTTAGTTATTTTACTATCAATTTAAGAATTGCACATATGAGACATCCTATTGTTCACATCATTTACATGTATAGTGATTTTACCAAATATCACGCAGTTATCCTTTTCTGACAAAGTGATGGGCTTGAAAATAGTGTTCCTATGACAACCGTTTTGAAATGTTTACATTATTTGATTCGGTTGCTTTTTTGATTTGATAATATGTTAATGCTATATATATAGGCCAGTTCGGAAACATGATTTATCTTTCTTTGTTAGTCCGCTAGAATGCAACTGGGAGGCTACCTCCCAGTACGACCTTGACCTCTATTTAACTTCCGGTGTGCAAATTATTCATGCAGAAAACAAAACAGTAACGTAAAATGGCTTCACCCGTACGAAATATCGAGGAAATCGACGTAGAAAGGTCTAGAGTGATTGATTTGCGTAAGCATGGATTACCAGTGTCTGGGTCAAAAAGCGAATTGAAAGAAAGAGTGAAAGGTGCGTTAGAACTACATGTTAGTCCATTGTGTGAAATGAAATTGCAGGACGCGAATTTCAGTGAGAAAAGATTTGAAGAACTGCATGTTACCCCTCTTGGGGAAGATCTTCCCGATGTAAAAACATTGAAAACTGGTTGGAATCGGGACCCTAAAGTGCTACCACCCTTCACAGAATCGGACTTGTACAATTACCTTGTGCTAAATGACACCCGGACATTTGACAATATGCCTATTAATGCAAGAAAACAATTAAAGGCAAAGGTGTTTTATACAGACCGTCATTTACATTCAGTGGAATGTCATGAAATTAGCAAAACGATTTCACATTGTTATGTAAGGGCAAAATGTATTCGGTCGGTCCCAGGAATGTCGACAAAGGAGAACATATTTGAATATAGTGTTTGGTTGTGCTTATCAAAAGTCAGCGGTCGGGTACATGGTGCTGGGTGCGAATGTCATGCTGGGTAAGTGAATAAAGTTATATTTATATTTCCTTATCATGTCCCCTAGCAGTCAAACATAACAGAATTTATCTTCCAAGCATTTATGCCAGCAGGGTGCCAGGAAATCAACCATAATAAACAACCCCAAATACAGTGAAATACTGGTCCAGTGATCGCATAAATGTGTACACATTGTATATATGTACAGTTCTTATATGTGCCATTATCAATCGGGGTTCATTCCTAGGTCAGAATATTTGGGAGAAGTAAGAATGTGCACGATCATGTCTTTAAATGGTGTTGCATGTATTCAATAAATGTCAACGAAATATGATTAAAATCCATAGCATAGCCATTAAATACAACATTTGAATAGAAGAAGTGCTTTATTTATAATAGGCCATTGTATGTTACTTTACAACATTTTCTAAAAAAAATTTTTTAATTAAATAGGGAGATGTGGGGCCCCCAGATGGCAAAATCAGGGTCCCTAGATCGCCCAATACCACATACATTGGCAATGTAGTAGCCAAGCCAATATTCATACTAAAAGACTAGAATCTCATGTAGTGACTGACTAATAAGTTTATTTAAAGTCATCTACGGCTCACCGCATAAATGCATTTGGGCGACTTGAGTTTTCTAAGTGCACTAAGAAGATTAAGAGCAAGTGGACTGTCTTAATATGCATCTGTACTAAGATCCCCCGAGTATATAGCCGGTAATTACAGATATACTTGGGAAATCTCATGTAGTGCCTGTAAAAGGCAGTAATGTATATTATGGAGATGGGTTTGATGTGTACATATAGTGTAATTAACCAGTCGCTTGCCTGTAATACGATAATATTTCATGATCTACTCACAAGTAGCTTGTTCTTATGCAGGAATTATCTACTGCAGCATAACATTGTATTTTAACTTTGTTCAAACAAACACCATGTTATAGTCATGCATTGTTTAAATTTCATATGTAAATTTATGTTTATTTACTTGTAAGTCGAGGGAAATAGTGTATATAATTATATATACAACAGGAAATTTATAGATGCATTGATGTTTTATATGAATAAATGTGCCTTACATGCCACTAACCTCGCGTTACTGGGTCACATGATCATAGGGGTGGAGCGATAGGGCATTTCGTGACTGGTTAATCACATACATGGTATGGTAACATGAAGCTCGCATAATTATAATTTTCCATAGAATTATGATGTTAACATTATGTTTTTCTGACGTTTCAGTGAAGGAGAATCCTGCAATCATGTCTCTGCTTTAATGTACGCCTTGATCGACATAACAATCAAGAAGAAAGAAGGACTGGATTCATGCACATCGAACGACTGCCTCTGGAACCAGCCTGGAAACTGAGCCCAAAGAAGGTTTCTGACCTCACTTTCAAGAAACAAAAACTTTCGCACTCGCCACCAAGAAATCCAACATTTCATATAAAACCATCATTATCAACTAAACCACAACCAACACCTATAAACATAGAACGATTTGGTATGAAACTACAATGTTCCAGCGACCACCAACACCAGCTAAATGTGACCTGGGCTTACCGACACCCCCTTTCATGTACAGGGACTCAGTGAATTTGCAGGATGCCGAACCGCTAGTAGCATTTCAGAAATATTTGACTAAACTATGTTTTACGGCTGAACAATGTGTAGTGATTGAGTTCAAAACGAGGACAGTCAAAAAATAGAAACTGGGAGGAAGCGCGGTCTGATAGTCTTATAGAGTAACATCCTCAACATTTGGTCTGATATTCAAACGAAAAAAACTAACTCGACCGGATTCAATCTTAAAATCTGTGCTCGGATATTCGAAGTTTGATTGTGAATGCTTGAGATGGGGGAGATCTCATGAGCCTGCTGCAAGGAGAATGTATGTGAAGCAGACTAAACGTGAACATCCAGGTTTAACTGTGACAGAATGTGGGTTTTGGACTGTGCCAGAATACCCATATTTAGGTAGCAGCCCGGATGGACTTGTACACTGTCCACATTGCGATTCACTTGGAGTACTGGAAATAAAGTGCCCATATAAGTACAGGATGGTGTCGCCCCTTGAAGCTGCATCAAACAAAGACTTCTGTTGGGAGGTAATCAATGGTTTAGTTAAACTGAAAAGACATCACACATATTATTACCAAGTTTAAGGACAAATGGGAATCACTGGTAGAAAGTGGTGCCATTTCGTTATATGGACATTAGGAGGATGCACTGTGGAAAAAATAGAATTTGATGCCAGCATATGGAAAATAATGTTAGTGAAGCTGACTTCCTTCTTCAGCGAATGCGTTGTGCCTGAAATCTTCACCAGACGCGTTAAGCGTGGAATTAAGCTGTGACTCATTTCGTGACATTTATTATACTTTTCATGAAAACATTTACTAGCAGGAAGCATTAATAAATAAGTTATTTAATTTATATTTTTATTCATTTCACCTGTGAAAAGATAAAACTGTGAAACTTCTTAATTTTTTTAATATTATATTCTCCAGGGTTCCCGCTATCGGTCGCCAATGGCGCCAAAAAACAAATACTGGCACTAAATTTTGTGAATTGGTATCATTGAACATCACTTTTGTGGCTTGATTGTGCTTTCTTTCATTAATTTGCGCTAGCTACATGTACCATAGATTCCAATATGTTTTAGTCATTTTTATTACCATCACAATCCAGAGGAAAAATAATTTCCAGAAATATGTCCCATGGTCATATTAGTATTTTAACTAAATCAACATGTACAATGGATACAATGTTCATACAGTTTACCTGTAATTAATTTTGTTTAATATATTGTAGTGTTTGTGTTGTAACAGACAGAACACATTTGCATCAGGGATCACCAATAACTTCCTGTATTCAAAAGTTAACACCAAGATCAATTTGCATCTGCAATATCGTTTTATTTTCCCATTTAAAAAAGAAATAGCATAGCAAAAAGTAACTACCTACAGTAGGGAATGTGATTGATTGCTATATTACATCACCATGTATACATGAAACGATTCATTCCCAGGTAATATTCAATACCAACAACAATGGAAACAAGTCATTTTACTCATTTAGACTAGCAACAGCATGTCAGAAAATTTAAACATGGTATCATTACTTTATGCTGATTATCCATGTGCGAATATGTACATGCAACAAATTACACATAATGGTAGGAAGCTAATTCAGAGAATTAATATCCCCAGTTGAAGATGTCAACTATTACATATATCTGCATTCAGCAGGGGAATTAGCAATAATCACAATGTGTCTATTATATACAATGTATAGAGCTGCAATAAAATGCTTAGTCATGGTCCAGAACTAGTGGTGGCTGCAAGTTAGATACGCCAGCACAGATGTGTAGTGTCTTGGTAAGATTACCGGTTAGAGTTATTGGAATAACACGCGCCATTGCCATTTCGACATAAATCCGTAAATTTGCAATGCGTCGTGTTTCTTCTACTTTTCTTCTTGTAAAGCGCTGGGTTTTGAATGGTGGAATGATGAGTTGTATTCCTCTTGGTGTTGCTAAATCTGCAATCAAGAATCCCTTGTCGGCCATAATGGCATCACCTCTCTCGCACAGGTCTAAAATTCCACTCGAGCGTGTAATCTGTTTGTCGCTAATTGCTCCATTCCAAAGATCTGAAACAAATGTTATCAGCCCAGAAGGGCTTATTCCCAGTAAAGCTTTGTAAGTCATATGCGACTTATAATGAGAATATAAGAGTGATTTGTTTATTAATGACTGGTGTTTCAGTGAAAAATTCAGTGCAATCTAAAATGACGCGTGTCTTTGGATCTATTTCCTTGAATTTTCGTGGCATAGTTGCATCTATTATTGCTCTTGTTGGCCATGTAGAGAGTATCGAAAGTTTTACGTGATGGTATCCAATCCATATATTCACAATGGTAGAACAGGTAGTTTTCGATACACGGAAACGCTGTGCTAAATCTTCCATCAGTAAACCTAGACGTAAACGCATAAGGACCAAGAACAACTCATCAAACACGCTCAGTTTCCTTGGTCTTCCCTTTTTGTTGCCAAATCCAGATCTTGATGTGTGTGCGTCTGCGTCGTCCATTTCATCAAACAGAGAATAAAATGTAGCAGAATTTGGGAGTCCAGTATATAACATTACTTTTGAATCATCATCTGCAATATCAAAAAATGTCAAATCTGGCATACAACACTGAATCCCTACTTCTGTAGTTTTTACTGTGGGAGATTCTGTCCCACTCATTGTTGATGTTGTGCGTTTCAATGAAGTTTGTGTAGAACTATCTGTCATTGATTTTGTTAGCAATTCAGTGCATATTTCAGTTTGTTGCATTTTGCTGCACTCAGACAGATTATAGTCATTAATTGTTCCAGGGTCGACGTACCCACAATAGTCGTTCATAATAACAGAAACGTTTTCTTCGGCAGTATTTGCAGGAACTGTCATGAATTGAATTGGTTCATCCTCCAACTTTGTAGCAATAAAACTCGTTCTGTCCTCGAAAACTAAATCTTCAGAATCATGAATTCCTTCTGGGGTCATTAGTGGTATTGCCTGGAATAAATGAAGTACATGTATGTAGTGTTTATCATTTATTATATATATTGTCTAAATAACTAATTATAATATCAGAATTGGTAGTCACGGGTTCGAACAGTTACTACATGTATTTACATAACACATTCAATTTAAGAAACAGTACGTCTTTGTGCTTTACATTGGATATGATTATGTTATAATTTATTCATGCATTACATAAAGAGGACTAAGTGAACACTTCTTAGTTCCTAGTGACATCACTTCACCAGAAACCGATAAAATAGCATTGAATAAAACAGATTCTTGTAAATCTTGTTCGGTTGATAGTATACACAAGTGTCATTGTTAAAATAAAAGCTACAAATCGCCTGAATGGCAGTTTAAAAATATCTGTGCACAATAATATCATTATTATTCATTTTCTTTCATTCATTAAAATAGTGTTGTCCAGTGGTAGAGCGTTGGATTTGGAATCAAACGGTACCCCTTTCGTTGCTCGGTTTGGCCACATATGTAATGTCATTGAGCATGGCACTGCAAACACATTGCTTAGTACTGGTCATGAATACAATTTTCCCTACCCATGCCAAACTGCATTTCTTGTAAAAGAATATAGGGACTCTCACTATAGTGCTAGCCATATAGCAATGCAATAGTGTACGCCTCCAGGTAATGTAGTCTCAAATTGTCATGTGTTCAAACTCTGACTTGGGTGTCAGTTCTAAGTGTTATGTCTTATGAGTAAACAATACCCCACCCACTTTTCACCAATTCGAAAATCCGCTTAATTTAAAAAACAAATGTAGTTCAATATAAAATAACTTACAGATCGTGTAGCAAACGATTTTGTCCTCGCATTGATCTTGAAGATCGACGGTATATCGTTCCCATGGCACATTCTACCATTTTCAAAGTGAGCCGAACACACTCGTGAATGTGAATCATTCATTGTAAAGTTTTTCATACCAGTTTTCACTCGCTTCACCCATAATTTCCGCAAGGATTCCTTTACAGGGAATCTATGCAGTATAATTGATTGTCCATCAACCAGCTTTCCTCGAAAATTCGAACAAACTGAGCAGTAATGTCTCTTTTTCTTAGTAGATTTGGGAATGGTAGCCATTTTGCATAGACGCTTAATAATAATTTGCACACCGGAAGTAACCTTATTTGAAGAGTAGATAAGAACGGTAATCATGTATTGACTATCGATAGACTTTCCGAATTGGACTATATAACAATCATAATCATTCTACAAATAGAAAATTAGCAAATGGGTTGGGCCACACGTTCTAACAATTAGTGATTCGATATTTGATATTGAAATTTAAATAACTAATAATCCCTTGAAACTATACAGTAATCCAATTCAACAAGTGTATTGCATAAAACATGTATAACATATATATATATGTTTATAGCAAATACAAACCTTTTCCATACAAAGACATAGATTTTCAACAAAGATCATATACTTCCTGTGGATATTTCGATGCTATTGGCATATAACAGCAATTTGTACGATGTTACATTTCTTAACAGGTTAGCATGGTAAATGAATTTGCAAAGATTGTTCAAAGTAATTTTGGAGTTTGTTGACATAAGACTGGCAATTTTTTGTTTTGTTGGCCAGGTGTAATTGTAGTATTTTATGTATTTTGATCACAATGTTGAATATTTTGGACATATGAGAAGGAAATGAATTCATGAGTTACAATCTGCACATATTCGTTCATTTCTAGGTGTGTTTAAGTATCGACATCACGATAAATAATGAGTAATGAGGTTGGACACATGTGCAATTTTAGTCTACATGTAATTTAAACATTCGATTCAAATAGTTCTGAAGTGCAAGTACCCATCTCCACATGGCGGTTGCTATATAACGACTACAATATATACTCACACGAAAAAGAAAGTGTACACTTGGTTAATGGGAAAATGTTATACTTATATTCACACGTAAAACAATGTTCTGATAATTATCAAATTTCAATTAAAATTAAAACATCATGTAGCCAATACATTTTGATACCAAATTTGCCTATATTTTGCTTTCATAGATCTATATATGTATAAAATTCTCCCTCTAACCAAGCTAAGTGTACACTTCATGTGAGTAGATTATAGCAACAAATTGTGACACTGATTTTGAACAGGAATATGATGTTAATTTATTCACAAGAAACGGACAATGTTTGTCTGATATTAACGGTTGATTGTCTCAATTTTGTGTTGTTTTTTTGGCAAATTTATTTTAGCTCGATTGCGAAACAAATTCTTACAACTTATACTAATCACTCTCGAGACCTCATTCATCACGGTATACATCGCCACGAGGGAAGAGGCAGCGTGGAATTAAATGCCTTGCTTAAGGCCACAATCGTAACGGCTCCATCAAAGCTTGAAGTCCGGACCTTACGCGTTACCCTGCGCTATCACAACTTCCACAAATTGTCTCTGTTCACACGGTTGACTGTTTTCCTTCCGATAGGCCGTAGCTTAGATTTTCTTCAGGACTTTTTCCTATTGATGCGGCATTGCAGTTTCCCTCACGTCTGGAAAAAACCCAGATTTAATGAAAGGGTTTTATTGATAATAATATAAAGCATTTCGTTCGTTCTTGTATGTTTGTTTAAAGTGGCCCCCGCCGAGGTACTTGGGCGACGGATCTGTAGTCCAGTGGTAATACGCTGGACTGGTAATCCAGGGATCGCAGGTTCGATCCACCGTCTGACCCTAATCAAATTAGCAGTCTTTCAGATGGGACTTTAAACCGAGGTCTCGTGTCGGTGCTGTACACCGGGAACGTAAAAGAACCAGAGGAGACTCTGGAATGGGTCTCTGTCTGTATCATTGCACTATCCTCCAAAATCTAAAATGACTAATCTATTCAGGATGCATCGCTCATATGGGCAACCGGTAGCGACGATAAAATAAACGTAAACGACACGGGCGACATATTTCTCTAAGACGTTTATATGTCCTATGTTGCTTCTGGTGACATTAGGAGTAATGTATCTTCTTCCTGTGGTCCAGGCTGACAAGTCCTTGTGTTGTGCTTGCTTCTTTCGAACAACGGGTCCTTGTTAGGGACACATCCTCCATATGTGTCATCCCATAGTAGCAGATACCGTCTCTGATATCCTATTCAAGGGTCCGGGTACCGTCAAGGCATCCCCGGGTAGTTTCCCTGATGCCACACCTATACGAGGATCTGAGTATGTGCCTAGGTCACGAGGTGTACGTTGTGGAGGTGGACCTGGGATATCATGCCTAATTGAACATTAGCTACAAAATAGTACCCAATTAGCAATAGCACCGACATCAGACGGGTCAGTCGTCAAGTGAACACATTGAACTGCGAATCCAAGGTTTCGATCCCCCGTCTGAC
The DNA here is from genome assembly GCA_014843695.1 of Archivesica marissinica. NCBI lineage: Eukaryota > Metazoa > Mollusca > Bivalvia > Venerida > Vesicomyidae > Archivesica > Archivesica marissinica. The sequence goes on along the minus strand of CM026402.1, from coordinate 76,881,532 downwards.
ACTAATAATATTAATAGTCTTTCAGACGGGACTATAAACCGAGGTCGCATGTGTCGGTGCAATATCAGTATAGCAGATAGAGTATCACTATCCTCCAAAATATGAAGTGACATATATCCAGAAGGCGAGGATAAATAAACTTACCACAAATAAATGTGTGGTTTCAATATAATAGAGGACATAGAAAACGCACACCTACATTATATGATTAGTATTACATGAAAACGAAATACGAAGGATTCCATCGGAGATATATCATATCTCTATTACAAATTATAAATCCGAAGTGTGCGTTTTCTATGTCCTCTAGTATATTATATATATTTCTGTTTTACAAATATGACAACATGTAAAATTAAATTTATAATACTTAACATTTAGCAATGAATATGGTTACGTCGGCCATGTTATACAACTTTGCAACAACTTCAATTTTGTATGTTTGGTTTTTGTTGTTGTTGCGTCTTCTACCTTCTCCGTATTAGAAATAAAGAACTATTTTGCTTTAATTATAAGACACATATCAGATAAATATTACATGTATTTACACATAGATATCAATATAAATGGCTATGATTGTGGGAGCTCATTTGTATAAAATGTATGCATTATGTTTGCACTGTTCACTAACTGTATATAACATGTATGTATGTTCTCATGGGCTTGAAAGCCTACTGAAATTTAATAAAATAAACTATCAAACTATTAATATCATCTTAACATGATTATTTTGATTGTATCAAACTTATGCTCATAATCTATATACAGTTGTTTGCGTCATCTGTATCGCATAATTCGTGTTATGTCTACTTCATCTGGTCAACAAATCACCAAACCAAATTCTAGGAAATGACAAACCTAATTCCAGGAAATGGACTTTCTCGCTTCGCCAATACATATATCTTCTTGAATATAAATAAGATAAGTGCTGCTCCGAGCCCGAAACTACCGACGATGAACACCCCAGCCGTGTGCTTAAGTTCGAATTGTACTTGCTTAGAACTTCTACTCTGAAAATCTTCGTCACATTCCCTCGTATTTTCCCACCATCTAAAATAGATCATGTTTACATTATATAACTCTTTCTTTTCGGTGAACGTGACAGTGGATATTGTCAACCTAAGGAAATAATGTCGACCGAGGTTAGTGTACCATAGTGTTCTTAAAGACAAAACCCAAAATGTTTTAATTTTATTGTTTTGTCCAGACCTCAATCGTCAGTGGATATAACCCGTGTCTCTTTAAGTAATACACCTTACTATATTCAATATCAAACTGATGCGGCAGCACACATTGGGGGAAGATTATGGTTGTATATACGTGTATCGATTGTAGTCCCAATAACTTTTCAGGACAGGCAGTGTATAGTTTTTGTGTTTTTTGAGAAATTATGTGACTTGAGAAGACTTCAGACTAGTTGATGTGTAGAAAAGATGTGGTATAAGAAATCAGTCAATTGTGCACTGCAGGTTGATATACTGTATTATTTGGGGAGGAATACAGTGTGTAAACACAGTAACGTTATTCACAAGAGAGCACTGACTATGTGAAATGTTATATTTTGAATAGTTTTGCTGTGTCCCAGGTTGAGTTGAATACCTCTTCATAGTGGATGTGCCTCCTGATCATTGGAGGCACGAACGGGTACATGGTAAAACCACCGACCTACCACAAGTCAGCTATATACTATAAATATACTCACTTCTTCCTGAGAGCTTGAATGTAACCTTCTTCCTTCAACAATAGCAACTCGATATTCAACTTTGATTTAAAAGCTGCTCCGTTCGGCATAGCAATACCATGCTCCTGCAGAAGAATGGGTGCTGACACCGACTGAGTCTTACAATACCTTTTCTCAGAATATGAGTTTATCATTGAATCAAATATGAAAGCAGATGCACCATCCTGAACCTTCTTGCGACCCAGTGTTGCGTTGGGAATAAGACCTTCCTTAGAGTTCCTGTTGATCTTCTCCCAAATTTCATGGTAAACGGAATTGTCTGCAGAAGTCTTGAGAAAATTCATAGTAGCTGAATTTTCAACGGTATATACTTTTATGTCATCTCGGTCAGCCAGCTGCTCAAAGGAATCTATCGGTTCCTGCATGTTTTTCTTTGTCAAGAAGGCCGCCATGTTGGCAGTATATGTGGAAACAGTTATCAACACAAAAAACAAAAACCCAGTCGTCAGAATTCTTTGCGATGTACGTTTAGGTGAAAACTCGCTCCCTTTCATAAGCAGGGTACCAATAGAGAACCAGAGTGTGGATTTTACGGTGAATATTCTCACCTTGCTTCTGAAATCTAACACGTAATATATGATGCACACTCCGAATGATGAGCCAATGATTGCCATCCAGAGCTCCACGGAAAATGGCGTAAGAAACTGGAAAATGCTGAATACCTCTTCTGGTTTGGTTATGAGAATGTTCACACCAGTGCTGACCACGCCAAGGCTGAAGTCAATCACAGTTTGACGTTGGGATGTTATGGAAATTGCGCCCATTCCCAGCGTTGCATTCTAGAAAACATTAAGATTTAAATATCGGGGATCTTTACAAATCTACACCGACTTGTTTCTTACATTAATACAATAGAACTGCTTTCGTACATCAATAAAATCAATATATGAAAAATGAAATATTTGCATTAGGCCAAAACTAGTTGATGTTTAGTTGCCAAGACCATTTTTTTCAAATATCCAATGAGGCAGTACGGAATTTGTTTTTATTTCATTTTTATCAAAAAAGCTAGAATCAGTGTATAATGTAATACATTTGCAATTACATGTACTAAGTTTTCCTTTGTTAGACCATTTTTCTGACAAATGTTATGTATTTTTACTATTCATCGCAGAGATTCGTCCATAAGAACATTCGACATTCACACACAAAAGGAAAAGAAATCGCCAAATTGTATCAATAAAAATGTCCAATGCGGGGATAAACAACCAGACTCGTCTTGGCACGAGAAAGCTGGCTGCTATGACAGTCAATGGAAACTGGTTGTTCTTCAAATCAAAATAAACATATAATTACAAAATTAAATTGTTTCTAAAAATCTATGCATAGTGAATGTACCTGTGCAAGAATTTCTCCGACAATTCCGCCCCATTCAGCGTCTTTCAAATCCCTTGCTCTATCCAGTCTCGGTCCACCATACTCGTTATTAGGGGACACAATAATTCTATACCTAAACTTGAGATCCTGACTTATTCGAATCAAGAGATCGATAGTAAATCCTTCATATTTATCGTTTCCGGTAAATACCACTCCCTTCGGTGGTTTTCGTAGCATTACGAAAGGTTCCTCCTGTAAAACAACAAATTATGAAGTCATTAGAATTGCTTGGATACAATATATGTATGCGATGCTTCCACCATATTTCCTTGTTTGGTAATGCTACTGCTGCTGATTTTGATGATGTTTTAGCTGCTACTACTGATGCTGCTGATGATGCCGATGAGTTTGATGACGACGGTGCTGGTGATGACGATGATGATGTATTCGTTTGTGAACTATGTTTGGAGAGAGCTAATGTGGTATATGGTAAAGACATGGTGTTTCTGTATGACACTGCCTTGTTCCACTACCACATACTGCCTTGTCCCACTACAACATACTGCCTTGTTCCACTACCACATACTGCCTTTTCTCACTACCACATACTGCCTTGTCCCACTACCACACACTGCCTTATTCCACTACCATATACTGCCTTGTTCCACTAACACTGCCTTGTCCCACTACCACATACTGCCTTGTTCCACTACCACATACTGCCTTGTCCCACTACCACATACTGCCTTGTTCCACTACCACATACTGCCTTGTTCCACTACCACATACTGCCTTGTCCCACTACCACACACTGCCTTATTCCACTACCATATACTGCCTTGTTCCACTAACACACACTGCCTTGTCCCACTACCACATACTGCCTTGTTCCACTACCACATACTGCCTTGTTCCACTACCACATACTGCCTTGTTCCACTACCACATACTGCCTTGTCCCACTACCACATACTGCCTTGTTCCACTACCACATACTGCCTTGTTCCACTACCACATACTGCCTTGTTCCACTACCACATACTGCCTTATCCCACTACCACATACTGCCTTGTTCCACTACCACATACTGCCTTGTCCCACTACCACATACTGCCTTGTTCCACTACCACATACTGCCTTGTTCCACTACCACATACTGCCTTGTTCCACTACCACATACTGCCTTGTTCCACTACCACATATTGCCTTGTTACACTACCATATACTGCCTTGTTCCACTAACACACTGCCTTGTCCCACTACCACATACTGCCTTGTTCCACTACCACATACTGCCTTGTCCCACTACCACATACTGCCTTGTTCCACTACCACATACTGCCTTGTCCCACTACCACACACTGCCTCGTTCCACTACCACACACTGCCTTATCCTACTACCACATATTGCCTGGTTCCACTACCACACACTGCCTTGTCCCACTACCACACACTGCTTTGTCCCACTACCACATACTGCCTTGTTCCACTACCACATACTGCCTTGTTCCACTACCACATACTGCCTTGTTCCACTACCACATACTGCCTTGTTCCACTACCACATATTGCCTTGTTACACTACCATATACTGCCTTGTTCCACTAACACACTGCCTTGTCCCACTACCACATACTGCCTTGTTCCACTACCACATACTGCCTTGTCCCACTACCACATACTGCCTTGTTCCACTACCACATACTGCCTTGTCCCACTACCACACACTGCCTCGTTCCACTACCACACACTGCCTTATCCTACTACCACATATTGCCTGGTTCCACTACCACACACTGCCTTGTCCCACTACCACACACTGCTTTGTCCCACTACCACATACTGCCTTGATCCACTACCACATACTGCCTTGTCCCACTACCACACACTGCCTCGATCCACTACCACACACTGCCTTGTCCCACTACCACAGCCTGCCTTGTCACACTACCACACACTGCCTTGTCCCACTACCACATACTGCCTTGTCCCACTACCACACACTGCCTTGTCCCACTACCACACACTGCCTTGTCCCACTACCACACATTGCATTGCCGACTACCACATACTGCCTTGTTCCACTACCACACACTGCCTTGCCACTACCACATACTGCCTTTCCCACTACCACATACTGCCTTCTTCCACTACAACATACTGCATTGTCCCACTACCACATACTGCCTTGTCCCACTACCACATACTGTCTTGTCCCACTACCACATACTGCCTCGTTCCACTACCACATACTGCATTGTCCAACTACCACATACTGCCTCGTTCCACAACCACATACTGCCTTGTTCCACTACCACACACTGCCTTGTTCCACTACCAAACAGTGCCTTGTCCCACTACCACATACTGCCTTGTTCCACTACCACACACTGCGTTGTCCCACTACCACATACTGCCTTGTTCCACTACCACGCACTGACTTGTCCCACTACCACATACTGCCTTGTTCCACTACCACATACTGCCTTGTTCCACTACCACATACTGCCTTGTTCCACTACCACACACTGCATTGTCCCACTACCACATACTGGCTTATCCCACTACCACATACTGCCTTGTACCACTACCACACACTACCTTGTCCCACTACCACACACTGCCTCGTTCCACTACCACACACTGCGTTGTCCCACTACCACATACTGCCTTGTTCCACTACCACATACTGCCTTGTCCCACTACCACATACTGCCTTGTTCCACTACCACACACTGCCTCGTTCCACTACCACAGACTGCCTTGTCCCACTACCACACACTGCCTTGTCCCACTACCACATATTGCCTCGTCCCACTACCGCATACTGCCTAGTTCCACTACCACACACTGCCTTGTCCCACTACCACACACTGCCTTGTTCCACTACCACATACTGCCTTGTCCCACTACCACATACTGCCTTGTTCCACTACCACATACTGCCTTGTTCCACTACCACGCACTGCCTTGTTCCACTACCACATGCTGCCTTGTCCCACTACCACATACTGCCTTGTTCCACTACCACATACTGCCTTGTCCCACTACCACACACTGCCTTGTTCCACTACCACATACTGCCTTGTTCCACTAACACACACTGCCTTGTCCTACTACCACATACTGCCTTGTTCCACTACCACATACTGCTTTGTCCCACTACCACACACTGCCTTGTTCCACTACCACATACTGCCTTGTCCCACTACAACATACTGCCTTGTTCCACTACCACATACTGCCTTTTCTCACTACCACATACTGCCTTGTCCCACTACCACACACTGCCTTATTCCACTACCATATACTGCCTTGTTCCACTAACACACACTGCCTTGTCCCACTACCACATACTGCCTTGTTCCACTACCACATACTGCCTTGTCCCACTACCACATACTGCCTTGTTCCACTACCACATACTGCCTTGTTCCACTACCACATACTGCCTTGTCCCACTACCACATACTGCCTTGTTCCACTACCACATACTGCCTTGTTCCACTACCACATACTGCCTTGTCCCACTACCACACACTGCCTTATTCCACTACCATATACTGCCTTGTTCCACTAACACACACTGCCTTGTCCCACTACCACATACTGCCTTGTTCCACTACCACATACTGCCTTGTCCCACTACCACATACTGCCTTGTTCCACTACCACATACTGCCTTGTCCCACTACCACACACTGCCTCGTTCCACTACCACACACTGCCTTGTTCCACTACCACACACTGCCTTATCCTACTACCACATATTGCCTGGTTCCACTACCACACACTGCCTTGTCCCACTACCACACACTGCTTTGTCCCACTACCACATACTGCCTTGATCCACTACCACATACTGCCTTGTCCCACTACCACACACTGCCTCGTTCCACTACCACACACTGCCTTGTCCCACTACCACAGACTGCCTTGTCACACTACCACACACTGCCTTGTCCAACTACCACATACTGCCTTGTCCCACTACCACACACTGCCTTGTCCCACTACCACACACTGCCTTGTCCCACTACCACACATTGCATTGCCGACTACCACATACTGCCTTGTTCCACTACCACACACTGCCTTGCCACTACCACATACTGCCTTTCCCACTACCACATACTGCCTTCTTCCACTACAACATACTGCATTGTCCCACTACCACATACTGCCTTGTCCCACTACCACATACTGCCTTGTCCCACTACCACATACTGCCTTGTGCCACTACCACATACTGCCTCGTTCCACTACCACATACTGCATTGTCCCACTACCACATACTGCCTCGTTCCACAACCACATACTGCCTTGTTCCACTACCACACACTGCCTTGTTCCACTACCAAACAGTGCATTGTCCCACTACCACATACTGCCTTGTTCCACTACCACACACTGCATTGTCCCACTACCACATACTGCCTTGTTCCACTACCACATACTGCCTTGTTCCACTACCACATACTATCTTGTTCCACTACCACATACTGCCTTGTTCCACTACCACATACTGCCTTGTTCCACTACCACACACTGCATTGTCCCACTACCACATACTGCCTTATCCCACTACCACATACTGCCTTGTACCACTACCACACACTACCTTGTCCCACTACCACACACTGCCTCGTTCCACTACCACACACTGCCTTGTCCCACTACCACATACTGCCTTGTCCCACTACCCCACACTGCCTTGTCCCACAACCACACAATGCCTTGTCCCACTACCACATACTGCCTTTTTCCACTACCACATACTGCCTTGTTCCACTACCATATACTGCCTTGTTCCATTGCCACACACTGCCTTGTCCCACTACCACACACTGCCTTGTCCCACTACCACATACTGCTTTGTCCCACTACCACATACTGCCTTGTCCCACTACCACATACTGCCTTGTTCCACTACCACATACTGCCTTGTCCCACTACCACATACTGCCTTGTTCCACTACCACATACTGCCTTGTTCCACTACCACATACTGCCTTGTCCCACTACCACATACTGCCTTGTTCCACTACCACAGCCTTGTTCCACTACCACATACTGCCTTGTCCACTACCACATACTGCCTTGTTCCACTACCACATACTGCCTTGTCCCACTACCACATACTGCCTTGTCCACTACCACATACTGCCTTGTTCCACTACCACATACTGCCTTGTTCCACTACCACATACTGCCTTGTCCCACTACCACATCTGCCTTGTTCCACTACCACATACTGCCTTGTCCCACTACCACATACTGCCTTGTTCCACTACCACATACTGCCTTGTTCCACTACCACATACTGCCTTGTTCCACTACCACATACTGCCTTGTTCCACTACCACATACTGCCTTGTTCCCTACCACTACTGCCTTGTTCCACTACCACACTGCCTTGTCCCACTACCACATACTGCCTTGTCCCACTACCACATACTGCCTTGTCCCACTACCACATACTGCCTTGTCCCACTACCACATACTGCCTTGTCCCACTACCACACACTGCCTTGTCCTTGTTTTGTGTTTTGTGTCACTACCACATACTGCCTTGTCCCACTACCACATACTGCCTTGTCCCACTACCACACACTGCCTTGTCCCACTACCACACACTGCCTTGTCCCACTACCACACACTGCCTTGTTCCACTACCACATACTGCCTTGTCCCACTACCACATACTGCCTTGTCCCACTACCACATACTGCCTTGTCCCACTACCACATACTGCCTTGTTCCACTACCACATACTGCCTTGTCCCACTACCACATACTGCCTTGTTCCACTACCACACACTGCCTTGTCCACTAACATACTGCTTGTTCCACTGTGTCCCACTACCACATACTGCCTTGTCCACTACACATATGCCTGTCCACTAACATACTGCTTGTTCACACCACAACTGCCTGTCCACTACCACATACTGCATTGTTCCACTACCACACACTGCCTGTCCCACTACCACATACTGCCTGTCACTACCACACACTGCCTTGTTCACTACCACACACTGCCTTGTCCCACTACCACATACTGCCTTGTCCCACTACCACATACTGCCTTGTTCCACTACCACATACTGCCTTGTCCCACTACCACACACTGCCTTGTCCCACTACCACATACTGCCTTGTTCCACTACCACATACTGCCTTGTCCCACTACCACATACTGCCTTGTTCCACTACCACATACTGCCTTGTTCCACTACCACATACTGCCTTGTCCCACTACCACATACTGCCTTGTTCCACTACCACATACTGCCTTGTTCCACTACCACATACTGCCTTGTCCCACTACCACCACTGCCTTGTTCCACTACCACATACTGCCTTGTTCCACTAACCACACTGCCTTGTCCACTACCACATACTGCCTTGTTCCACTACCACATACTGCCTTGTCCCACTACCACATACTGCCTTGTTCCACTACCACATACTGCCTTGTCCCACTACCACACACTGCCTTGTTCCACTACCACATACTGCCTTGTTCCACTACCACACACTGCCTTGTCCCACTACCACATACTGCCTTGTTCCACTACCACATACTGCCTTGTTCCACTACCACACTGCCTTGTCCCACTACCACATACTGCCTTGTTCCACTACCACATACTGCCTTGTCCACTACCACATACTGCCTTGTTCCACTACCACACACTGCCTTGTCCCACTACCACATACTGCCTTGTTCCACTACCACACACTGCCTTGTCCCACTACCACATACTGCCTTTTCCACTACCACATACTGCCTTGTTCCACTACCACATACTGCCTTGTCCCACTACCACACACTGCCTCGTTCCACTACCACACACTGCCTTGTCCCACTACCACAGACTGCCTTGTCACACTACCACACACTGCCTTGTCCAACTACCACATACTGCCTTGTCCCACTACCACACACTGCCTTGTCCCACTACCACACACTGCCTTGTCCCACTACCACACATTGCATTGCCGACTACCACATACTGCCTTGTTCCACTACCACACACTGCCTTGCCACTACCACATACTGCCTTTCCCACTACCACATACTGCCTTCTTCCACTACAACATACTGCATTGTCCCACTACCACATACTGCCTTGTCCCACTACCACATACTGCCTTGTCCCACTACCACATACTGCCTTGTGCCACTACCACATACTGCCTCGTTCCACTACCACATACTGCATTGTCCCACTACCACATACTGCCTCGTTCCACAACCACATACTGCCTTGTTCCACTACCACACACTGCCTTGTTCCACTACCAAACAGTGCATTGTCCCACTACCACATACTGCCTTGTTCCACTACCACACACTGCATTGTCCCACTACCACATACTGCCTTGTTCCACTACCACATACTGCCTTGTTCCACTACCACATACTATCTTGTTCCACTACCACATACTGCCTTGTTCCACTACCACATACTGCCTTGTTCCACTACCACACACTGCATTGTCCCACTACCACATACTGCCTTATCCCACTACCACATACTGCCTTGTACCACTACCACACACTACCTTGTCCCACTACCACACACTGCCTCGTTCCACTACCACACACTGCCTTGTCCCACTACCACATACTGCCTTGTCCCACTACCCCACACTGCCTTGTCCCACAACCACACAATGCCTTGTCCCACTACCACATACTGCCTTTTTCCACTACCACATACTGCCTTGTTCCACTACCATATACTGCCTTGTTCCATTGCCACACACTGCCTTGTCCCACTACCACACACTGCCTTGTCCCACTACCACATACTGCTTTGTCCCACTACCACATACTGCCTTGTCCCACTACCACATACTGCCCTGTTCCACTACCACACACTGCCTTGTCCCACTACCACATACTGCCTTGTTCCACTACCACACACTGCCTTGTCCCACTACCACACACTGCGTTGTCCCACTACCACATACTGCCTTGTTCCACTACCACATACTGCCTTGTCCCACTACCACATACTGCCTTGTTCCACTGCCTCGTTCCACTACCACACACTGCCTTGTCCCACTACCACAGACTGCCTTGTCACACTACCACACACTGCCTTGTCACACTACCACACACTGCCTTGTCCCACTACCACACACTGCCTTGTCCCACTACCACACACTGCCTTGTCCCACTACCACATATTGCATTGTCCGACTACCACATACTGCCTTGTTCCACTACCACACACTGCCTTGTCCCACTACCACATACTGCTTTGTTCCACTACCACACTGCCTTGCCACTACCACATACTGCCTTATTCCACTACCACATACTGCATTGTCCCACTACCACATACTGCCTTGTCCCACTACCACATACTGCCTCGTTCCACTACCACATACTGCATTGTCCCACTACCACATACTGCCTCGTTCCACTACCACATACTGCATTGTCCCACTACCACATACTGCCTCGTTCCACTACCACATACTGCCTTGTTCCACTACCACATACTGCCTTGTTCCACTACCACACACTGCCTTGTCCCACTACCACATATTGCCTCGTCCCACTACCGCATACTGCCTAGTTCCACTACCACACACTGCCTTGTCCCACTACCACACACTGCCTTGTTCCACTACCACATACTGCCTTGTCCCACTACCACATACTGCCTTGTTCCACTACCACATACTGCCTTGTTCCACTACCACGCACTGCCTTGTTCCACTACCACATGCTGCCTTGTCCCACTACCACATACTGCCTTGTTCCACTACCACATACTGCCTTGTCCCACTACCACACACTGCCTTGTTCCACTACCACATACTGCCTTGTTCCACTAACACACACTGCCTTGTCCTACTACCACATACTGCCTTGTTCCACTACCACATACTGCCTTGTCCCACTACCACATACTGCCTTGTCCCACTACCACATACTGCCTTGTTCCACTACCACATACTGCCTTGTCCCACTACCACACACTTCCTTGTTCCACTACCACTTACTGCCTTGTCCCACTACCACATACTGCCTTGTTCCACTACCACATACTGCCTTGTCCCACTACCACACACTGCCTTGTCCCACTACCACATACTGCCTTGTTCCACTACCACATACTGCCTTGTCCCACTACCACATACTGCCTTGTTCCACTACCACATACTGCCTTGTTCCACTACCACAACTGCCTTGTCCCACTACCACATACTGCCTTGTCCACTACCACATACTGCCTTGTCCCACTACCACATACTGCCTTGTTCCACTACCACATACTGCCTTGTCCCACTACCACACACTGCCTTGTCCCACTACCACACACTGCCTTGTCCCACTACCACATACTGCCTTGTTCCACTACCACATACTGCCTTGTCCCACTACCACATACTGCCTTGTTCCACTACCACATACTGCCTTGTCCCACTACCACATACTGCCTTGTCCACTACCACATACTGCCTTGTCCCACTACCACACACTGCCTTGTTCCACTACCACATACTGCCTTGTCCCACTACCACATACTGCCTTGTCCACTACCACATACTGCCTTGTCCCACTACCACATACTGCCTTGTCCACTACCACATACTGCCTTGTCCCACTACCACACACTGCCTTGTTCCACTACCACATACTGCCTTGTCCCACTACCACATACTGCCTTGTTCCACTACCACATACTGCCTTGTTCCACTACCACACACTGCCTTGTCCCACTACCACATACTGCCTTGTCCCACTACCACATACTGCCTTGTCCCACTACCACATACTGCCTTGTTCCACTAAACACTGCCTTGTCCACTACCACATACTGCCTTGTTCCACTACCACATACTGCCTTGTCCACTACCACATACTGCTTGTTCCACTACCACATACTGCCTTGTCCACTACCACATACTGCCTTGTTCCACTACCACATACTGCCTTGTCCCACTACAAATACTGCCTTGTTCCACTACCACATACTGCCTTGTCCCACTACCACATACTGCCTTTTCCACTACCACAACTGCCTTGTTCCACTACCACACACTGCCTTGTTCCACTACCACACACTGCCTTGTCCCACTACCACATACTGCCTTGTTCCACTACACATACTGCCTTGTCCCACTACCACATACTGCCTTGTTCCACTACCACATACTGCCTTGTCCCACTACCACATACTGCCTTGTTCCACTACCACACTGCCTTGTCCACTACCACACACTGCCTTGTTCCACTACCACAATGCCTTGTTCCACTACCACACACTGCCTTATCCTACTACCACAATGCCTCGTTCCACTACCACACACTGCCTTTTTCCACTACCACACACTGCCTTGTTCCACTACCACATACTGCCTTGTCCAACTACCACATACTGCATTGTCCCACTACCACACACTGCCTTGTTACACTACCACACACTGCCTTGTCCCACTACCACATACTGCCTTGTTCCTCTACCACATACTGCCTTGTCCCACTACCACACACTGCCTTGTCCCACTACCACATACTGCCTTGTTCCACTACCACACACTGCCTCGTCCCACTACAACATACTGCCATGTTCCACTACCACACACTGCCTTGTTCCACTACCACACACTGCCTTGTCCCACTACCACATACTGCCTTGCCCCACTGCCACATCTGCCTTGTCCACTACCACATACTGCCTTGTTCCACTACCACATACTGCATTGTCCCACTACCACATACTGCCTTGTCCCACTACCACATACTGCCTTGTTCCACTACCACATACTGCATTGTCCCACTACAACATACTGCCTTGTTCCACTACCACATACTGCATTGTTCCACTACCACATACTGCCTCGTTCCACTACCACATACTGCCTTGTTCCACTACCACATACTGCCTTGTTCCACTACCACATACTGCCTTGTCCCACTACCACATATTGCCTTGTCCCACTACCACATACTGCCTTGTTCCACTACCACACACTGCCTTGTCCCACTACCACACACTGCCTTGTTCCACTACCACATACTGCCTTGTCCCACTACCACATACTGCCTTGTTCCACTACCACATACTGCCTTGTCCACTACCACATACTGCCTTGTTCCACTACCACATACTGCCTTGTCCCACTACCACATACTGCTTGTCTTGTCCCACTACCACACACTGCCTTGTTCCACTACCAAATGCCTTGTCCACTACACAATTGCTTGTCCCACTACCACATACTGCCTTGTTCCACTACCACACACTGCCTTGTCCCACTACCACATACTGCCTTGTTCCACTACCACATATACCTTGTCACTACCACACACTGCCTTGTCCCACTACCACATACTGCCTTGTCCCACTACCACATACTGCCTTGTCCCACTACCACATACTGCCTTGTTCCACTACCACATTTGTTACTGCCTTGTCCCACTACCACACACTTCCTTGTTCCACTACCACTTACTGCCTTGTCCCACTACCACATACTGCCTTGTTCCACTACCACATACTGCCTTGTCCCACTACCACGCACTGCCTTGTCCCACTACCACATACTGCCTTGTTCCACTACCACATACTGCATTGTCCCACTACCACATACTGCCTTGTCCCACTACCACATACTGCCTTGTCCCACTACCACATACTGCCTTGTGCCACTACCACATACTGCCTCGTTCCACTACCACATACTGCATTGTCCCACTACCACATACTGCCTCGTTCCACAACCACATACTGCCTTGTTCCACTACCACACACTGCCTTGTTCCACTACCAATGTTGTCCACTACCACACACTGCCTTGTTCCACTACCACACACTGCATTGTCCCACTACCACATACTGCCTTGTTCCACTACCACACACTGCATTGTCCCACTACCACATACTGCCTTGTTCCACTACCACATACTGACTTGTCCCACTACCACATACTGCCTTGTTCCACTACCACATACTGTCTTGTTCCACTACCACATACTGCCTTGTTCCACTACCACATACTGCCTTGTTCCACTACACACACTGCATTGTCCCACTACCACATACTGCCTTATCCCACTACCACATACTGCCTTGTACCACTACCACACACTACCTTGTCCCACTACCACACACTGCCTCGTTCCACTACCACACACTGCCTTGTCCCACTACCACATACTGCCTTGTCCCACTACCCCACACTGCCTTGTCCCACAACCACACAATGCCTTGTCCCACTACCACATACTGCCTTTTTCCACTACCACATACTGCCTTGTTCCACTACCATATACTGCCTTGTTCCATTGCCACACACTGCCTTGTCCCACTACCACACACTGCCTTGTCCCACTACCACATACTGCCTTGTCCCACTACCACATACTGCCTTGTCCCACTACCACATACTGCCCTGTTCCACTACCACACACTGCCTTGTCCCACTACCACATACTGCCTTGTTCCACTACCACACACTGCCTTGTCCCACTACCACACACTGCGTTGTCCCACTACCACATACTGCCTTGTTCCACTACCACATACTGCCTTGTCCCACTACCACATACTGCCTTGTTCCACTGCCTCGTTCCACTACCACACACTGCCTTGTCCCACTACCACATACTGCCTTGTCACACTACCACACACTGCCTTGTCACACTACCACACACTGCCTTGTCCCACTACCACACACTGCCTTGTCCCACTACCACACACTGCCTTGTCCCACTACCACATATTGCATTGTCCGACTACCACATACTGCCTTGTTCCACTACCACACACTGCCTTGTCCCACTACCACATACTGCTTTGTTCCACTACCACACTGCCTTGCC
Source organism: Archivesica marissinica (assembly GCA_014843695.1). Classification (NCBI taxonomy): domain Eukaryota; kingdom Metazoa; phylum Mollusca; class Bivalvia; order Venerida; family Vesicomyidae; genus Archivesica; species Archivesica marissinica. The sequence goes on along the minus strand of CM026402.1, from coordinate 76,865,621 downwards.
ACTACCACATACTGCCTTATTCCACTACCACATACTGCATTGTCCCACTACCACATACTGCCTTGTCCCACTACCACATACTGCCTCGTTCCACTACCACATACTGCATTGTCCCACTACCACATACTGCCTCGTTCCACTACCACATACTGCATTGTCCCACTACCACATACTGCCTCGTTCCACTACCACATACTGCCTTGTTCCACTACCACATACTGCCTTGTTCCACTACCACACACTGCCTTGTCCCACTACCACATATTGCCTCGTCCCACTACCGCATACTGCCTAGTTCCACTACCACACACTGCCTTGTCCCACTACCACACACTGCCTTGTTCCACTACCACATACTGCCTTGTCCCACTACCACATACTGCCTTGTTCCACTACCACATACTGCCTTGTTCCACTACCACGCACTGCCTTGTTCCACTACCACATGCTGCCTTGTCCCACTACCACATACTGCCTTGTTCCACTACCACATACTGCCTTGTCCCACTACCACACACTGCCTTGTTCCACTACCACATACTGCCTTGTTCCACTAACACACACTGCCTTGTCCTACTACCACATACTGCCTTGTTCCACTACCACATACTGCCTTGTCCCACTACCACATACTGCCTTGTCCCACTACCACATACTACCTTGTTCCACTACCACATACTGCCTTGTCCCACTACCACACACTTCCTTGTTCCACTACCACTTACTGCCTTGTCCCACTACCACATACTGCCTTGTTCCACTACCACATACTGCCTTGTCCCACTACCACGCACTGCCTTGTCCCACTACCACACACTGCCTTGTTCCACTACCACATACTGCCTTGTTCCACTAACACACTGCCTTGTCCCACTACCACATACTGCCTTGTTCCACTACCACATACTGCCTTGTCCCACTACCACATACTGCCTTGTCCCACTACCACATACTGCCTTGTCCCACTACCACATACTGCCTTGTTCCACTACTACACACTGCCTTGTCCCACTACCACATACTACCTTGTTCCACTACCACACACTGCCTTGTCCCACTACCACACACTGCGTTGTCCCACTACCACATACTGCCTTGTTCCACTACCACATACTGCCTTGTCCCACTACCACATACTGCCTTGTTCCACTACCACACACTGCCTCGTTCCACTACCACAGACTGCCTTGTCACACTACCACACACTGCCTTGTCCCACTACCACACACTGCCTTGTCCCACTACCACATATTGCCTCGTCCCACTACCGCATACTGCCTAGTTCCACTACCACACACTGCCTTGTTCCACTACCACACACTGCCTTGTTCCACTACCACATACTGCCTTGTCCCACTACCACATACTGCCTTGTTCCACTACCACATACTGCCTTGTTCCACTACCACGCACTGCCTTGTTCCACTACCACATGCTGCCTTGTCCCACTACCACATACTGCCTTGTTCCACTACCACATACTGCCTTGTCCCACTACCACACACTGCCTTGTTCCACTACCACATACTGCCTTGTTCCACTAACACACACTGCCTTGTCCTACTACCACATACTGCCTTGTTCCACTACCACATACTGCTTTGTCCCACTACCACACACTGCCTTGTTCCACTACCACATACTGCCTTGTCCCACTACAACATACTGCCTTGTTCCACTACCACATACTGCCTTTTCTCACTACCACATACTGCCTTGTCCCACTACCACACACTGCCTTATTCCACTACCATATACTGCCTTGTTCCACTAACACACACTGCCTTGTCCCACTACCACATACTGCCTTGTTCCACTACCACATACTGCCTTGTCCCACTACCACATACTGCCTTGTTCCACTACCACATACTGCCTTGTTCCACTACCACATACTGCCTTGTCCCACTACCACATACTGCCTTGTTCCACTACCACATACTGCCTTGTTCCACTACCACATACTGCCTTGTCCCACTACCACACACTGCCTTATTCCACTACCATATACTGCCTTGTTCCACTAACACACACTGCCTTGTCCCACTACCACATACTGCCTTGTTCCACTACCACATACTGCCTTGTCCCACTACCACATACTGCCTTGTTCCACTACCACATACTGCCTTGTCCCACTACCACACACTGCCTCGTTCCACTACCACAAACTGCCTTGTTCCACTACCACACACTGCCTTATCCTACTACCACATATTGCCTGGTTCCACTACCACACACTGCCTTGTCCCACTACCACACACTGCTTTGTCCCACTACCACATACTGCCTTGATCCACTACCACATACTGCCTTGTCCCACTACCACACACTGCCTCGTTCCACTACCACACACTGCCTTGTCCCACTACCACAGACTGCCTTGTCACACTACCACACACTGCCTTGTCCAACTACCACATACTGCCTTGTCCCACTACCACACACTGCCTTGTCCCACTACCACACACTGCCTTGTCCCACTACCACATATTGCATTGCCGACTACCACATACTGCCTTGTTCCACTACCACACACTGCCTTGCCACTACCACATACTGCCTTTCCCACTACCACATACTGCGTTCTTCCACTACAACATACTGCATTGTCCCACTACCACATTGTGCCTTGTCCCACTACCACATACTGCCTTGTCCCACTACCACATACTGCCTTGTGCCACTACCACATACTGCCTCGTTCCACTACCACATACTGCATTGTCCCACTACCACATACTGCCTCGCTCCACAACCACATACTGCCTTGTTCCACTACCACATACTGCCTTGTTCCACTACCACATACTGCCTTGTCCCACTACCACATACTGCCTTGTCCCACTACCACATACTACCTTGTTCCACTACCACATACTGCCTTGTCCCACTACCACACACTTCCTTGTTCCACTACCACTTACTGCCTTGTCCCACTACCACATACTGCCTTGTTCCACTACCACATACTGCCTTGTCCCACTACCACACACTGCCTTGTCCCACTACCACACACTGCCTTGTTCCACTACCACATACTGCCTTGTTCCACTAACACACTGCCTTGTCCCACTACCACATACTGCGTTGTTCCACTACCACATACTGCCTTGTCCCACTACCACATACTGCCTTGTTCCACTACCACATACTGCCTTGTCCCACTACCACACACTGCCTCGTTCCACTACCACATACTGCCTTGTCCCACTACCACATACTGCCTTTTTCCACTACCACATACTGCCTTGTTCCACTACCATATACTGCCTTGTTCCATTGCCACACACTGCCTTGTCCCACTACCACACACTGCCTTGTCCCACTACCACATAATGCCTTGTCCCACTACCACATACTGCCTTGTCCCACTACCACATACTGCCTTGTTCCACTACTACACACTGCCTTGTCCCACTACCACATACTACCTTGTTCCACTACCACACACTGCCTTGTCCCACTACCACGCACTGCGTTGTCCCACTACCACATACTGCCTTGTTCCACTACCACATACTGCCTTGTCCCACTACCACATACTGCCTTGTTCCACTACCACACACTGCCTCGTTCCACTACCACAGACTGCCTTGTCACACTACCACACACTGCCTTGTCCCACTACCACATACTGCCTTGTTCCACTACCACACACTGCCTTGTCCCACTACCACACACTGCCTTGTCCCACTACCACATATTGCCTCGTCCCACTACCGCATACTGCCTAGTTCCACTACCACACACTGCCTTGTCCCACTACCACACACTGCCTTGTTCCACTACCACATACTGCCTTGTCCCACTACCACATACTGCCTTGTTCCACTACCACATACTGCCTTGTTCCACTACCACGCACTGCCTTGTTCCACTACCACATGCTGCCTTGTCCCACTACCACATACTGCCTTGTTCCACTACCACATACTGCCTTGTCCCACTACCACACACTGCCTTGTTCCACTACCACATACTGCCTTGTTCCACTAACACACACTGCCTTGTCCTACTACCACATACTGCCTTGTTCCACTACCACATACTGCTTTGTCCCACTACCACACACTGCCTTGTTCCACTACCACATACTGCCTTGTCCCACTACAACATACTGCCTTGTTCCACTACCACATACTGCCTTTTCTCACTACCACATACTGCCTTGTCCCACTACCACACACTGCCTTATTCCACTACCATATACTGCCTTGTTCCACTAACACACACTGCCTTGTCCCACTACCACATACTGCCTTGTTCCACTACCACATACTGCCTTGTCCCACTACCACATACTGCCTTGTCCCACTACCACATACTGCCTTGTTCCACTACCACATACTGCCTTGTCCCACTACCACACACTGCCTCGTTCCACTACCACATACTGCCTTGTCCCACTACCACATACTGCCTTTTTCCACTACCACATACTGCCTTGTTCCACTACCATATACTGCCTTGTTCCATTGCCATACACTGCCTTGTCCCACTACCACACACTGCCTTGTCCCACTACCACATAATGCCTTGTCCCACTACCACATACTGCCTTGTCCCACTACCACATACTGCCTTGTTCCACTACACAACTGCCTTGTCCCACTACCACATACTGCCTTGTTCCCTACCACACACTGCCTTGTCCCACTACCACACTGCTTGTCCCTACCACATACTGCCTTGTTCCACTACCACATACTGCCTTGTCCACTACCACATACTGCCTTGTTCCACTACCACACACTGCCTTGTTCCACTACCACATACTGCCTTGTCACACTACCACACACTGCCTTGTCCCACTACCACATACTGCCTTGTTCCACTACCACACACTGCCTTGTCCCACTACCACACACTGCCTTGTCCCACTACCACATACTGCCTTGTTCCACTACCACATACTGCCTTGTTCCACTACCACATACTGCCTTGTTCCACTACCACATACTGCCTTGTTCCACTACCACATATGCCTTGTTCACTACCACATACTGCCTTGTTCCACTACCACACTGCCTTGTCCCACTACCACATACTGCCTTGTTCCACTACCACATACTGCCTTGTCCCACTACCACATACTGCCTTGTTCCACTACCACATACTGCCTTGTCCCACTACCACACACTGCCTTGTTCCACTACCACACACTGCCTTGTCCTACTACCACATACTGCCTTGTTCCACTACCACATACTGCCTTGTCCCACTACCACACACTGCCTTGTCCCACTACCACATACTGCCTTGTTCCACTACCACATACTGCCTTGTTCCACTACCACATACTGCCTTGTTCCACTACCACATACTGCCTTGTCCCACTACCACACACTGCCTTGTTCCACTACCATATACTGCCTTGTTCCACTAACACACTGCCTTGTCCCACTACCACATACTGCCTTGTTCCACTACCACATACTGCCTTGTCCCACTACCACATACTGCCTTGTTCCACTACCACATACTGCCTTGTTCCACTACCACATACTGCCTTGTCCCACTACCACATACTGCCTTGTTCCACTACCACATACTGCCTTGTTCCACTACCACATACTGCCTTGTCCCACTACCACACACTGCCTTATTCCACTACCATATACTGCCTTGTTCCACTAACACACACTGCCTTGTCCCACTACCACATACTGCCTTGTTCCACTACCACATACTGCCTTGTCCCACTACCACATACTGCCTTGTTCCACTACCACATACTGCCTTGTCCCACTACCACACACTGCCTCGTTCCACTACCACAAACTGCCTTGTTCCACTACCACACACTGCCTTATCCTACTACCACATATTGCCTGGTTCCACTACCACACACTGCCTTGTCCCACTACCACACACTGCTTTGTCCCACTACCACATACTGCCTTGATCCACTACCACATACTGCCTTGTCCCACTACCACACACTGCCTCGTTCCACTACCACACACTGCCTTGTCCCACTACCACAGACTGCCTTGTCACACTACCACACACTGCCTTGTCCAACTACCACATACTGCCTTGTCCCACTACCACACACTGCCTTGTCCCACTACCACACACTGCCTTGTCCCACTACCACACATTGCATTGCCGACTACCACATACTGCCTTGTTCCACTACCACACACTGCCTTGCCACTACCACATACTGCCTTTCCCACTACCACATACTGCCTTCTTCCACTACAACATACTGCATTGTCCCACTACCACATACTGCCTTGTCCCACTACCACATACTGCCTTGTCCCACTACCACATACTGCCTTGTGCCACTACCACATACTGCCTCGTTCCACTACCACATACTGCATTGTCCCACTACCACATACTGCCTCGTTCCACAACCACATACTGCCTTGTTCCACTACCACACACTGCCTTGTTCCACTACCAAACAGTGCATTGTCCCACTACCACATACTGCCTTGTTCCACTACCACACACTGCATTGTCCCACTACCACATACTGCCTTGTTCCACTACCACGTACTGACTTGTCCCACTACCACATACTGCCTTGTTCCACTACCACATACTGTCTTGTTCCACTACCACATACTGCCTTGTTCCACTACCACATACTGCCTTGTTCCACTACCACACACTGCATTGTCCCACTACCACATACTGCCTTATCCCACTACCACATACTGCCTTGTACCACTACCACACACTACCTTGTCCCACTACCACACACTGCCTCGTTCCACTACCACACACTGCCTTGTCCCACTACCACATACTGCCTTGTCCCACTACCCCACACTGCCTTGTCCCACAACCACACAATGCCTTGTCCCACTACCACATACTGCCTTTTTCCACTACCACATACTGCCTTGTTCCACTACCATATACTGCCTTGTTCCATTGCCACACACTGCCTTGTCCCACTACCACACACTGCCTTGTCCCACTACCACATACTGCCTTGTCCCACTACCACATACTGCCTTGTCCCACTACCACATACTGCCCTGTTCCACTACCACACACTGCCTTGTCCCACTACCACATACTGCCTTGTTCCACTACCACACACTGCCTTGTCCCACTACCACACACTGCGTTGTCCCACTACCACATACTGCCTTGTTCCACTACCACATACTGCCTTGTCCCACTACCACATACTGCCTTGTTCCACTGCCTCGTTCCACTACCACACACTGCCTTGTCCCACTACCACAGACTGCCTTGTCACACTACCACACACTGCCTTGTCACACTACCACACACTGCCTTGTCCCACTACCACACACTGCCTTGTCCCACTACCACACACTGCCTTGTCCCACTACCACATATTGCATTGTCCGACTACCACATACTGCCTTGTTCCACTACCACACACTGCCTTGTCCCACTACCACATACTGCTTTGTTCCACTACCACACTGCCTTGCCACTACCACATACTGCCTTATTCCACTACCACATACTGCATTGTCCCACTACCACATACTGCCTTGTCCCACTACCACATACTGCCTCGTTCCACTACCACATACTGCATTGTCCCACTACCACACACTGCCTTGTCCCACTACCACACACTGCTTTGTCCCACTACCACATACTGCCTTGTCCACTACCACATACTGCCTTGTCCCACTACCACACACTGCCTCGTTCCACTACCACACACTGCCTTGTCCCACTACCACAGACTGCCTTGTCACACTACCACACACTGCCTTGTCCAACTACCACATACTGCCTTGTCCCACTACCACACACTGCCTTGTCCCACTACCACACACTGCCTTGTCCCACTACCACACATTGCATTGCCGACTACCACATACTGCCTTGTTCCACTACCACACACTGCCTTGCCACTACCACATACTGCCTTTCCCACTACCACATACTGCCTTGTTCCACTACAACATACTGCCTTGTCCCACTACCACATACTGCCTTGTCCCACTACCACATACTGCCTTGTCCCACTACCACATACTGCCTTGTGCCACTACCACATACTGCCTCGTTCCACTACCACATACTGCATTGTCCCACTACCACATACTGCCTCGCTCCACAACCACATACTGCCTTGTTCCACTACCACACACTGCCTTGTTCCACTACCAAACAGTGCATTGTCCCACTACCACATACTGCCTTGTTCCACTACCACACACTGCATTGTCCCACTACCACATACTGCCTTGTTCCACTACCACGTACTGACTTGTCCCACTACCACATACTGCCTTGTCCCACTACCACACACTGCCTTATTCCACTACCATATACTGCCTTGTTCCACTAACACACACTGCCTTGTCCCACTACCACATACTGCCTTGTTCCACTACCACATACTGCCTTGTCCCACTACCACATACTGCCTTGTTCCACTACCACATACTGCCTTGTTCCACTACCACATACTGCCTTGTCCCACTACCACATACTGCCTTGTTCCACTACCACATACTGCCTTGTTCCACTACCACATACTGCCTTGTCCCACTACCACACACTGCCTTGTTCCACTACCACATACTGCCTTGTTCCACTAACACACTGCCTTGTCCCACTACCACATACTGCCTTGTTCCACTACCACATACTGCCTTGTCCCACTACCACATACTGCCTTGTTCCACTACCACATACTGCCTTGTCCCACTACCACACACTGCCTTGTTCCACTACCACATACTGCCTTGTTCCACTACCACATACTGCCTTGTCCACTACCACATATTGCCTTGTTCCACTACCACCACTGCCTTGTCCCACTACCACCACTGCCTTGTTCCACTACCACATACTGCCTTGTTCCACTACCACACACTGCCTTGCCACTACCACATACGCCTTCCACTACCACATACTGCCTTGTTCCACTACCACATACTGCCTTGTCCCACTACCACATACTGCCTTGTCCACTACCACACACTGCCTTGTCCCACTACCACATACTGCCTTGTCCCACTACCACACACTGCCTTGTCCCACTACCACACACTGCCTTGTCCCACTACCACATACTGCCTTGTCCCACTACCACATACTGCCTTGTTCCACTACCACACACTGCCTTGTTCCACTACCACATACTGCCTTGTCCACTACCACACACTGCCTTGTCCCACTACCACATACTGCCTTGTCCCACTACCAATACTGCCTTGTCACACTACCACATACTGCCTTGTCCCACTACAACACACTGCCTTGTCCCACTACCACATACTGCCTTGTTCCACTACCACATACTGCATTGTGCCACTACCACACACTGCCTTGTCACACTACCATATACTGCCTTTTCCCACTACCACACACTGCCTTGTCCCACTACCACATACTGCATTGTTCCTCTACCACATACTGCCTTGTCCCACTACCACACACTGCCTCGTTCCACTACCAAACACTGCCTTGTCCCACTACCACACACTGCATTGTCCCATTACCACTCACTGCCGTGTCCCACTACCAAATACTGCCTTGTCCCACTACCACATTCTGCATTGTCCCACTACCACACACTGCCTTGTTCCACTACCACATACTGCCTTGTCCCACTACCACACACTGCCTTGTCCCACTACCACACACTGCTTTGTCCCACTACCACATACTGCCTCGTCCAACTACCACATACTGCCTCGTTCCTCTACCACATACTGCCTTGTCCCACTACTACATACTGCCTTGTTCCACAACCACCTACTGCCTTGTCCCACTACCACATTGTGCCTTGTCCCACTACCACATTGTGCCTTGTCCCACTACCACACACTGCCGCGTTCCACTACCACAATTTGCCTTGTCCCACTACCACACATTGCCTTGTCCCACTACCACATACTGCCTTGTTCCACTACCACACACTGCCTTGTCCCACTACCACATACTGCCTTGTTCCACTACCACATACTGCCTTGTCCCACTCCCACATACTTCCTTGTCCCACTACCACATACTGCCTTTCCCACTACCACATACTGCCTTGTTCCACTACCACATACTGCCTCGTTCCACTACCACATACTGCCTTGTCCCACTACTACATACTGCCTTGTTCCACCACCACATACTGCCTTGTCCAACTACCACATTGTGCCTTGTCCCACTACCACACACTGCCGCGTTCCACTACCACAAATTGCCTTGTCCCACTATCACACATTGCCTTGTCCCACTACCACATACTGCCTTGTTCCACTACCACACACTGCCTTGTTCCACTACCACATACTGCCTTGTTCCACTACCACACACCACGTTGCCACTACCACATACCGCCTTTCCCACTACCACATACTGTCTTGTTCCACTACCACATATTGCATTGTCCCACTACCATATACTGCCTTGTCACACTACCACACACTGCCATGTCCCACTACCACATACTGCCTTGTCCCACTACCACATACTGCCTCGTCCCACTACCACATACTGCCTTGTTCCACTACCACACACTGCCTTGTTCCACTATCACATACTGCCTTGTCCGACTAACACACACTGCCTTGTCCCACTACCACATACTGCCTTGACCCACTACCAAATACTGCCTTGTCCCACTACCACATACTGCCTTGTCCCACTATAACACACTGCCTTGTCCCACTACCACATACTGCCTTGTTCCACTACCACATACTGCATTGTGCCACTACCACACACTGCCTTGTCCCACTACCTCATACTGCCTTGTCCCACTATCACACATTGCCTTGTCCCACTACCACATACTGCCTTGTCCCACTACCACATACTGCCTTGTTCCACTACCACATACTGCCTTGTTCCACTACCACATACTGCCTCGTTCCACTACCACATACTGCCTTGTCCCACTACTACATACTGCCTTGTTCCACTACCACATACTGCCTTGTCCAACTACCACATTGTACCTTGTCCCATTACAACACACTGCCGCGTTCCACTACCACAAATTGCCTTGTCCCACTATCACACATTGCCTTGTCCCACTACCACATACTGCTTTGTTCCACTACCACACACTGCCTTGTCCCACTAACACATACTGCCTCGTCCCACTACCACATACTGCCTAGTTCCACAACCACACACTGCCTTGTTCCACTACCACACACTGCCTTGTCCAACTACCACACACTGCCTTGTCCCACTACCACATACTGCCTTGTACCACGACCACATACTGCCTTGTTCCACTACCACACACTGCCTTTTCCGACTAACACACACTGACTTGTCCCCTACCACATACTGCCTTGTCCCACTACCAAATACTGCTTTTCCACTACCACATACTGCCTTGTCCCACTACCACATACTGCCTTGTCCACTACCACATACTGCCTTGTTCCACTACCACATACTGCCTTGTTCCACTACCACATACTGCCTCGTTCCACTACCACATACTGCCTTGTCCCACTACTACATACTGCCTTGTTCCACTACCACATACTGCCTTGTCCAACTACCACATTGTGCCTTGTCCCACTACCACACACTGCCTTGTTCCACTACCACATATTGCCTTGTCCCACTATCACACATTGCCTTGTCCCACTACCACATACTGCCTTGTTCCACTAGCACACACTGCCTTGTTCCACTACCACATACTGCCTTGTTCCACTACCACACACTGCGTTGCCACTACCACATACCCCCTTTCCCACTACCACATACTGCCTTGTTCCACTACCACATACTGCATTGTCCCACTACCACATACTGCCTTGTCACACTACCACACACTGCCTTGTCCCACTACCACATACTGCCTTGTCCCACTACCACACACTGCCTTGTCCCACTACCACACACTGCCTTGTCCCACTACC
>CM026402.1:76767066-76852772 GCA_014843695.1 Archivesica marissinica | reverse complement strand
CACTACCACATTCTGCATTGTCCCACTACCACACACTGCCTTGTTCCACTACCACATACTGCCTTGTCCCACTACCACACACTGCCTTGTCCCACTACCACACACTGCTTTGTCCCACTACCACATACTGCCTCGTCCAACTACCACATACTGCCTCGTTCCTCTACCACATACTGCCTTGTCCCACTACTACATACTGCCTTGTTCCACAACCACCTACTGCCTTGTCCCACTACCACATTGTGCCTTGTCCCACTACCACATTGTGCCTTGTCCCACTACCACACACTGCCGCGTTCCACTACCACAATTTGCCTTGTCCCACTACCACACATTGCCTTGTCCCACTACCACATACTGCCTTGTTCCACTACCACACACTGCCTTGTCCCACTACCACATACTGCCTTGTTCCACTACCACATACTGCCTTGTCCCACTCCCACATACTTCCTTGTCCCACTACCACATACTGCCTTTCCCACTACCACATACTGCCTTGTTCCACTACCACATACTGCCTCGTTCCACTACCACATACTGCCTTGTCCCACTACTACATACTGCCTTGTTCCACCACCACATACTGCCTTGTCCAACTACCACATTGTGCCTTGTCCCACTACCACACACTGCCGCGTTCCACTACCACAAATTGCCTTGTCCCACTATCACACATTGCCTTGTCCCACTACCACATACTGCCTTGTTCCACTACCACACACTGCCTTGTTCCACTACCACATACTGCCTTGTTCCACTACCACACACCACGTTGCCACTACCACATACCGCCTTTCCCACTACCACATACTGTCTTGTTCCACTACCACATATTGCATTGTCCCACTACCATATACTGCCTTGTCACACTACCACACACTGCCATGTCCCACTACCACATACTGCCTTGTCCCACTACCACATACTGCCTCGTCCCACTACCACATACTGCCTTGTTCCACTACCACACACTGCCTTGTTCCACTATCACATACTGCCTTGTCCGACTAACACACACTGCCTTGTCCCACTACCACATACTGCCTTGACCCACTACCAAATACTGCCTTGTCCCACTACCACATACTGCCTTGTCCCACTATAACACACTGCCTTGTCCCACTACCACATACTGCCTTGTTCCACTACCACATACTGCATTGTGCCACTACCACACACTGCCTTGTCCCACTACCTCATACTGCCTTGTCCCACTATCACACATTGCCTTGTCCCACTACCACATACTGCCTTGTCCCACTACCACATACTGCCTTGTTCCACTACCACATACTGCCTTGTTCCACTACCACATACTGCCTCGTTCCACTACCACATACTGCCTTGTCCCACTACTACATACTGCCTTGTTCCACTACCACATACTGCCTTGTCCAACTACCACATTGTACCTTGTCCCATTACAACACACTGCCGCGTTCCACTACCACAAATTGCCTTGTCCCACTATCACACATTGCCTTGTCCCACTACCACATACTGCTTTGTTCCACTACCACACACTGCCTTGTCCCACTAACACATACTGCCTCGTCCCACTACCACATACTGCCTAGTTCCACAACCACACACTGCCTTGTTCCACTACCACACACTGCCTTGTCCAACTACCACACACTGCCTTGTCCCACTACCACATACTGCCTTGTACCACGACCACATACTGCCTTGTTCCACTACCACACACTGCCTTTTCCGACTAACACACACTGATTTGTCCCACTACCACATACTGCCTTGTCCCACTACCAAATACTGCCTTTTCCCACTACCACATACTGCCTTGTCCCACTACCACATACTGCCTTGTTCCACTACCACATACTGCCTTGTTCCACTACCACATACTGCCTCGTTCCACTACCACATACTGCCTTGTCCCACTACTACATACTGCCTTGTTCCACTACCACATACTGCCTTGTCCAACTACCACATTGTGCCTTGTCCCACTACCACACACTGCCGCGTTCCACTACCACAAATTGCCTTGTCCCACTATCACACATTGCCTTGTCCCACTACCACATACTGCCTTGTTCCACTAGCACACATAATGCCTTGTCCCACTACCACATACTGCCTTGTTCCACTACCACATACTGCCTTGTCCCACTACCACACACTGCCTCGTTCCACTACCACAAACTGCCTTGTTCCACTACCACACACTGCCTTATCCTACTACCACATATTGCCTGGTTCCACTACCACACACTGCCTTGTCCCACTACCACACACTGCCTTGTTCCACTACCACATACTGCCTTGTTCCACTCCCACACACTACGTTGCCACTACCACATACCGCCTTTCCCACTACCACATACTGCCTTGTTCCACTACCACATATTGCATTGTCCCACTACCATATACTGCCTTGTCACACTACCACACACTGCCATGTCCCACTACCACATACTGCCTTGTCCCACTACCACACACAGCCTTGTCCCACTGCCACACACTGCCTTGTCCCACTACCACATACTGCCTCGTCCCACTACCACATACTGCCTTGTTCCACTACCACACACTGCCTTGTTCCACTATCACATACTGCCTTGTCCGACTAACACACACTGCCTTGTCCCACTACCACATACTGCCTTGACCCACTAACAAATACTGCCTTGTCACACTACCACATACTGCCTTGTCCCACTACAACACACTGCCTTGTCCCACTACCACATACTGCCTTGTTCCACTACCACATACTGCATTGTGCCACTACCACACACTGCCTTGTCACACTACCATATACTGCCTTTTCCCACTACCACACACTGCCTTGTCCCACTACCACATACTGCATTGTTCCTCTACCACATACTGCCTTGTCCCACTACCACACACTGCCTCGTTCCACTACCAAACACTGCCTTGTCCCACTACCACACACTGCATTGTCCCATTACCACTCACTGCCGTGTCCCACTACCAAATACTGCCTTGTCCCACTACCACATTCTGCATTGTCCCACTACCACACACTGCCTTGTTCCACTACCACATACTGCCTTGTCCCACTACCACACACTGCCTTGTCCCACTACCACACACTGCTTTGTCCCACTACCACATACTGCCTCGTCCAACTACCACATACTGCCTCGTTCCTCTACCACATACTGCCTTGTCCCACTACTACATACTGCCTTGTTCCACAACCACCTACTGCCTTGTCCCACTACCACATTGTGCCTTGTCCAACTACCACATACTGCCTTGTCCCATTACCACATACTGCCTTGTTCCACTACCACATACTGCCTTGTCCCATTACAACATACTGCCTTGTCCCACTACCCACACTGCCTCGTTCCAATACCACATACTGCCTTGTTACACTACCACATACTGCCTTATCCCACTACCACATACTGCCTTGTCCCACTACCACATACTGCCTTGTCCCACTACGACATACTGCCTTGTTCCACTACCACATACTGCCGTGTTCCACTACCACATACTGCCTTGTCCCACTACCACATACTGCCTTGTTCCACTACCACATACTGCCTTGTCCCACTACCACACACTGCCTTGTTCCACTACCACATACTGCCTTGTCCCACTACCACATACTGCCTTGTTCCACTACCACATACTGCCTTGTTCCACTACCACATACTGCCTTGTTCCACTACCACACACTGCCTTGTCCCACTACCACACACTGCCTTGTTCCACTACCACACACTGCCTTGTCCCACTACCACATACTGCCTTGTTCCACTACCACATACTGCCTTGTTCCACTACCACATACTGCCTTGTCCCACTACCACATACTGCCTTGTTCCACTACCACACACTGCCTTGTTCCACTACCACATACTGCCTTGTCCCACTACCACATACTGCCTTGTTCCACTACCACATACTGCCTTGTCCCACTACCACATACTGCCTTGTCCCACTACCACATACTGCCTTGTTCCACTACCACATACTGCCTTGTCCCACTACCACACACTGCCTTGTCCCACTACCACATACTGCCTTGTCCCACTACCACATACTGCCTGCCACTACAATGTCCCACTATGACATACTGCCATGTTCCACTACCACATACTGCATTGTTCCACTACCACACACTGCCTCGTCCCACTACCACATACTGCCATGTCCCACTACCACACACTGCCTTGTTACACTACCACACACTGCCTTGTCCCACTACCACATACTGCCTTGTCCCACTACCACATACTGCCTTGTTCCACTACCACACACTGCCTCGTCCCACTACCACATACTGCCATGTTCCACTACCACACACTGCCTTGTTCCACTACCACACACTGCCTTGTCCCACTACCACATACTGCCTTGTCCCACTACCACATACTGCCTTGTCCCACTACCACATACTGCCCTGTCCCACTACCACACACTGCCTTGTCCCACTACCACATAACGCCTTGTCCCACTACCACATACTGCCTTGTTCCACTATCACATACTGCCCTGTCCCACTACCACATACTGCCTTGTCCCACTACCACACAATGCCTTTTTCCACTACCACATACTGCCTTGTTCCACTATCTCATACTGCCCTGTCCCACTACCACATACTGCCTTGTCCCACTATCACACAATGCCTTGTTCCACTACCACACAATGCCTTGTTCCACTACCACACACTGCCTCGTTCCCCTACCACACACTGCCTCGTTCGACTACCACACACTGCCTCGTTCCACTACCACACACTGCCTTTTTCCACTACCACACACTGCCTTGTTCCACTACCACATACTGCCCTGTCCAACTACCACATACTGCATTGTCCCACTACCACACACTGCCTTGTTACACTACCACACACTGCCTTGTCCCACTACCACATACTGCCTTGTTCCTCTACCACATACTGCCCTGTCCCACTACCACACACTGCCTTGTCCCACTACCACATACTGCCTTGTTCCACTACCACACACTGCCTCGTCCCACTACAACATACTGCCATGTTCCACTACCACACACTGCCTTGTTCCACTACCACACACTGCCTTGTCCCACTACCACATACTGCCTTGCCCCACTGCCACATACTGCCTTGTCCCACTACCACATACTGCCTTGCCCCACTACCACATACTGCCTTGTCCCACTACCACACACTGCCTTGTCCCACTACCACATACTGCCTTGCCCCACTGCCACATACTGCCTTGCCCCACTGCCACATACTGCCTTGTCCCACTACCACATACTGCCTTGTCCCACTACCATATACTGCCTTGTCCCACTACCACACACTGCCTTGTCCCACTACCACACAATGCCTTGTTCCACTACCACACAATGCCTCGTTCCACTACCACATACTGCCTTGTTCCATTACTACATACTGCCTTGCTGCACTACCACACACTGCCTCGTTCCACTACCACATACTGCCTTGTCCCACTACCACACACTGCCTTGTCCCACTACCACACACTGTATTGTCCCACTACCACATACTGCCTTGTCCCACTACCACATACTGCCTTGTCACACTACCACATACTGCCTTGTTCCACTACCACACACTGTCTTGTCCCACTACCACATACTGCCTTGTCCCACTACCACATACTGCCTTGTCACACTACCACATACTGCCTTGTCCCACTACCACACACTGCCTTTTCCCACTACCACACACTGCCTTGTCCCACTACCACATACTGCCTTGTCCAACTACCACATACTGCCTCGTCCATCTACCACATACTGCCTTGTTCCACTACCACATACTGCCTTGTCCCACTACCACATACTGCCTGGTCGCACTACCACATACTGCCTTGTCCCACTACCACATACTGCCTCGTCCCACTACCACTTAATGCAATGCTATGGTTAAGTAATTTATTGGAGAATAAAACATGGCTTGGAGTTCTGACACGAATGCCTTAGGCTTAAGTATTTAAATCCTGTTCTTAAGAACGACAAACAATGTTTTATTTGACAATATATATATATATATATATATATATATATAACGCACATGCAAATATTATTGCTATTCTAACATGACCTAACTATTTAAATATCGCAAAAACTAGTTAGTTTTAGTTTTTAGAATGCCGACTTTTTTTTCTTTGTCTCTTTGTCTCTGTTTCTTTGAAAAGAATAATTAATGTAAATAATTATAATATTCAGTGTGCTTAAAGTTACAGTGGATGCATTCGGCCTCAATGCACTTTAAGCACACTCAATATAATTCATACCCAAATGGAAACTATTAACTCGCGATTCATTCCTTAATTTAATTTAAACATTATTTATTTCAGTATGTGTACATATAATCAAGAAATGAACAGTTTACATATAATTTAACAGCAGTAGACTGAAATGTATTAGAACGAAAGAAAACTTATATAGTTCTTCTCCCTTCTCGTTAATTTCCTTCTTTGCGTATACAGACAATATGCCGTGTCATGTTAGCATACTAAGTTAGCTCGCCCACACGGTTCGCCGGCGGCGAGGATAAGGAATCGTAACTTTTATAAAAGATCATGAACGAGTATTAGTTGAAAATTAAGTAAGTCAGAGCATCTATAAATAGAGAAATATAGATATATAGATATATATAAATAGAGACAATCGGTAAATCGAGTACACTATATACACACCAATACCACAACGACGGGCTCGACGTCTTTGAATATTCCTCTCGACTCCCTAGTTTCAGTTTCATTGACTTTGATAAATGTGAGTCGATCAGCTGAGTCCGGTATATATTCTATAGTCTCATTTTCCATTACAATATCGATAGGTTCTAACTTTTGCCAAGAACCAATCTGAAAATATATGTAAGCTGCTGGAGACAGAACTAAATTGTCAGGGTTTCAATGCTTACACGAGCAATGTCAATGTACGTTTACTAATTGAACCTTATATATCGAAGCTTTATGGATATCCGATGCACTTAATTGGGCTGTACAGCTGTGATTGACGGTGTGTTTAGAGCGCTCGCTTCTCACCAATGCAACCCGGGTTCGATACCCGGAAAGTGAAATATGTGAGATGGTACGGTGGTCGCCAGATCAGACAGATGGGTTTTCTCAGAGTACTTCGGTTTCCTTTCACACGAATGTCCCGTTCAAACATCAATAGTTTGCAATTAAAAATGGATTTATCTTTGAAACAACTCCCATGATCTCAAACACGTTTATCCTGTTGGTAGCATATATTACGAATGTATATATATTTATCCTGTTGGTAGCATATATTACGAATGTATATATATTTATCCTGTTGGTAGCATATATTACGAATGTATATATTTTTATCCTGTTGGTAGCATATATTACGAATGTATATATATTTATCCTGTTGGTAGCATATATTACGAATGTATATATATTTATTCTCGTCACCTTCTTGGTTTATCGGGGCGACACCCCCAGAAGTGCATTATGTTGTCATTATTATCTGATGGAGTATAGTACAAGATACAGAAGACGTTCCAATTCCAGAAGTACCCCTGGTTAATTCCCAATATATAGCACCGATACATGAGACCTCGGTTTCTAGTCCCATCTGAAATACTGTTAATGTTATTATGTCAGACGCGAACCGGAACATCTGACCCATCTATATGTTAAATTTAATAACCAATGAGCATACACTCAAGCCTGTTTTAGTGGTCATCTCCATTAAACTGTCAACCTGCATTAAGCAGCCAGTTTCCCATTATGTTGTGTTATGATACATTTGACATCTATTAAGCAACCACTGCATAAGCAGCCAATTTCTGTGATTCCCTTGATCTGGCTGCTTAACACAGGTTTGAATGTATTCTACCTTTGAGTACAGACTAGCACCTCCGTGGTTGTACAATGACAGTGTATATCCAATCCGTGAACCGGTGGTACGGTTGAACTTAATCATCCCTGTTTCTCCATTTAATATCGCTACCTGAAAGTTAGTTCATGATAGGAATATTGTAACATAAGAGTAACAAACTTATACATGCTTTAAATCCATACTGCAACATATGTGAAATACCGGGCCTTCTTTCCAGCCTTCTATCCGACTTCAGGAAGCAGTGATCTATTTAAAACTAATAGGGAAGCAATAAATTCTACAGCTGGAACAAATATTTTATATCACATTAAAGAGAACAAATTGAACTGTATTGCCATATGTGTATACTAAAATTTGAGTATGGCCCGTACTTCGACTCGGCATTCTACCCGGATTACTATACTCGGTCTTTTACACGGCCTACTGTATATCCGATCGTCTACATGACGTACTATCCGCAGCATTCTAAACACCATTACAATATTCTTTATTTCACTCAAGACATATAAACATATCCACATTTGGAGATGCATTATAATCACGGTATTCTACCCGGCATTTTATCCGGCATTACCAATCGCTGTACAGGGCCTTCTAACCGGCGTTATATCCGACGTAACCCATCGCTGTACAGGGCCTTCTAACCGGCGTTATATCCGACGTAACCCATCGCTGTACAGGGCCTTCTAACCGGCGTTATATCCGACGTAACCCATCGCTGTACAGGGCCTTCTAACCGGCGTTATATCCGATGTAACCCATCGATGTACAGGGCCTTCTAACCGGCGTTATAACCGGCGTTACCCATCGCTGTACAGGGCCTTCTAACCGGCGTTATATCCGACGTAACCCATCGCTGTACAGGGCCTTCTAACCGGCGTTATCTCCGACGTAACCCATCGCTGTACAGGGCCTTCTAACCGGCGTTATAACCGGCGTTACCCATCGCTGTACAGGGCCTTCTAATCGGCGTTATATCCGACGTAACCCATCGCTGTACAGGGCCTTCTAACCGGCGTTATATCCGACGTAACCCATCGCTGTACAGGGCCTTCTAACCGGCGTTATATCCGACGTAACCCATCGCTGTACAGGGCCTTCTAACCGGCGTTATATCCGACGTAACCCATCGCTGTACAGGGCCTTCTAATCGGCGTTATAACCGGCGTTACCCATAGCTTTACAATGCCTTATAACCGGCGTTACCCATCGCTTTACAATGCATTCTAACCGGCGTTATATCCGGCGTTAAAAATCGCTTTTACAAGACCTTCTAACCGGCGCTATATCCTGTGTTTCCTATCCCTTACAATGGCTTCTAACCTACGTTCGATCCCACGTTACATTCAGTTTTACAAGGCCTTCTAACCAGCGTTATATCCGGCGTTAATTGGTGATTTATATGGCATTTCTAACCTGTGTTCGATCCCACGTTACATGGCGTTCGACATGGCTTCTATCCACCGTTCGACAAGTTAACATCGTTAAACAATGAGTACGATAATGATTATGTATCTTCTGACAATTTACCGTTTTTAACGAATTGAGATATATTTCCTTAGAAAAATAGTCTATCTTTGTGGCATCGTTATCTACGATGTAATAATACTTGGCCTCATTGATGATTCTAGCAGCATCTGCAGCCCCATAGCCATACCTGTAACAAAGAAATACAGGTCTAGTTTAGATTAATCATATTGTATTGAATTATAAATATTAATGCGCTGTGGAAGTCGTGATAGCACTGTTTTCGCATCGGGTGCGAAATATCTGGAGTTCCAGCCCCACTGGAGCCGGTAGGAGTGTGCCCTTAGGCAATACATTTAAATTCCACGTTGCCTCTTCTCTCTCCCTCGTGACATCAGGAATGAGGTCTCGAGATTGATTAATATAAGTTGCAAGAATTTGTTTCGCAATCGAGCTAAATAAATGTGTATAAACAAACTAACCTAATGTACAATACCAAGAAATGAACACGCTTGTATAGGTATGTATGATATGCGATTCATGGCATCGTTTGAACACGCATTATTAATGTATGTTGAAGCAAATGGGTTTGGTCACATTTTTACAACATTAGTTACGGCCATACTTAAAACGGAATTTATGGAAGCACAATAAATACTACGTTTCCCGCATTATTCCTGCTTTAGGAAATAATTATTATTTCAGAAGTATGTTTGTTTCTTATGTTGGGTTTGAAGTCGCACTATCAGTTTATGTCATACAGCGACTCTCCAGTCATTATTGGTGGAGGAAGACCCCGGACGTACACTTGGTAGAACCACCGACCTACCGTCAGCCAGCTGGATAGCTAGCTTCCTCAAATGATATATTTCAACAACCCTGTGGGATTCTAACACATGCGACATTTGTCGCAAACTCTCCTTTTTCTTCTCGTAATAATATGTCTCGGTTGCTACGGCTCTTACCAGGGTCTATCCTATTGTAGACTCGCTGGAGTTGTCTAGGGGGTTTCTTCGTTATTATATGTATTAATGATAACTCAACACAGTATTACATTTCTTCTATATAATATCTTGTTTAAATTGGCATCAGAAATATCCATATATATATAATCAGTGATCTATATATATATACATCGTATCATTAAAAGCTTATTTAACAATCCATTTGTGTGAGCCGACTATGCGCTTACACAATATATTTAACATCCAATCTTTCTAATCCGTCATTACTCAATATCACTATAATCTAATCACTGTTTCTGATTAGATTAACTTTTAATCACCTTCTGGTGGTTCGCCGAAACTCTGTTTCTTCTATGGCTGAACAATTTAATTATTCGACAAATCTTTATAAGTTATATTTCTTATAATGTCCATAATATCTAAGTATCATAAATACAGTTTATATGTTCTATATACTAGATTGAGATCACGACCTTTCTCGCTCCTGGAGTTAGGCTCTAGTGTGTCTGATTTATGTTAATAAAATCCATTTCTTATATACATAATTGAATCAGTGTATATATGATATAACAATTCCTAAAACATCTGTTATTCCTAAACATCTGTTATGTTATCTAATATTACACCATCAAACCAGTTCGGTGCCTTTGTATTACATAACTGGACACCTGCAACCACGGCCTTGATAAACTGAGATTAGGCCTAACATCTTAAGTCATTTCCCGCGCGAAGCGAGATTGATAATTTTAGGCGCGAAAATAATAGCAGACGATTATGCATAAAACAAATATATATATATTACATGGTAAACATTTGGCCATATATAGAAACAGTTTAATGTATTTATATAATACATTATTATTTATATATAACAATAATAAATATTTCGTGCAAATTGGGGTTTTGCACACATTGAGGGTAAGTGACTTGAACTTAACGAAATTAACCACTCGACCAAGTGAATTGAAATTAAGGCGTTACTATTCCTGATTTCTCGCCACAATAAACTAGTTATGAACAGTATTTACCCAGTTTCGAACACTTTCGAATCATTTCTTAAATCAGTATATCTATAGGCGAGCAAGTCACATTTGGCAGTAAAAAGGCCTCTTCTGTACATATTTATCTCCGAGAGTGCTGCTAGATGTGTGGACTGAAAGAATATAAACAAGACAATGCTGATCTTGTATAACTGTAAAGTAGATACTAGTAATCTACAAAAGTAACATTTCTGAAGATAATGGTTCGCATAGTTTGTTTTTCTATTACCTCCCTTGGCAAACAACGCTGGATTTTCTATTACATCCATTGGCAGATAACGGTGTTTTTTCTATTACCTTCCTTGGTAGACTATGCTAGTTTTTCTATTACCTCCCTTATCAGGCAACATTAGTTTTCTATTACCTCCAGATAAAGTCTAATTTATCCCGAAATGTATATTCACCCTTTGTCTTGGAATCATTTGTTTTTACTGTTGTTCTCTAACCAGGTGTCAATTGAGTAAGTATATCCCAGTATACTAGAGTGTACGGAGTGAGTATATCCCAGTATACTAGAGTGTACGGAGTGAGTATATCCCAATATTCTAGAGTGTACGGGGTGAGTATATCCCAGTATACTGGAGTGTACGTGGTGAGTATATCCCAGTATACTGGAGTGTACGGGGTGAGTATATCACAGTATACTGGAGTGTACGGAGTGAGTATATCCCAGTATAATGGAGTGTATGGAGTGAATATATCCCAGTATACTGGAGTGTACGGAATAAGTATATCGTAGAATAACGGAGTGTATGGAATAAGTATATCCCTGTATACTGGAGTGTATGGAGTGAGTATATCCCAGTATACTGGAGTGTACGGGGTGAGTATATCCCAGTATACTGGAGTGTACGTGGTGAGTATATCCCAGTATACTGGAGTGTACGGGGTGAGTATATCACAGTATACTGGAGTGTACGGAGTGAGTATATCCCAGTATAATGGAGTGTATGGAGTGAATATATCCCAGTATACTGGAGTGTACGGAATAAGTATATCGTAGAATAACGGAGTGTATGGAATAAGTATATCCCTGTATACTGGAGTGTATGGAGTGAGTATATCCCAGTATACTGGAGTGTACGGGGTGAGTATATCCCAGTATACTGGAGTGTACGTGGTGAGTATATCCCAGTATACTGGAGTGTACGGGGTGAGTATATCACAGTATACTGGAGTGTACGGAGTGAGTATATCCCAGTATACTGGAGTGTACGGGGTGAGTATATCCCAGTATACTGGAGTGTACGGGGTGAGTATATCCCAGTATACCGTAATGTACGGAGTGAGTATATTCCAGTATACTAGAGTGTACGGAGTGAGTATATCCCAGTATACTGGAGTGTACGGGGTGAGTATATCCCAGTATACCGTACTGTACGGAGTGAGTATATTCCAGTATACTAGAGTGTACGGAGTGAGTATATCCAAGTATACTGGAGTGTACGGAGTGAGTATATCCAAGTATACTGGAGTGTATGGAGTGAGTATATCCAAGTATACTGGATAATATGGAGTGAGTATATCCCAGTATACTAGAGTGTACCGAATGAGTATATCACAGTATACGATAGTGCACGGAGTGAGTATATCCCAGTATACGGGAGTGTATGGAGTGCATATAATCCAGTATACAGTAGTGTATGTAGTAAGTATATCCCAGAATACGGTAATGTACGGAATAAGTATATCCCAGTTTACTGGAATCTACGGAGTGAGTATATCTCAGTATAATGGAGTGTACGAAGTGAGTATATCCCAGTATAATAAAGTGTACGGAGTGAGTATATCCGAGTGTACGGAGTGATTATATCTCAGTAGACGGGAGTGTAAGGAGTGAGTATATCCCAGTATTCGATAGTGTACGGATTGAGTATATCCCAGTATACTGGAGTTTACGGAGTGAGTATATCCCAGTAAACGGTAGTATACGGAGTGAGTATATCCCAATATACTAGAGTGTACGGAGTGAGTATATCCCAGTATACTGGAATGTGCGGAATGAGTATATCCCAGTTTACGGTAGTGTACAGAATGATATATCCCAGTATACTAGAGTGTACGGAGTGAATATATCCCAGTATACTGGAATGTAAGGAGTGATTATATCCCAGTATACGGTACTGTACGGAGCAAGTATATCCCAGTATACGGTAGTTTATGGAGTGAATATAGCCAAGTATACGAGAGTGTACGGAGTGAGTATATCACAGAATACGATAGTCTACGGAATGAGTATATTCCAGTACACTATTGTTTATGGAGTGAGTATATCCCAGTATACGGTAGTGTACGGAGTGAGTATATCCAAGTATACTAGAGATTACGGAGTGAGAATAGCCCGGTATACTAGAGTGTACGGAGTGATTATATCCCAGTATACGGTAGTGTACGAAATAGGTATATCCTAATATACTGGAGTGTATGGAATAAGTATATCCTAGTATACTGGAGTGTCTGGAGTGAGCATATCCCAGTATACGGTAGTGTATGGAATAAGTATATCCTAGTATATTGAAGTGTATGAAATACGTATATCCTAGTATACTGGAGTGTACGGAATAAGTATATCCTTGTATCCTAGTATATACGGAGTGAGTATATCCCAGTATACTGGAGTGTACGGAGTAGGTATATCCCAGTATACGGTAGTGTACGGAATAAGAATATCCTAGTATACTGGCGTGTACGGAATGAGTATATCCCAGTATACTAGAGTGTACGGAGTGAGTAAATTCAAGTATACAGTAGTGTACGGAATAAGTATATTCTAGTATACTGGAATGTATGGAGTGAGTATATCCCAATATACTAGAGTGTACGGAATGAATATATCCCAGTATATTAGAGTGTACGGAGTGAGTATATCCCAGTATACTAGAGTGTACGGGTGAGTATATCCCAATATACTGGAGAGTACGAAGTGAGTATATGCTAGTATACTGGAGTGTATGGAATAAATATATCCCAATATACTGGAGTGTATGTAGTGAGTATATCCCAATATACTATAGTGTACGGAATGAATATATCCCAGTATATTAGAGTGTACGGAGTGAGTATATCCCAGTATACTAGAGTGTACGGAGAGAGTATATCCCAGTATAATGGAGTGTATGGAGTGAGTATATCCCAATATACTATAGTGTACGGAATGAATATATCCCAGTATATTAGAGTGTACGGAGTGAGTATATCCCAGTACACTAGAATGTACGGAGTGAACATATCCCACTATAATGGAGTGTACGGAGTGAGTATATCCTAGTATACTGGAGTGTATGGAATAAATATATCCCAGTATACTATAGTGTACGCGGTGAGTATATCCTAGTATGCTGGAGTGTATGGAATAAGTATATCCCTGTATACTGGAGTGTATGGAGTGAGTATATCCCAGTATACTGGAGTGTACGCTGTGAGCATATCCCAGTATACTGGAGTGTACGGGGTGAGCATATCCCAGTATACTGGAGTGTACGTAGTGAGTATATCCCAGTATTTTGGAGTGTATGGAGTGAGTATATCCCAGTATACTGGATAATATGGAGTGAGCATATCCCAGTATACTAGAGTATACCGAATGAGTATATCACAGTATACGGTAGTGCACGGAGTGAGTAGATCCCAGTATACGGTAGTATACGGAATAAGTATATCCTAGTATATTGGAGTGTATGGAATACGTATATCCTAGTATACTGGAGTGTACGGAATAAGTATATCCTTGTATACTAGAATGTACGGAGTGACAATATCCAAGTATACGGGAGTGTATGGAATAAATATATCCCAATATACTGGAGTGTATGTAGTGAGTATATGCCAGTATACGGTACTGTATGGAATAAGTATATCCTAGTATTCTGAAGTGTACGGATTGAGTATATCCCTGTATACTGGAGCGTACGGAGTGAGTATATTCCAGTATACTAGAGTGTACGGAGTGAGTATATCCCAATATTTTGGAGTGTATGGAGTGATAATATCCCAGTATACTGGATAATATGGAGTGAGTATATCCCAGTATACTAGAGTGTACCGAATGAGTATATCACAGTATACGGTAGTGCACGGAGTGAGTATATCCCAGTATACGGGAGTGTATGGAGTGAGAATAAATAATCCAGTATACAGTAGTGTATGGAGTAAGTATATCCCAGTATACGGTAGTGTACGACATAAGTATATCCTAGTATACTGGAGTGTATGGAATAAGTATATCCTAGTATACTGGAGTGTATGGAGTGAGTATATCCCAGTATACGGTAGTGTACGGAATAAGTATATCCTAGTATATTGGAGTGTATGGAATACGTATATCCTAGTATACTGGAGTGTACGGAATAAGTATAACCTTGAATACTAGAATGTACGGAGTGTGTATATCCCAGTATACTAGAGTGTACGGAATGAGTATATCCCAGTATACTAGAGTGTACGGAGTGAGTATATCCCAGTATACTAGAGTGTACGGAGTGAGCAT
The DNA here is from genome assembly GCA_014843695.1 of Archivesica marissinica. Taxonomy (NCBI): domain Eukaryota; kingdom Metazoa; phylum Mollusca; class Bivalvia; order Venerida; family Vesicomyidae; genus Archivesica; species Archivesica marissinica. The sequence goes on along the minus strand of CM026402.1, from coordinate 76,836,966 downwards.
ATCCCAATATACGGTAGTGTACGGAGTGAGTATATCCCAGTATACTAGAGTGTATGGAGTGAGTATATCCCAGTATAATAGAGTGTACGGAGTGTGTATATCCCAGTATACTAGAGTGTACGGAATGAGTATATCCCAGTGTACTAGAGTGTACGGAGTGAGTATATCCCAATATACTAGAGTGTACGGAGTGTGTATATCCCAGTATACGGTAGTGTACGGAGTGTGTATATCCCAGTATACTAGAGTGTACGGAGTGTGTATATCCCAGTATACTAGAGTGTACGGAATGAGTATATCCCAGTATACTAGAGTGTACGGAGTGAGTATATCCCAGTATACTAGAGTGTACGGAGTGTGTATATCCCAGTATACGGTAGTGTACGGAGTGTGTATATCCCAGTATACTAGAGTGTACGGAGTGTGTATATCCCAGTATACTAGAGTGTACGGAATGAGTATATCCCAGTATACTAGAGTGTACGGAGTGAGTATATCCCAGTATACCAGAGTGTACGGAGTGTGTATATCCCAGTATACTATAGTGTACGGAATGAGTATATCCCAGTATACTAGAGTGTACGGAGTGTGTATATCCCAGTATACTATAGTGTACGGAATGAGTATATCCCAGTATACTAGAGTGTACGGAGTGAGTATATCCCAGTATACTAGAGTGTACGGAGTGTGTATATCCCAGTATACTAAAGTGTACGGAATGAGTATATCCCAGTATACTAGAGTGTACGGAGTGAGTATATCCCAGTATACTAGAGTGTACGGAGTGAGCATATCCCAATATACGGTAGTGTACGGAATAAGTATATCCTAGTATACTAGAGTGTACAGTGTGAGTATATCCCAGTATACTAGAGTGTACGGAATAAGTATATTCATTATACTGGAATGTATGGAGTGAGTATATCCCAATATACTAGAGTGTACGCAGTGAGTATATCCCAGTATACTATAGTGTACGGAATGAATATATCCCAGTATATTAGAGTGTACGGAGTGAGTATATCCCAATATACTAGAGTGTACTGAGAGAGTATATCACAGTATAATGGAGTGTATGGAGTGAGTATATCCCAATATACTAGAGTGTACTTCTTCTTGTCGTTCGCGAATCACATGGACAAGCCGGCAGCAAACACGAAATGGGCCGTCCTCCTCAGATCCTCCCGGCAGCCATGTAACTTCGTCTGGAGAGAAGTATCTGTTGCCCAGGTTGTTTTCCATAGCCCATGAAGATTGGGACACTCCTGGAGGATGTGTTCTGCAGTCTGGTCCCCTATGTTGCAGCTGCAGGTAGTTGATGGAGCTAGTCCAAGCTTCCGACACATATGGAAGTTCAGGCGGTTATGCCCTGTTCTAAGCCGGAATATCGTGACTTGCTCCTGTCTGGTGAGAAGGTGGTAGTCATCCTTCTCGACTGTTGGCTTTGATGCAGATTTGATTATGGTGCATTTCTCCTTGTAAGTCAAATCTTTGTCTGGTTGCCTTTCGGTAGAACCTTGCTTTGCAAGCTCGTCAGCGGCTTCATTGCCAGGAATGCCTATGTGTGCAGGTACCCACTAGAGGACAGTTCTTTTAGATACGCTGACTGTTCGAAGGGCTTCCATCAGGTGGGGTTCTTTGTTGTTAGACAGGGCATCCAGAACTGAGAGCGCATCAGTCAGGAAGACAACCTGGGCACACTCTACAGTGTTGTCTACTAGAGATGCTGCTGTTTCAAGGGCCTGTACTTCTGCCCCATAGTTGCTGCAGTGTACTCCAGTAGGTAGAGCAACTGACCGTGTGTGTCCATCTGGGTGTCGGACATACACGCCTGCTCCTCCGTTTGCTACTGCTCTTGTGGCTGAACCATCTGTGTAGACTTGTAGCCATGCTTCTCCAGGATAACTCTTGTCGATGTGTGCTAGTGTGAGGGCACGTTTGACGTCATCACGTTGTCTATCTCTGGATGTCATGTATGGGATTGTACTGCAGATGGTAACCTTGGATTCATCGCTAGTCATCCATGGCTTGGATTGAAATGGCGTTGGGGGCAATGTCTTGGCTGGGAGATGGCTGGTTTGCTTTCGAGCAAGCTTCTTGGACTGGTGGATGAAACTGCTTCGCTTTAGACGATTCTTCGTTAGTGCCTCAACTCTCTGCTTCATCGGTTGTTCTTCCTGACATCGAAACCTCTCTGTCTGTAGAAGAATTCTTGTGTCGCGACGTTCTTGCAGTGGCTGGATGGAAGTAATTTTCTCCATGGCCTTGATTGGGGTGCTCTTCATTGCACCTGTGATCAGCCTGAGAGCCTTGTTCTGAACCTTGTCGAGTGTCTGTTGGTTGGTCTTGGCTGATGATATCCAGGCGGTGGATCCATATTCCAGGTGAGGCCTGACCACACCTTGGTATATAGTCTTCAGGATGTGATCATTGGCACCCCATGTGGTGCCAGCAAGCTTCCGAAGGATTGCAAGCTTGCGCTTGGCTTTGGCCTCTGCTTTCTGGATATGTGGCTTCCATGTCTGCCGTCTGTCAAATGTCACCCCCAAGTATGTTGGCTCGTTGTCCGTCTTCAAGGCAGTTCTACCGACTTTGATGGTTCCAGCTTTCTGTTTGGTGGAAAGTGTGAAGAGTGTGGGTGACGACTTGTCCTTATTAATAGAGATGCACCAGTCTTCTGCCCATGCTGTGAGCTTGTCTGCGGCCATCTGCATTCTGTATGTGGCAGTCGTTGCATATTCTTCAACACACCACATGACCAAGTCGTCAGCATAGAGTGCTGCTTTGATACCATGTGGCAGCTCTGCAAGCAAGTCATCGATGAAGATGAGGAACAGCGTAGGCGAGATCACTCCTCCTTGAGGAACACCGTGTCGGATGAGGAATTTCTTGCTCTTCTGGTTGTCAACAAGTACTCTGGCTCTGCGATTGTGTAGGAAGGATTTGGTCCATCGGAGCATCTTGTCGGCAATTCCGCATCGTTGCATCTTGACCAGCAGCCCATCAGTCCAGACTTTGTCAAAAGCCTTCTGGAGGTCTATCCAGGTTGCAAAAACTACCTTCTGGCCTTGGAATGCATCCTCAACTTCCTGAGCGAGGTATGTTGCCTGGTCCTCTGTGCATCTGACCTGTCGGAATCCTGCTTGTTCCTTGGATAGGAGGTTTTCTGTCTCAAGGTACCACATGAGTCTCTTGTTAACTATCCTCTCCATTGTCTTGACCACACAGCTAGTGAGACTAATAGGGCGATAGCTGGAAGCTTTCTTTCTGCGGAACTATGCCTTCTTTCCAGCTAAGATTGAAGATGTCAAGAAGTTTCAGCATGGCTGAGCATCCAAGATGAGTTAGCATCTCATTGGAGATTCCATCTGATCCAGGTGACTTCCTCTTTTTCAATTGTCTGAGCGCTGTGTACAGTTCCTGGTATGTAAGTGGAAGTTTCATGGAGTCTTGTGGTCACTTCCACCAAGTTGATCGCCAACTTCTCTAACCGTACCTTTCTGGATGTCCTCTGTGCAGAATGCTAGATCTGGAGAGGTAGTAGAGTGCCATCGCCTAGAGTAGAAGGTTGGTACATCATAAGGCTGGTTGACGAGAATCAAATTGTGCTCATCCTGCCAGTCCTCCACTTCATCCCCACGCCTATCAGACTGTGCATATCCCCAACTCTGGGAATAACTATTGAAGTCACCAACAACCATGTATCGACTGTTTGAAACTCCAATAGTGTCAAGGGCAAGGGCTTTGTCATTTGGGCAGTAGTAGTTGACGAGGTTCATCTCAGTAGAGTGTACGGAGTGAGTATATCCCAGTATACAGTAGTGTACTGAGTGAATATATCCCAGTATACGGTGTGTACGGAATAAGTATATCCCAGTATACGGTAGTGTACGGAATAAGTATATCCTAGTATACTGGAGAGTACGGAGTGAGCATATCCCAGTATCCCAGTATATTGGAGTGTACGGAGTGAGTATATTCCAGTGTACGGTAGTGTACGTAGTGAGTATATCCCAGCCTAATGGAATGTACGGAGTGAGTATATCCCAGTATACGGGAGTGTACGGAGTGAGTATATCCCAGTATAATAGAGTGTACTGAGTGAGTATATCCCAGTATACTACAGTGTGCGGAGTGAGATATCACAGAATACTAGAGTGTACGGAGTGAGTGAGTATATCCCAGTATACTGTAGTGTACGGAGTGACTATATCCCAGTATACTACAATGCACGGAGTGAGCATATCCCAATATACGGTAGTGTACGGAGTGAGCATATCCCAGTATAATAGAGTATACTGAGTGAGTATATCCCAGTATACTACATTGTACGGAGTGAGCATATCCCAATATACGGTAGTGTACGGAGTGAGCATATCCCAGTATAATAGAGTATACTGAGTGAGTATATCCCAGTATACTACATTGTACGGAGTGAGCATATCCCAAAATACGGTAGTGTACGGAGTGAGTATATCCCAGTATACGGTAGTGTATGGAGTGAGTTTATCCAGTATACTAGAGTGTACGGAATGAGTATATCCCAGTATACGGTAGTGTACGGAGTGAGTATATCCCAGTATATAGAGTATGCGGAGTGAGTATATCCCAGGATACGGTAGTTCACGGAGTGAGGTTATCCCAGTATACGGGAGTGTATGGAATGAGTATATCCCAGTCTTCTAAAGTGTACGGAGTGAGTATATACTAGGATACGGTAGTGTACGGAATGAGTTTAGCCCAGTATACGGTAGTGTACGGAGTGAGTATAATCCGGTATACAGTAGTGTACGGAGTAAGTATATCCCAGAATACGGTAATGTACGGAGTGAGTATATCCCAGTATTCTGGAGTGTACGAAGTGAGTATATCCCAGTATACTAAAGTGTACGGAGTGATTATATCCCAGTATACGGGAGTGTACGGAGTGAGTATATCCCAGTATATTGGAGTGTACGAAGTGAGTATATCCCAGTATACTAAATTGTACGGAGTGAGTATATCCCAGTATACTAAATTGTACGGAGTAATTATATCCCAGTATACATGAGTGTACGGAGTGAGTATATCACAGTATACGGTAATGTACGGAGTAAGTATATCCCAGTATACGGTACTGTACGGAGTAAGTATATCCCAATATGCGGTAGTGTACGGAGTGAGAATATACCAGTGTATGGTAGTGTACGGAGTGAGAATATCCCACTATACAATAATGTACGGAGTGATGATATCCCAGCATACTAGAGTGTACGGAGTGAGTATATCCCAGTATACGGGAGTGTACAGAGTGAGTATATCCCAGTATACGGGAGTGTAGGGAGTGAGTATATCCCAATATAGGTAGTGTACGGAGTGAGTATATCCCAGTATACTGGAGTTATGGGGTGAGTATAAGTAGTATAACGCGGACAGTTTGGGAGATTGCCTGCTGCCCTGCTGCTATCACGTGACCTTAAAGAACAATGGGGTCACCGCCACATGACCGCGCACGAACAATGGGGTCAGTATCGTTTTACCGCGTGCGAACAATGGAAGTTATTTGCCCGGGAGGACCCGCACCCGTTCCCGAGTCATCGGAAAAACACATGGCATCATTACTAGAGGATTGACCTATCTGTATATAGATATAGCGCCCGGCAACCGACCCAACCCTAATTTTCGCGGTTTTTCCCGCACTGCCCAACCCTAATGTGTAGACATTCTTCCTATTATTTGTATTCGGTATTAATCAAGTAAAACAATGATTTACGTGTCATAGCCCAACAATCCAATATAATTTGGCATAAAATATATTTAAGCATTATCACATTTGACTATTTTAATTTGAACAATGGTTTTATATTAACTCGATATATAATTCATATCTATTCATTTCATTATTTTTAACAATATCAAATATAATCAATTAAACCAACGGATTCAATAACACTATTTTCAATGTTTAGATCAACGTTTAAGATATACTAAACACTTACACATTTCACCGCTCCGATGTAAAATGATACTCGGATTTGTATATTTTGATCAAAGATCACATAGCGAAATATGTTCGCAAGGGCTAGACGTTTGACCTCTGTTGTTTTGAAATGCGATACTATTCCTATGCGACTGAATCGCAATTTGTATACAATCAGCATTTACGGACGGACAACTCAATCACTAGACATACCTGGCCTGACCGAGTATCAAACCCGGAACCTTTGGATTCCGAATCCGACGCTAAACCACTAAACACTTATTACAGACTTGTTCGCCTCGGTGTAGAATGACACTTTCAGTGTCCGGTGTAAAACGATATTATCCCTTTATTGTCTTTCGAGCGTAGACCGGTTATATATTTTTGTAAAGATCGTTTCAATTTCAATATAAATTTATAAATTAAATATAATTTTATTATCATTTATATACCTTGTTTCGCTCTTTAACGAGATACTGATTGTTGGAACACGTTTAATTATGACTTAGTTCGAATACAATTTTGACGTTATTTATTGATTAATAAGGAGCGGTCTTTCTATAATATTCCGTTATAATTCATATGTTAAGTGAAGTCTTAAGGGATATGTTGAGGTAGCGCAGGGAGGTGTTGAGAGAGGTGTTGAGGTAGTTCAGGGAGGTATTGAGGTTGCTAAGGGAAATGTTGAGAGAGGTAGTTGAGGGAGGTGTTGAGGTATAGGAGGAAGATGTTGAGGTAGTTGAGGGAGGTGTTGAGGTAGTTGAGGAGGGTGTTGAGGTTGTTGAGTGAGTTGTTGAGGTATCTGAGGGAGATGTTGAGGTAGTTGAAGGAGGTGTTGAGGTTGCTAAGGGAAGTATTGAGGGAGGTAGTTGGGGGAGTTGTTGAGGTATATGAGGAAGGTGTTCAGGTTGCTAAGGGAAGTGTTGAGGGAGTTGTTGAGGTAGTTGAGGGAGGTGTTGAGGTAGGTGAGGGAGGTGTTGAGGTTGCTAAGGGAAGTGTTGAGGGAGTTGTTGAAGTAGTTGAGGGAGTGTTTTGAGGTTGCTAAGGGAAGTGTTGAGGGAGTTATTGAGTAGTTGAGGGAGGTGTTGAGGTTGCTAAGGCAAATGTTGAGGGAGTTATTGAGGTAGTTGAGGGAGTTGTTGAGGTCGCTAATGGAAGTGTTGAGGGAGTTGTTGAGGTAGTTGAGGGAGGTGTTGAGATTGCTAAGTGAAGTGTTGAGGGAGTTGTTGAGGTAGTTGAGGGAGGTGTTGAGGTTGATATGGGAAGTGTTGAGGGAGTTGTTGAGGTAGTTGAGGGAGGTGTTGAGGTATATGAGGAAGATGTTGAGGTAGGGGAGAGATGTGTTGAGGTAGTTGAGGGAGGTGCTGAGGTTGCTATGGGAAGTGTTGAGGGAGTTGTTGAGGTAGTTGAGGGAAGTGTTGAGGGAGTTGTTGAGGTAGTTGATGGATGTGTTGAGGTATATGAGTAAGGTGTTGAGATAGCTGAGGGAGGTGTTTAGGTAGTTGAAGGAGATGCTGAGGTAGTTGAGTGAAGGCAGCATCAAATGAATATGATAAGAAGTTACAATCTCCAGTTATACAGTGTTACTATGTCCAAAGCCAGTCTCTCCCTCGCCCTAAGGAGGACAAGAGATGTGCATTGGGCTCAGGTATACACACACTTGCTCACGGTCATTATAAAACAAATCTGACAGCAGGAACCATTTCATACCTAGATTGATATTCGGTAAGCTTTATTGTGTTTGTGTATACGGTGGCCAGTCTATGCCATATTGCAATATGCAATAGGTGGCTGATTAAGCATGTAAACAAACGGTGTATAGTAAATATACGGCTTTAAACTTGTATATACATCATACCATGTGTTGTGTTAATTTATCCTCATATGTAATAAACAATGTTTTTAAGCTCTTTGACACTGTATTGCATTCTTTGTAAATAAATGAATATAGAAAATATCAAATGCGTTGTTGTTTATTAAGCCAACATATTATTAGTGTTGACACGATAATAAAATGTATTATATTGGTAGTAAACCAGAAATACTTTAGTAGCGACTTAGTGTAGGATCTAATAGCCTTCAATTCAATCCACTTGTCTTGCTATTTGTATTGTATGGACGTTATATATACGGATGTTACATGTCATGTATATATCTTCATAAATAGATATGTTTAAACCAAATACTTCAGCTAGCAAATTTAGTTTATGTTGCAATTCAATATAATGAGAACGCATAGATGAGTTGTTATAGTGACTTTAAACTGCATTGCTTAGTAACGGTTGATTTCGGGGAGCAATCTGTGAATTGACAATGTACAAACCAACACTAAACTCGCGTTTTACACTTTTATTTAGTATACTATATGCACACAGCAGACACAATAGTAGCATATAAACATTCTGTAATATATAATATTAATGTATAGTAACTATGTAATATATAATATTAATGTATAGTAACTATGTAATATATAATATTAATGTATAGTAACTATGTAATATATAATGTTAATGTATAGTAACTATGTAATATATAATATTAATGTATCGTAACTATGTAATATATAATGTTAATGTATAGTAACTATGTAATATATAATATTAATGTAAAGTAACTATGTAATATATAATATTAATGTATAGTAACTATGTAATATATAATATTAATGTATAGTAACTATGTAATATATAATATTAATGTATAGTAACTATGTAATATATAATGTTAATGTATAGTAACTATGTAATATATAATATTAATGTATCGTAACTATGTAATATATAATGTTAATGTATAGTAACTATGTTCAGCTAAACTGATATGACAGTTTATCTTGATAACAGAGATTTAGACAAAGATTGGTCCTGCTTTTAATCAATTCATTGCTTTGATGTGTTGTCCAGTCTTTCAAAGTATTTCCATACCACAGATTTAGGTGGAGGCATTCTCACATTTCACTTTTATTACTATACTACTATTATATTCTAAAGATCTCTTTACAGTTTAACAGCGTTAACGTTAATGTTATTAGTGAAAAAACTTGCGAAAGTGTTTCACATGCTTAAGATTATGTTCACACACGTTAAAAATTGAATTTGGTAGATATAATTCTATGGAAAGAGAACATCGATTATGTAAATTATGTAACTTAGAACTAATATACCTAAATTACCACTCTGGCAAAAGTTCATGCAAATCTTATTGAAATTTGTATTGGGGGCATATGCCTTTAAGAATAAAATAGAATTGTTAAAACTATCTAAGTATATAAAGGAATCTATGTTACAATAAAAAATACCCTAGATAATATCACTGTTTCTTAACATGTGTATGTATGTATTTATTTGTGTATGTCTTTGCCATAGTTTATACTTATGTAAATTGCCAAAGGCAATGTATTGCTGATAATGCCAATAAACTTGAAACTTGTTAATGGCAAAAGTTACGATATTTATTATTTAACTACCTATGTCGGTATTGCCCTGCTATGGGTAGCTGCTTAAAGTTCTAAATTGAGTAATCAATTAAGTGTCAATATAACATCAAAACAAGTTCCGACCACCAGACAAAAGATGTCATTCACACGACAGACAATCGGACGACCCCCTCGACAGTAGTGACGACAATGATAACATAATTTGCAAACTTAGGCTTCCCAATTAAGTTGAATCAACACCTTGATTATTCGGTCACTGTAGCTCTTGTGATATATGTTAACACCATGAGCGGAAGTTTCGCTAATCCCGATTTGTTCTGTGTGATACACAGGTATTCTTAATCACCACGACACGCTGTATATTGCATTGTTTGGCACAGCGGAAGTTTCGCTAATCCCGATTTGTTCTGTGTGATACACAGGTATTCTTAATCACCACGACACGCTGTATATTGCATTGTTTGGCACAGCGGAAGTTTCGCTAATCCCGATTTGTTCTGTGTGATACACAGGTATTCTTAATCACCACGACACGCTGTATATTGCATTGTTTGGTACAGCGGAAGTTTCGCTAATCCCGATTTGATCCCGATTTGTTCACAGGCAACTCCATATTTCCCCAAAATAAAGATTTGTTGATTTTTTTTTTAACCGAGTACTCGATTATCTGAAAAGTATTCGATACTCGAGTACTCGTTGACATCCCTAATATAAATAGATAAATGTATTTATATAATACATTTCTATTTATATATGACAATAATCTATTCGTGCAAATATATTGCTTTTTTGTTATCTTTTGCACAATCCTCCCTACCCAAGTTGAAGTTTGAAATCGCCCGCCACCGGCCGATTTACAAATCTTCACTCCATCGGATATATAGGAGAAAACAATATAACATCAATACATCATATATTACAAAAATAGCATTTCTCTTGCTAGGTACCAACAGTCTAATCATAGAGGCAGTGTTTGTATACTAAACTACTGAATTCCTATCGGTACACATCACAATCATTGAACTCTACTAAGGAAATCTGCCAGTATATTTTGAGTCCCTTTAATATGCTTAATGGTCAAATTAAATTCTGAGAGACACAGTGCCCATCTTAAGAGGCGTTGATTGATCGTTTTCGATTTACTTAACCAGACCAGTGGATTATGATCATAATTGATGAGTTTTCTGCTTGTGCCTACGTATATACGAAAATGCTGGATGCCTGCTACGATCGACAACAATTCCTTTTCTATAGTAGAGTAGTTTTTCTCCCGTGGAATTAGTTTTCGTGAATCAAATGCTACTGGGTGTGAGACTTAGTCAACGCTCTGAGTCAGTACCGCAGAAATTCCCACATCGGAGGCATCAGTATAGAGTTCGAAATCCTGGTTAAAATCAGGTGCCTTCAGTATGGGTTTATTGGTTAACGCCTTCTTGATTCGAACCCAAATTGATGTTTATCGTTCCACTGAGTAAGAATATTCCCTAATATCTTGCCCTTTAAAAGGTCGGTCAGGGGAGCGGCTATCTCTGCGAACTGGGGAATGAATTTCCTGTAAAATCCCACTGATCCCAGATTATTATGTTATATTATATGTTATATTTCGGGTTTTACGCCTACATCAGCACCATCTTGGGCTATATCGCCGGCGGGCAGTTTACCTAGCATCACCTTTCCTGGACAGGCTCCAACGGTTAACCAGTCCTTGGGTGCATCAACCTCCGTAAGAAACTGCCAAATTTATCATATAAATGTGACACGGTCTGAGCGGGGCTCGAACCCGTGACCATCAGTGATGATAGGTTACAGTGGTATACAGCGACCTTAACCACTCGACAACGGAGGCGGACAACTGATCACATATATCCTCGTAATTGTTTCTTGGTATGTGGGGGAGAGATATTATCAATACACTCCCGAACCTAATTCGTGTCCCAAGTAACTGACTGTTCCTGGTCCAATTTTACATTTCTTTAGGTTCAAAGTAACATCACTTTTCTCTAGTTTATGAAATGTCCAATCCAAGTGATTTAGATGCTGTGACCATAAATTGGATCGAACTGCAATATCATCCAGATATGCGTCGGCAAATCTATCACGGATGGGTTCTCCCGGGGATTGAGCGATGATTTCAAGAATAGCCCCTTTGGAATGTAACACCACCATTTTTTAAATCCAAATGGGAGAGTTAATGGTTCAAATAAGCCCCAGGGGGTTATGAATGCTGCAATGTCACTGGCTCGAGGGGTAAGAGGAATCTGCCAATAACCCTTATTCAAATAAATAATGGATATCAGGCTCAAACCTGCGACTTGATCAATTAGATCGTTTAATCTAGGGAAGGATTCTCTTCGTGTGTGGTCATTAATTTTGCGATAATCAATACACGGTCGCCATTCCGAGTCCGACATTCATACCAATAATATGGGGGAGGCCCACTGGCTTCTGCTCGGGCGGATAATTCCTAACTCCAACATTTTATCTAGCTCGGTTTTTAAGATTTGTTTCTTTTCTGGAGACATAAGGTAGTATGGCTGGATTATGGGTTCAGCACCTTGTACATCAATATCATAGGTAACACCTTGGAAACATCCCCGTTTTCCAGAGAACAGACGGGGGTAACGGTCTAATATTTGAGTAATCTCATCCCTGTAGCCTGGGGGTAAATGACTGATATCCGGCCAAGCTTTCCTAGGCGCAGATTCAAGAGGATTGCAAGGGCCGAATTCTTTCTCTATGTCAGTAGGGGCTTGGTAATCTAATAGGGTAGGGTCTGAGGATTCATACACCGGACTACTTTCAGCGATGGCGGCACAATCATCCCTACCTGTCCAGGGCTTCAACTGATTTACATGCATAACCCGGTATTTGACTCTTTTGTCAGGCATGTATATAATATAGGTATGCGACGCTACATTTTCGTGAACTAAATACGGTCCCTGAAGGGCATCCTTCAGTTTCATACCTTTTAACGGTAATCGGACTAATACGAATTCCCCACGCTGGAATTCACTCATTTTCGCTCTCTTATTTCTGTCATATTTCGTTTTTCGACCGTCGGGGCCTGTTGTGCATTCTCGCTAGCTCCACGTAACGCTTAAGCTAATCTATGACACAATTATTGTACATAGTGTTCGATTTAGGGATCCCCTCGGCCCGCTCATTTCTAGCCCACCGGTCATAAGTGGAATCTAGATTATCTCTAGGTTCGCGCCCATACAGACGATAGAAGGGGGAATATCCAGTACTAGAGTGTTCTGCACTTCTGTATGCAAATGATAGCCAGTGTAGCATCTCATCCCAAGGCTCTACTGGGGTTTCTCCCAGAATCCTCAGCATGGTTTTCAACGTGTCATTATATTTCTCAATAGCTCCGTTGGTTTGAGGCCTATAACTGCTAATAGGTTGGCGTATATCGTTAGGAAGCGTGTAAATGAGTCAGCTATAAAAGCGCTTCCTCTGTCAGTTTCGGGTTTTCCATGTCGAGATATAGTCTCGATTAGGGCTTCTGAGCGTTATCAGCGGTCGCAGCGGCGAATGGGAAAGATTCAGAATATTTAGTGGCATGGTCAATAAAATTCAAGATATACTGGTTCCCATTAATATTTTTTTCATGGGTCCCACGAAATCAGCGGATATGAATCTGAATGGTTGGGATATAATGGGCAGAGGTTTCAATGGGGCTACAGTGGACTTCTCTCCTTACCAGCTCTCTGGCACGGCCCACAGCTATGGCAGAATAGTTTAACATCCGCTCGGATTCCTGGCCAAAAGATGCGACGCTTAATGCGCTTCAGGGCTTTACTAGGTCCCAGGTGTCCCGTACTTAAACAATCATGTGCGAGTCCCGTTATATGATTCCTGAATCCTCGTGGAACTATCACCTGATCATATATTTTCCAGGGTCGAACCTTGGACGAGTCCTGATGTTGTTCTCTCCCCATAAGTAAGCGGGGTTCGGGCTGGATGTAATATCCTTGTCTCATGGGTTTTCCTTCATGCGCCATTTCCCATAGTGGCAATAATGTCGGGTCATTTTTCTGTTCTTGCAATAATTTATCAGGGCTCATGTCATCAAGAGATGGACTATCTTGGGGTGTCTCCTTACTGGCTTTCTCAGAGGGGGAATTGATTTCAATAGTATTTCGGAAAGGTAATACATATTCCTCAGTATCGAGCGTGTGGTCTAAGTCTAGTATAGATGCGACGGTTTCATCAAAGGGGATCGTTTTCTTATTGGAGCGTGTCACAACACCACATGTAATTAAATCAGCGACAGGGGCGGTATCACAGTCGTTACTTATTATCAGATCAACCCCTGTGGCGCATCTATGTGTCAATATAGCCACGTTCAATGTTCCTTTGTATATTGGACAGTTAACGATAATCTTTGCTATGGGATAATTACCAGGTATATAATTGACACATCTAATGGTCACGTGTTCACCTGTGTATTCCAACTGAATAGCCGTTTGCTCGGTAGCAGTCAACAAACTGATCGTCACACCCGTGTCTCTTAAATACGTCACGTATGCTGTGTTATTGTTTATTCTAGCTTGCCCTCTATATTTGACGAGTAATGGATTTACCCTTTCTTTATACTCAGATGAGTTAATTGGTTCGTTTGTTATAAAGGCGGAGCTATGATTAGCGTTTGATATGTTGTGCCCGTTCGCGAGACTTCTAGTACCCCTGTACCTAGGTGATTTGGGATCTGCCCAACACTCGTTACGTGGGTGGCCATTTCGCCGACAATAACTACAATATTTTTCTACACGGGGATTTCTGTGTGTAGCTTGGGATTTATCAATCCTCATACTGGGTCGATACATGGGTGTGGGGGTGTATGGCCTTGGGGCTTGAGGTCGGTGTTCCGTCTCTGGGTTTCATACTCGGATTCGAATTAATCCGCGTTCTGGGCGCCAATCTGCGATGGAGATTATATTCATCGGCCAATGCAATACATTCCTGGAGAGTGGATGCTCTTTTATCCAGAATGAACAAATTAAGTTCATCACTTAGCTGGGAATCGAACCTATATCTCAAGAGCAACTCGACCCAGTTGACTTCGCTCGGATCATTGTTCTCCGTCCATAGTGTCATTTGCTCCCTTAATTCCTTAATGAATTCGGAATAGGTCTGCTGAGGTTTCTTTACCCAAGAGAAGAATTTTGTTCTGTATACAGTGGGTGAGAGTCGATATTCATCCAAGATGGCGGCCTTGAGGGTATCGTAATTATTAGTATCTTGGACAGGAAGAGTGGCATATATATTTCTGGCCTTGTCAGATAATTTGTCTATAATATGCCCCACCCAAGTTTGTTTGGAGATCTGGCTAGCTTCAAACAGTCTCTCACATGTTGAGAACCGGTCCCTCAATTTCCTTATTAGCACTCCTAGTCGTAGCCATTTTGTTTTTGTTCCCAAAAGTTTTACTCCCAATAATGTCTCTCCAAATGTATTATAGAATTGTGTTCCATGAAAGGAAGTGGATCACTAATATACTTTTTCTAAATATATATATATTAAACAGCCTCTATGAAAAGAAATTGGTACTTACCGAATTCCGTGTCGTCTCCGTTAATCCAAAATAAATAATTTATCAAAATTAAAAATATTTCAAATAATAATCCAAATATATCACATTTCACATAGTTCCAATAATTTAAGAATGTTCACTATTTAATAATCCGATGGCGTCCTTCATTTATTTAATTTACAATTTTTAACACTGTTTTTGTGCACTTCTATTTTCACGTTAATTAATAGTTCCTTGTAGCTTTGATAAATGTATTCTAGTGTCCTCCACAATATGTCCCGTATGTCACGATATTTCGTTATCCCGATTCCTCTTTATTCCGATCCAAATCCGTAATTTATTTCGATCCAAACTCCCGCCTTTATATCTCCAATCTCCCGCCTTTATTGCGCTCCAATCTCACGCCTTTATTGCGATCCAAACTCCCGTTTTTATTCCGTTTCAATATCCCGTCTTTATTCTGATTCAATCCCGGATGAGCGTCCCAATTGTCACGACCTTTATTTATTCTTATGTCTATTTTCCGATATCAATGTTCTAACCAGGATCTGTCTTATCATAGACTCGCTGGAGTTGTCTAGGGGGGTTTCTCTACGGTCCTTCAAATACTATAACTCAACACAGTCTTTCATTTTCCTTTGTATAATATCATCCACAACAATCTCGCTTTATTTCAAATCAAATGTATCATTTATTCATGATTTCTCGTATCATTTAGCCTTCAATGTATTCCGTCTAATACTATCTCTTATCTTATTATTCCCTCTCACTATTTCAATGTGTTCATAACAGTTCTGCTAATATACTAATTTCCTTCACTTTATCAAACTATTCCGATATATTAGCCGAAACAATCGTTTCTTAAAAGGCCTAATTATCTTCCGTTCACGTATTTAATACGACTTTAATATTTAAGAATTAATACTTCTTTAAATATTAATTTTTCTAACTATCATAGAAACAGTTTATATTCTAATAGCGAGTAACATCATTTCCTTAACGCCTCCATGGCTGGATAAGAATGCACTGATTTCCTAATAATTTTCCATTTCTTATATAGCAAACTTAGCGTTTATAGCAGACATTACAGCGCTAAACATATGTGATGTTATACACTATTATTACGTGTTTATACGTCATCAAGAGCGACGGCGATTATCTTACATAACTGGCCAGCTGCAATTCGGCTGTCAACTATAAGTCATTCCCGAGCAAACAGAGAACTGATAATTTAGGCGCGGAAATAATAGCAGACGATTATACATAATAATAATCATAATATTACATGGTTAACAATGGGTTTATAT
Organism: Archivesica marissinica; assembly: GCA_014843695.1. Classification (NCBI taxonomy): domain Eukaryota; kingdom Metazoa; phylum Mollusca; class Bivalvia; order Venerida; family Vesicomyidae; genus Archivesica; species Archivesica marissinica. Next base: position 76,820,722 of record CM026402.1, on the reverse strand, counting down.
AATTTATATAATACATTTCTATTTATATATGGCAATTAGCTATTCGTGCAAATATATTGTTTTTGTTTGTTTATCTTTTGCACAGTATATATAACGTCCATACACTACAAATATCAAGACAAGTGGATTGAATTGAAGGCTATTAGATCCTACACTAATTCGCAACTAAAGTATTTCTGGTTTACTACCAATATAATACATGTTACTATCGTGTCAACACTAATACTATGTTGGCTTAATAAACAACAACGCATTTGATATTTTCTATATTCATTTATTTACAAAGAGTGCAATACAGTGTCAAAGAGTTTAAAAACATTGTTTATTACATATGACGATAAATTAACACAACACATAGTATGATGTATATACACGTTTAAAGCCGTATATTTACCATACACCGCGTGTTTACATTCTTGATCAGCCACCGTGTATATTGCACTATGGCATAGACTGGCCACCGTATACACAAACACAATAAAGCCTACCTAATATCAATCTAGGTATGAACTGTTTCCTGCTGTCAGATTTGTTTTATATTGACCGTGAGCAAGTGTGTGTATACCTGAGCCCAATACACATATCTTGTCCTCCTTATGACGAGGGAGATAGTGGCTTTGGACATAGTAACACTGTATAACTGGTGATTGTAGCTTCTTATCATATTCATTTGATGCTAACTTCACTCAACTACCTCAGCATCTCCTTCAACTACCTCAACATTTTCTTCAACTGTACGGAGTAGGTATACCCCAGTTTGGTGGAGTGTATTGAGTGAGTATATCCAAGTATACGGTAGTGTACGGATTGATAATATCCGAGTATACAGTAGTGTACGGAGTGAGTATATCACATTATACGGTAATGTACGGAGTTAGTATATCCCAGTATACGGTAGTGTACGAAGTGAGTATATCCCAGTATAAGGAGAGTTCGGATTAATTATATCCCAGTATACTGGAGTGTGCGGTGTGAGAATATACTAGTGTACGGTAGTGTACGGAGTGAGTATATCCCAGTATACGGGAGTGTAGGGAGTGGGTATATACCAATATAGGTAGTGTGTGGAGTGAGTATATCCCAGTATACTGGAGTGTACGGAGTGATTATATCCCATTATACTAGAGTGTACGGAGTGAGTATATCCCAGTATACTAGAGTGTACGGAGTGAGTATATCCCAGTTAACTAGAGTGTACGGAGTGAGTATATCCTAGTATACGGTAGTGTGCGGAATGAGAATATCCAATATACTGGAATGTACGGAGTTAGCATATCCCAGTATACGGTAGTGTACGGAATAACAATATCCTAGTGTACTGGAGTGTACGGAGTGAGTATATTCCAGTATACGACAGTGTAAGGAATTAATATATCCCAGTGTACGGGATTGTACGGAGTGAGTATATCCAAATATACGGGAGTGTACGGAGTGAGCATATCCCAGTATATTAGAGTATACGGAGTGAGTATATCCCAGTATACTGGAATGTACGGAGTGAGTATATCCCAGTATACTAGAGTGTACGGAGTGAGTATATCCCAGTATACCGCAATGTACGGAGTGAGTATATCCCAGTATACTAGATTGTACGGAGTGATCATATCCCAGCATACTAGATGGTACAGAGTGAGTAGATCCCAGTATACGGGAGTGTAGGGAGTGAGTATATCCCACTATAGGTAGTGTACGGAGTGAGTATATCCCAGTATACTGGAGTTATTGGGTGAGTATATCCCAGTATACTAGGATGTACGGAGTGAGTATATCCCAGCATACGGGAGTGTACGGAGTGAGTATATCCCAGTATACTGGAGTGTACGGAGTGAGTATATCCCAGTATACGGGAGTGTAGGGAGTGAGTATATCCCAATATACGGTAGTGGACGGAGTGAGTATATCCCAGTATACGGGAGTGTACGGAGTGAGTATATCCCAGTATACTAGAGTGTACGGAGTGAATATATCCCATTATACGGGAGTGTACGGAGTGAGTATATCCCAGTATACTAGACTGTACGTAGTGAATATATCCCATTATACGGGAGTGTACGGAGTGAGTATATCCCAGTATACTAGAGTGTACGGAGTGAGTATATCCCATTATACGGTAGTGTACGGAGTGAGTATATCCCAGTATACGGTAGTGTATTGAGTTGTTATATATCAGTGTATACAAGAGTGTACGAAGTAATTATATACCGGTATACGAGAATGTACGGAGTAAGTATATCCCAGTATGCTGAATGAGTATATCACAGTACACTGGAATGTACGGAGTGAGTAAAATAAATAGAGTTTAAACTAAACTAAGTGTATCCCAGTATACTGGAATGTACGAAGTGAGTATATCCCAGTACACTGGAATGTACGGAGTGAGTATATCACAGTATACTGGAATATACGGAGTGAGTATATCCCAGTATACAGTAGTGTACGAAGTGAGTATATACCAGTATACTGGAGTGTACGGAGTGAGTATATCCCAGTATACAGTAGTGTACGAAGTGAGTATATACCAGTATACTGGAATGTACGGAGTGTGTATATCCCAGTATACAGTAGTGTACGAAATGAGTATATCCCAGTATACGGTAGTGTACGGAATGAGTATATCACAGTACACTGGAATGTACGGAGTGAGTATATCCCAGTATACTGGAATGTACGAAGTGAGTATATCCCAATATACTGGAATGTACGGAGTGAGTATATCCCAGAATATGGGAGTGTACTGAGTGAATATATCCCATTATACGGTAGTGTACGGAGTGAGTATATCCCAGTATATTGGAATGTACGTAGTGAATATATCCCAGTATACGGTAGTGTACGGAATGAGTATAACACAGTACACTGGAATGTATGGAGTGAATATATCCCAGTATACAGGAATGTACGAAGTAAGTATATCTCGGTATACAGTAGTGTACGGATTGAGTATATATACTAGTATACGGGAGTGTACCTAGTGAGTATATGCCAGTATACGGGAGTGTAACTAGTGAGTATATTCCAATATACGGGAGTGTGGTCAGTATATACTCCCTTATGCTTACACATATTGACTCCGTTCTCTGCCGTGTAACGAATCAATATTCGCATTACAACTTACCGGATCCAAAATAAAGAAACTGTAACTGACGTCAATGAGCATTCTGAATAGCTTCGCCTGAAAGTTAATGAATTGCAATGATAACTTATTATCGTTATCATATCTATCTAGGCTTAGCTTAAAATAAATAGACAACATTTGTAATGTTGCAAGTCAATCCTAATCGAAGAGCCTCATTAGAAACATAGCAAATATTCCTAATGGTGGTAATTTGGATCATCGTGTTGATCTTCCCTAAAGGTCATCATTTTGATCTTCCCTGATCTTCACGTGGTTTGAGTCACGTGGTTTGTGTCGCGTGGTATGAGTCACGTGGTATGAGTCACGTGGTTTGATTCATGTAATTTGTTTCACGTGGTATGATTCACATGATGCGATTCGATTGGTATAATTCACGTGGTTTGTTTCACATGGTTTGATTCACGTAATTTGTTTCACGTGGTATGATTCACATGATGCGATTCGATTGGTTTAATTCAGTGGTTTGATTCACATTGTTTGATTCACGTGGTTTGCTTCACGTGATTTGATTCACGTGGTTTGATTCACGTGGTTTGATTCACGTGATTTGATTCACGTGATTTGATTCAATTGGTTTGATTCACGTATTTGGATTCACGTTGTTTGATTCACGTAGTCTAGTTTCTATTGGTATTCAATAAAACAAAGAAGCCACAGTTCAATGAATAATACTGGCTTATTAATTTTGTTTGCATATATGGAGTTCGACGGGATGCATTTGATACTGCCATCACAACATATTATTATATTTACCAATGTGTACTACATACAATCTGGAAGAATTCTGATTGGTTCAGAGAATAATCATTATAATTTGTAAATTAAACTTTGAAATAATACATAACGTTAATGATAAGACACACGCTACTTTAAAAGAAATCTAGACGTAATTATAACACTGTTTAAAACGAAAATACAGCGCTGTTTTTGCGTAGTGACGCCATGACAACTAAAGTGACGTCATGACAATTTGCGCTGATATTTGACTCCACAATGAGAGTAGCAACGTTATTATTTGCACAACTATTATTAATACATTATATAATTATGGTAATGTGATAAAAAAGAATCTTACCCTCGTGGTGCTTTCATACCAAATGTTATGAAACCTGTTTTGGAATTTGGCAATTAAGCTCGCCAAAGGGCGTAGTAAAATAGTAAAATATGGTATGAAAACACCACTAATGTAAGATATGTAATATACCATCTGTATAAGATTATTTACCGTACTTACTTCTTCCAGAACCATCTGTATATTATTATATATCGTACTTACATCTTCAAAGAACCATCTGTATAAGATTATATATCATACTTACTTCTTGCAGAACCATCTGTATATTATTATATATCGTACTTACTTCTTCCAGAACCATCTGTATAAGATTATATATCATACTTACTTCTTGCAGAACCATCTGTATATTATTATATATCGTACTTACTTCTTCCAGAACCATCTGTATAAGATTATATATCATACTTACTTCTTGCAGAACCATCTGTATATTATTATATATCGTACTTACTTCTTCCAGAACCATCTGTATAAGATTATATATCATACTTACTTCTTGCAGAACCATCTGTATATTATTATATATCGTACTTACTTCTTGCAGAACCATCTGTATAAGATTATATATCATACTTACTTCTTGCAGACCCATCTGTATATTATTATATATCGTACTTACTTCTTCCAGAACCATCTGTATATTATTATATATCGTACTTACTTCTTCCAGAACCATCTGTATAAGATTATATTTTTCATCTCTCGGGCTGCACACAACTATTCTCCTCTGTTCGAGTAACTGTACGTTCCTAAGTACCTCGTCCGTGTTTTCTTTCATTGTTTCCTCGTCTTCATATCGGAGTGTGTAAGAAATAGGCGATATATTGTTCTCCACCATTTGACGTGCTAAGTTCTGACATTCTGAAATGAAGAGAAATTGTTATTTTTGGGAATAAGGAAATGTAATCATTTTGATAAGCAATGTCAATTATTTGTTTGTGTTGGGGGATGGGGTGGGGGTTAAAGCCACATCAATATCTTAGGTCCATGAGTCAGATCCCGGTGCATCCGGACATGGGAGCAGTATGTCGGGCATTGACGAGTACACGGGTGAATCATCGACCTTCTGAAGGTCATATGGATAGCTTCATCACATGCATTCGAATTTGACACCCTTAGTAGGATTCGACGCTACAATGATGAGCGGCAACCAATTTAACGTTAACGGCGGTAACCACTCAGTTGTTTGGGAAACTGGTGCATGCAATGACCAATCATTGCAACAAGCAAGGCAAACCCGACTTTTTGCAGAAATGAATATGGGAATGCAGGCACAATTGTTCAAGCGCTGTGACAAACCAGAATTCGACAAGCACGACAACAAATCGGTTGTATCTCACTTTCCCCACTTTTTGATTTTTGGCCAGTGCAGACTGTCTCACTTTCCCCACTTTCAATGTTCACACCTTTCATTTACCTGTAAGTAAGGTATACTGTGAAACTGAAATAACTGAACCACGTTTGTTAATATACTGACTTAAGACACAAGTATTTTAAAAGATATTACTATACCTGGCCTACGTTACAAAAATTGACCAACCTTTTAACAGCCGAATCAAAAGAATTATTATTAAAACTGTCCAAATTTATTTACTTTGCAAATTTACTAAGAAAGTAACTTCATTACACAATTAAAATTATTTGTATTTGTTAAGCACTTCTCTGAAAATCCATGACTGTCTACTCATATATATTGTGTATTTGCTATAAGCATATGACTATGTTTTATGCAATAAATTATTGTTGTTGTTTTCTAATATGTTAGCTAGCTGATTAGAGACAGTTAAAGACACTTAAAGTGATCTGATTAATATGTAGTCAGTTAAAGATGCCAATTAATTAACACAAAAATGTGTTTGAAGATGACAATTGTTCACTTAATGAAGTCAAACAATGTAATAATCATACCATGACTTAAGCATAATTATAAATATAACCATAACATTCAACTACATCACATTCAAAATGGCAAACGCACATGTTGGAGTTCGCTTTATAGAAAATATTCGTGGCAGTCAGACCCTGATACACAACGATTACTTGTTCAGCCTGAAGAATAACAAGGGAGATCGTAGCTACTGGAAGTGCGTGAACAAAGATTGTACGGCGAAAATCAACTTAAAGGATGATATTCCAACTAAGGTAAACTTTGAAAGGGTGTTACTTTCACTACTCTCAGTGCGTGTGGAGAAAAGTTCAAGCGTGTGGACTTGCGACTGAGTTTCGCGATAATGATGCATTTCGCACGTTAGCTCGTAGAGCCGGTGTGTTGCCACTTGTACCGATGCCATTGGTGGAGGATGTTTGGTTCCATGCCCTGGAAAGCAACGACGATGACTCAACGCCTGTTGTCAGGTTCAAAGACTATGTCACTGAGCAATGGGTAGAAGGTGACAAGCCGATGTGGAACCACTACGACAACGACGGGCCACATACTACAAATCATGTTGAAGGTTGGCACAACAAGGTCAACGGACTTCTCACCCACCCGCACCCCAACGTCTACAAAGTCATGGAACTATTCCAGAAAAAGCGGCGACCAAAGAAGCGGCTGTACCGGGTCATCGAGGAGAGATTGGGTCACCTGAAGCAGAGGCTCGAGTCTGGGGAAGCTAGGACCATGAACAATATTGTGTATGACCAATAATATGAGGATTTTGTCTGCTGAACACTCATTATTTCTCCATGAAAATAAATGTGACATTTATATGTGCTACTAAGTCGCTAAATGTGCTTATTAAATAATATATGGTGAAGGAACACAAAACAATAAGCATGTGTATCCTCTTTATTGGTCAAATGTATGTAATAAAAGTTTATTAAAACACCATCCTATGTTACTTTTATCAATTTAAAACACCATTCAATTTGTGGTTACAAACTTTTCGCAGTACAGAATACCAACTTTGGTCAATTATCATCAATTAAGTCCATTGTTAACCATAACAAAGACGTCTCACTTTCCCCACTTACAAAATCCCTACTTCTTTACCTGGAATCTATAAAGTGGGGAAAGTGAGAACACCCCAACAAATCAATATTGTGCAGCAGTTAGTTGGGGAGGCCAATCACTAATGTTGTCAGAACCTGTGGCCCAACCCATTTGCTAATTATGTATCGGTTACACGATTGCTATTGTTATATACATGTATATTGAGCAATAAAATATTATCAAACAAGCAGATAGTTTAAACTTTATTTATTTAACAACGATTGCGAAGCAAGCTTTAACAACTTATATTAATCACTCTCGCGTAAATGTACCCGTAGAAAACCCACCTATCCGATCTGGCGTCCACCATACCATCTCACATACTTCCCGGTCCGATGATCTAACCCAGGATGCTTTGGTGAGAAGCGAGCGTGTTAATAGCAATGCAATGTGTTAGTACTGGAAAATGTGGGTCTGTTACAGTGTCAGCTTGTTGGCGTGCTTCATACAAATACTGGCGCCTGGCATACAAGCATAGGATTCAGGAAGTACTGATGTTCATAAAAAGAGGTGTCAGAAATGACTGGCCCTTTAAATAGGGGTGACACTATAATAAACAAACACTTTACTTTACTAATATACACAAAGTGTATTTCAACTCGATTTGCGAAACATTTGCACGCTATATGGAAGAGAGAAGGGAAACTGTGGAGCTAAGGACATCACCAATATTGTTCTGACAGGTCAAGAACTCACATCCCTGGATTGCAAGGCGTATGACACTAATAATATTAGCAATCTTTCAGTTGGGACTTTAAATCGATGTCTACATTTCTATTTGTACAATGAGTGTGGTTGTTATATACATGTATATAAACTATAAAGCAATAAAATATTAGCATATCAAAAACCGATGTCTTTACCGTACACGTAAAAGAACCAGAGGAGAATCTGGAAATGAGTCTCTGTCTGAATCATATCCTCCAACATTTAAACTGACTAATCTCTTCAGCAGGTGCCGTTAATATGGACAAATCGGTTGCATCGATATAACCGAAAAAAACTCAAAAGCTAATACCTTGATTTTCTTTAGGGTGTTCCGGCATTATCATAACAGCGCTTTCCCAGTTCCTCAAGACAAAGAAATCGACAATGGCACGATTAAATTCCGTCATCGGAGGCCGGACTTCAACGACGTTCTTCCATTTGGCGGAGGAATCTACAAGACTTATGTCCGACCAATCAAAACCCATGTAATCTGTGACGACATACGGTATACCGATGTCTTCTAGAATCATTGCCAAATTTTGATAGAATGGCCCAACAACAACTGAGAGCCCAACATCTACTTTTGTATTTGCTTGGACGCTTATTGCTGCGAATATAAAACAACACAGTTTTGACAATGTAGGTGTTTCAAGACAATGCAAGTTAGTTCATCTTCATGATACTAGCTACATAGGCATTCAAAGTGAAAGAACAACACACAAAACACAATTTGGTATGTATCCATAACCAATTTATTGTATGTTGCTGAGATTTAGAATAAGTTAGTAAATTGTGTTGGGCTTTAGCATTGCACCAAGAGCTAGTTTATAATACAAATTCATTTTATTTCATACATATTTTACATTTCGTCTTGAACATCTATAGATAAACAATTTGGTGCCAGAGCTAGTAGTTTGTTACTGGATATGATTACGTTTTGCGGAATTGATAAGGTCACATTTATCATACATCGACATCTGGCTAAGGAACAACAATAACAACAAAGGTACTGTAGTGTCATATTAGCACCCAAAATAAAAAGTAAAACAAGCAGAATAAAGACAGAATTTGAAAAAATCCATATACCATCATTAATTCCTTTTTGTATCTTAGTCCATCCGGATGTCGGTATATCCAAAAGGTCCTCCACATTTAGACTAACGCTATTAGGAGTGTTGAAGCATTTACTCACATCGTCGTTGGTTACGGTGCTGTACTCGTCAAATGATTTCTGTAGAGGCGATTCGCCAGCCTTGGGACTCAAAATACCTGAAGCAAATACATTTATAGAGTTTTTATTAAGTTCAGAAAAACCGGAAATTGCATTATATGCGAGTCAACGTTTTTTATGCTAGCAATTTTATTGAAGCTCGCTAAAAGTATTTGGTTTCTATTAAAGCCGTTTACAATGTTGCTTTATATGCCCTGTTGGTTCTTCGTGTTCACTGATTGACCATTGGGTGTCTTCTTGGCTTTCTGGAACCTGTAATTATGTCCTTTCTACTTCCGTAGAGTTGACGAGGACCTTGATCTATCTGCATTTCTATTAAAGCCGTTTACACTGTTGCTTTATATGCACTGTTGTTCTTCGTGTTTACTGAGTGACCACTGTGTATCCTCTTGCCTTTCCGGAACCTTTAGTTGTGTCGTTATTTCTTCTTCGGAAAGCAACAGTACATGGAAAGCAACAGTGTAAACGGCTTTAATAGAAACCAAATCATTTTTAGCACGCTTTAATATTGGTATAAACCGGTTTGCTTTTACAGTCAAACCATGGGAATCACCTAAAGTGGCTGCTTACCACAGGTGGCTGTTTAATAGAGGTCAAATGTATAATAAAACAACCTATTGGGAATCTGGAAACTGGCTGCTTAATACAGGTTGACTGCTTAATAGAGGTGACCACTAACACATGTTTGACTGTATACGTTTGACAGAGAAAGCAGAACGAAAATGGACTGTTATTATATACTCTATTATATAGACTCTTGCATGGAAATTTCATTATCTGTTATGCAAGCATTTTTATTGAAGCGTGATAAAAATGAGTTGCGCGCATTCATGTCCTGCTATTATGATTTTGGTGCGGAAAGAGAGGAACGAAAAAATACGACTATCCTTCCTAGTCAAAATAGATAATGCTCTTACATGAGTGGTGATTTCATACCATATCATATGACACGAGCTGTCCGATTAGCGCAGTGGTTAGCGCGCTCGCTTCTTATCAATGCAACCCGTGTTCGATCCTCGGACCGAGAAGTATGTGAGATGGTATGGTGGTCGCCAGATCGGACAGGTGGGGTTTTCCGAGTACATCCTGTTTCCTCCCACACGAATGACCACATTTACGCTTTCATCCGCGCCAACGAGAGTGATTAATATAAGTTGTTAAAACTTGTTTCGCAATCGTTGTAAAATATATAAAGCATAAAAAAACAAATAAAAAACGAGTTTTGGAATTTTGCTATTAAGCGAGAATTTGGCGAGCTCATTGAAGCCCCAGTCCCATTGAAAGCCGGACCCTCCCGGATTGGCACGGACCATCCCGGACCGGGATGCTTTGGCCCCAAAATACGACAGACGACACTCACCTCGGACACAACACGGATGACCCCGGACTGGCTCGGCAGAGCCCCGACCTAAAAAGATTCCACTACGGATCACCCCGGACCGTCACGGACCATCCTGGACAGCCCCGGACCGCCCCCTGAGCCAACACGATTTCAACACGGATGACCCCAGCAGAACTCCGGACCACCCCCAGACCATCCCGGACCAATCCAGAGGGTATAATATTGGGCGATTTCAAGCATATTTCATATATTTTGCAGCATTTAACGACACCAGAACGCTGCACATACAAATCACAACATCACGATGCCTGCAAAGAAGAAGATAACGGTGAATATCAGCAAGAAGGTTGTCTCAAATAAAAAGGCTGCAAAAGAAAAAACAGACGTGGAGGACGTGGTGGAAGAAGTACAACTCTCTAATTCGAGGTCCCCGTCCCCACCACCCGCGTCAGACTCATCATCGCAGGAGGAGAATGGCCAGAAGCAGAAGAACCAAATGAGGAAGCCATTTGTCCTAAGCGAGGAGCTCGAAATGTTATAGCGGCTTCGCAACAACCCCTTCCTCTTCACAAAAAGTATGAAAGAATACAAGGATATTGCCAAGAAAATACGAGTGTGGGACATGAACGCGACCGTGCTTGGAGTGCAGTCCAAACCACTACTCACGATATTGTACGAGAGCGTTCGTACCAAGGTCGGCAAGATCTCGGACAAGAAAAGCGGGTCTACTACGAAAGAGCTCACCGACAGGGACAACTTCCTACTGCTGGTGAGAACTTAACACAGCTGTTTAATCGTCCTGCAATCAACATGAACACCAGTGGGCTTGGACATTTGTCTGACCCCACATTCTCGCCTTCTCCGACGAGTGGTCGTATTCATGCTAGACGTGCGTCGTAGCCTCAGCTGGATCAGCCTCTGGATACCGAGTAGTGAAAAAACACTATAAACTCGTGCTATATATATGTATTAGTAATCATAAATACAGTGAACGAACACACTGAACAATTGGGAAAATGATACTTAATCGTTACTAATAAATATGCATATATTAATAAATGCCATGTTTTATTCAACTGAAAATAATGAGTTTTTGTTCTTACATTTACATCGAAGGTAAAAAGTAAAAGTTGAATTGGTAATAACAAAAAAGTTCGAAATAATAATGTAGGAAATACATTTTTAAAGTTCATGATTTTATCCGTATAGTTCATGTTCAATCTTCAATGTTCATATCATAGCTATCTGCCACGGCACAGATCCCACTTTCGAGTTGAAGTAGTAATGAAGGTGTTCCCTCTGGTTCTTTGCAGCTTTCGTGGTGGTGTTGCGACGGAGGTTCGAGATCCCCTCCACGAGAGGGATGTTCTTTCGCCACTCTCCTGTGGTGATGTTGTGGTTGGCGTCCTCTTGATCAGAGATGCTCATGTGCTCCTTCTTATGTCGTAGTATCAGCAGGTTATGTAAAATGATGCACGTCAACACGATGGGCTTCACTGTTTCTGGTTTGCGCTGCATCGTGGTACTGCGGAAGCGATAGCGAGAATGCCGAATGCGTTTTCGACAATGCGACGACCCCTGGACAGCCTGTAGTTGAAGATTCTCTCTGAATCTTTCATATTCTTCTTGGAGAAGGGCTTCATATACCATGTCTTCAAGGCGAAGGCGTCGTCAGCAATTATGAAGAACGGCATCGGTTTGTCATCATGTGGTAGGGCCTGAGGGGCAGGTAATCCAAGCACTTCCTTCCGCTCGCTGTTATTGAACACGTGGGCATCTCACCCTGATCCGTGGCTGCCAACATCCGCCCAAGTGAAAGTGTAGTCCCAGTCGACCAGGGTCATTAGGATATTCGAGTAGAACCCTTTGTAATTGTAGTACAAAGATCCACCACCAGGAGGACACTTTATGGCAATGTGTTTGCTATCCAGGGCACCGACACAGTTGTGGAGCTGCCATCGTTCAGAGAAAGTCTTTTTCCATTCTTCTGGAGTCGTAGGGCAGGGGGTGAACTCCTCGGAGAACTCGGCTATGATGGATTCGCAGACCTGAGGTATGACCGTGGATACTATGTTGTGTGCCACACGGAAGCCGTACAGCAGGGAGTGGTAGTTGTCCCCTGGTGTCAGGTAACGTAGGGTAATTGCCAATTTGATACCAAGTGATAGAGGCTTTCTGAAGTTGGAGTCCTTCCCCTGGATTCTCCCCTCTATGCGTCTCAGGATTTCTTGGAAGAGATCGTAGTCTATCCTCAGGAATCTACGAAAGCCCTTCACGTCTTCGGCCTTCAGTTCGTTCATCAGCCGTGCGTACTGACCCAGGCTCGGTGTTCTCGCTAGCCATGTTCTGACCCACAGCGTTCTCTTTCTTCTTTTCATCATCAATTGTTTTATTTTATTATTTCTTCTTCTCTCTCTCTCATTCTTGTAGTAGTAGTTTCGTTTTGGTCATCAATATCTAATTTGTCGATTGCTGTTGGTTAATAACTAACTTCTAACATAATGTTTAATGACATTACCATGAATCGCTCATTTTGTCATTATGCTATGTTATCTTATATTTCGGGTTTTACGCCTGCATCAGCACAATTTAGGGCTATATCGCCGGCGGGCAGTTTACCGCGGGGCTCGAACCCGTGACCATCAGTGATGATAGGTTACAGTGGTATACAAGTCAGCGACTTTAACCACTCGTCCATATTTTTGCACAATTAATTCATACTTCATTTTGTCGTCAGCGCAAATTGTCATGAAGGCACTAAATTGTCACTACGCAAAACAGTGTTATATTTACATTTTAAAATTAAACAGCGTTATAGTTACGTCATTACTTCTTTCTAATCGATTTAATAAATGATTATGTGACTTTCACGCTATACGAAATGTTCACCCTTACCCAGTCAGTTAACAAAGCGAGTTATATTATATATTATAAATTGATTGTCCACTTAAATGACTATAAATGGTCCTGATTGTGATTTTATTTCATTTGTTTGTATTCATGTTTAAGACTATACATTGTCAATTGGATTTTATGCCATTTTGCAAAGAAATTATTGTACCATTTAAGAACATGATTGTCAAATTTAAGGGTTAGGTATTTTAAATTGTGTCCGCCCCTGTGGTCGAGTGGTTAAGGTCGCTGACTTGTATACCACTGTAACCTATCATCACTGATAGTCACGGGTTCGAGCCCCGCTCAGGCCGTGTCTCATTTATATGAAAAAGTTGGCAGTTTCTTACGGAGGTTGGTGCACCCAAGTACTGGTTAACCGCTGAAGCCTGCCCAGGAAAATGTGTTGTAAAACCCGAAATAGAATTTTTTTTAATTTTACCTCCGAGTCTTTGGTGTAAAATCATGTGTAGATCAAATCTAATTAAAATAATGGCTTCTGGTGGAAACAGATGAAAACTATGAATATTTAAGCAGTATAAGTGGGTGGGGTAATTTAATATGCATTTTTGCTGTAGAAGTATAGCTAGTTGGTACAGTTTATTAACACCATATTTGTGTTTATGTAATATATATGTATACTAAATTAATTACTTATTTATGTTGCGCATGTAATATGTGACACACAATATGGTTAACAATCCAAGATGGCGTCCAAAATGGCCACCGCATAGCTTACAATATAGGATTTTATTTACATGAAGTCAATGTTGATTACAAACAAAAAGCAATGAAAACATGTATGTTTATTTGTACAGAAGCTTTATAATTCTAGTAGATTAAAGAGAATATGGTCAATCATTTTGGTGCAGATTACATACATTGTAAATGTGTTCATATTAGGTTCAACGATGGTATGCATTTTCCTAGAATAAATGAAGACCTCACCGAAAATAAAACAAATTGTTAAATTTAAAGACTTGATATATCGACACAGTTTAGAAATTATGCAGCAAGTGAAACATGTGGATCTCATTTGTTGTAATATGAGATTCAAAGAACAATCAAAAACCAATTTATGTTTTGTTTCACTTCATAATAATATGTGTAGCTATCACTACAATCGGGGTTTAGAAGTATACCGATCACGATTTCTTGACAGTATGTCATCCCAAAATGTCATCAGTGTTTACACTTCCTAACACGATGAACACATTCTGACAAAAAGCTGCTTCATCTAGGGAAACTGTACATGATGCAATGGTCTGTTGCACCACCTGGACTTCTGTGTGATTTAATTTGTCTATGCCAAGACGAGTGTAATGTTGATAGTGTTTGCTCAAGCAATGAACAACCATGTACCCTAGCATGTGAATGTTAAACATACTAGTTTGAGGGTAAGAAATATATCCAAAATCTGTTAGATCAGGCAAACCCAACTTTGCTTCTAAAGCTCCTCTCCAAATCAACCTTTGATAAGTACATCGACGTAAATGTAACACAAAGCTATCGCCTGTTGGTGGCAGCCTTTTTTGGTTTCAATCGAGCCTTTTCCGAATACACTATTTTTTCGCAAGGTGTGCAAAGACGAGCAATGGTTAAAACCATATAGCAACTCAACAAAGTCAACAGCAGAATATTTTGCTTGAGGTGACAACATGCTGTTTTACCAAGATCTGATAGATCAGAAAGTTATTCAGCATGGTTGGACACTACCTTAAATGTACTTTTCTTCCCGATTCCGAAGAAGGAGGAACACGTGTCACAGCCTGTTACAGGGGGCAAACTTTTTCTTTCATCGGGCAATGTATTAGCAACAACTGAATAAACAGGAATGTATCTAGATAAATCAGAATGTATGCATTGTCTGCCTGTTTTAAAGTCAGGGCTAACAACAACAATATTTCGAACATTATGATATGTTGTATGTGCTAGATGTAGAAGAATACGATGGCCAGTTTCTTCTTGATTGGACTCAATTGCATCAATGAACGATACTATCATTGCTCTGTCTTCCATTCCACCAGAGACATAAACTACATTACAAGTTTCAAGCATTTAATGACAGTTTTCTGTCAAGTACTTTGTTTATAACTTTGTTATCTCACTTTTGCTTGTGCTGTTAGTATCCTTTTCCATTCTTGTATTGCATGGAGACCGGTATATTGTTAGAAATATCAACACCTCGATTTCGACGTGTTTGAGACTTAAGACTATTTGCATTGCTTTCTGTCTATGATAGCGAGCCTCAACTGCCACACGATCACCATTTGAACTCAAAATACAGATCACTGTCCCCTTTTCAAATAGATACAGCCCGGAATAATGCTTTGAAGTTTCATCTATTGACCTCTCAACTTTGGACCATTTCTATGACTACATTTTTCTTCACAAATAAAGCATTGTTCCTTCCAATCAAACGCAATGTCATTATCTGATAGTATTCTTTTCCCGCGTGTGTTAAATAGTGCTTGGACTTAGCTTTGATTACAGTCTGTGTTTGAATCTTCCCACACATAAAACTATATCGACTAATGATATTTGATCCTAAGGAAATATATGGAGGATAATTACAACTAAATTGATAACAAACAGTCTAAAGCTTCTGTACAAATAAACATACATTTTCCATTACCTTTTGTTTGTAATCAACATTGACTTCACTTTAATAAAGTCGTCTATTGTAAACTATACAGCGGCCATTTTGGACGTCATCTTGGATTTTTGCCCATTGTGTGTGTCACATATTACATTCCCAACAAAATAAGTAATTAATTTAATATACACGTAGAATACATAAACCAAAATATTGTGTTAGTATGGTATAAACTGTATAAATTAGCTATACTTCTACAACTAAAATGCTTATTAAATTACCCCACACACTTATAAAAGCTTAAATATTCATAATTTTCATCTGATTTTCACCAAGAAGCCATTATTTTAATTAGTTTTGATCTACACTTTTATTTTAAACATGCTTACACATGATTTACACCAAAGACTCGGAACTAAAATTTAAAATACTTAACCCTTAAATTTGACAATTTTAATTGGTAAATATGCATCATGTTCTTAAATGGTACAATAATTTCTTTGCAAAATGGCATAACATCCAATTGGCAATGTATATTCCTACACATGAATACAAAACAAAATGTAAACTTCAGGACCATCAATAGTCATTTGAGTGGACTATCAATTAATGGCGGCCATTTTGACGCCATCTTGGATTTCTCCGAACGCCACGATTTATGCCAATGTATGCCGCATTCAGACATTTACGAACATTTTGGTATATAACTCGTTTTGTTAGCTGACCGGGTAGTGTTGCCACTCAAAATAGTGGTCCTATAAGCTAATAGTCACCTAACCAAAAAGAGAGTATTCATCTTAGAATTTGGATGATAGTGCAATGATACATTCCATAATTTCCTCTGGTTCTTTTACGTGCAATGTGTACAGCACCGACACTATACTTCGGTTTAAAGTCCCATCTGTTAATTTTATTACGGTCAGACGAGGATCGAACCTGCGATCTCTGGATTACCAGTCCAGCCTGTTACCACTGGACTACATATACGTTTGTTGATATGCATGATTTAAAGTTTAAAATACATATTATTCTCTCAACCAATCAGAATCCTTCCAGGTTGTATTTCACATGTGTACAGACAAGAAAATATGTGAAACTTAATACATGCAAAACGAATGTGATACACTATTGTGCTAAACCCACATCACAAACTAGGTTCATGAAAGGGGTTTGACATTAATGGAACATAATTACATGCATACGTAGTAATTTCATGCACAACAAAATGGATGTGGAAAGTTCAGAATCTACAAACCGATGACGAAATCTAGTCGTTTGCATTTTGTTGCTGTGTCTGACAATGCGATGCCGCTGCAAATTAGGGCCAGCTGGAATATGATGTTTTCCATTGACATGTCTGAATATAATATAAAAGGAAAATGCAAAAGGCAAATATATACTAAAAATTGATTATTAATACGAATTATATTACTGACTAAATGGGAAGTATGCTTAATTATAAATGTAATTATTCATTTATCTCTCTAGATAGATAATATTACCTATTGTGAGCGCTCATTAAATATGGAATTAAAACCGGAATTTAATGGAATACAAATGAACTAAAATGATATATTGACTACTATATAGAGTAATATTGGTGGTATCTTAAATATTGATGAAGTACACATATTCTTATTGTTGTTCGCTGATGATGCGATAGTCTGTGCCAATGATCCAGCTTCATTGTAGTTAATGTTAAATGATATAAAACATTACTGTCACACATGGGGTTTACACCTTAATGTCAATAATACCAAAGTAATGATTTTTGAAATTGGCCGACATACTCAATATCAATTTTTCATCTATAATTCAAACATTGAAATAGTTGAATCATTTAAATACTTGGGTGTGCACCTATTCAAAATTGGAATTGGAACCGTACACAAAAACGAGTAGCGCAATATGCGTCATTTTCAATCCATAACTTGTTTACAATATCCAACCAATTAAATATTTCCATCAAGCTAAACATTAAATTGTTTGATTCTTTGGTGTCTCCTATATTAAATTATGTTGCGGAGATATGGGATTATAGACGATTAGTAATGACCAAATATTAGATAAAACTACTAACTTTGAATAATCAGTCACTACTGATTCAAAACTTATCATGTACTTAAAACTGATGTAGATAATGGTATTATATACAATAAGTGTAACTGGGTTTACCATATAACACATATTCTCGAACAATGTGGGTTATTGTACATATTGCAGAACCAATTTAATATGTTGATAAACAGTTACTATGAGACAAAACAAATAATATTAGATATATATTATCAAAGCCAAAGGGGCGAACCCGGTAGGGGAACACCCTCCCTACTCATTCTTTAAAACCTAGACATCAAATGGTGCACTCTGGCACCTTGGGAAGTTTATACACTAACAAACACATACGAAAATAAAACCACTTCCTGAATATAATGTGCTAGCCTGGCAATTGTGGCGTAAAGGCAAAGTTTACGCGCCTGTCGGCATATCAAAATGAAATCGATATATGTGAAAAGACAATAACATAGAATATCATTTTTAAGAGAGACATGACATAAGAAACAATTTTAGAAAATGTTGTCTATGAAATGAGACGCATGCGTCTCAAAATGAAACTTGCAGAAATGCCCGAAAAGGTACTCCATCAAATAGTAATCATTTGGTCTGTGAAATGATACGCAAGTATATCCAACTGAAATCACCAGACATGCAAAAGACATAAAAAAATGTAATCTAAAATAGAAAATATTTTAGAAATATTGTGTCCGAAATGAGATTCAGAAATGTGAAGACAGACGAACATAAATAATTGGAATAATATTTTGTCTTTACAACACCTTTCTTGGGTTAGCTCTAGCAGTTAACCAGAAAGAAACTGCCAATTTGTTCATAACAATGAGATGGGGCTCGAACAAGTCACCAGAAGTATAGATAGGTTACAGTGGTATACAAGTCAACGACCATAACAACTCGACCACAGAGGCGGATATATGCCATTGAGTACTAAAATGAAAACATCAGGAATGAAGTAAACTACCATATTCCATAACATGTATTCTGCACATCGTCTCCATATGGGTAACATTTGTGCAACGTAATTGAAGTATGGAAGTGTGACTTATATAATTACCCGCTATGGCCGAAACATTCGGACAGACGGATCCGTAGTCCAGTGGTAACACGCTGGACTGGTAATCCAGGGATCGCAGGTTTGAGCACCCGTCTGACCCTAATAAAATTAACAGTCTTTCAGATGGGACGTTAAATCGAGGTCTCGTGTCGGTGCTTTACAGAGGAGATTCTGGAATTGGTCTCTGTATCATGCACTATCCTCCAAAATCTAAAATAACTAATCTCTTCAGGAGGCGTCGCTCATATGGGCAACCGGTAGCGACGATAAATAAACGTAAAACACACAGAAACATTCGGTCTCCACATTATCTCGATATGGATAACATTTCGTTGTTCAAGAGTTGCGGAACGGAATCGCAACATAGCCATTTAAGCACTACATACATGTACATGTATGTAAGCTGTAAGTGTGACAATGACCTTGAACTAACATGGCTGAAACATGTATACGGTCTGCATTTGGCTTGATATGAAATATGTGTGCCGAGTAATTCTAAAATTCCTGCAGTGGTTTAAGACATATGGAGCGGACACAAATGCCTAACGGACGATGGCCATTCCTATACCCCCTCCTGCTATGCTGCGGGAGATATACATGCATGTACAAAATGTAATCAGTAATAATGCAGTAAAATGCATAAATGTAGTCCATAAACATGATCACTGAAATGCTACGCTGGAGTAACAAAGTACACATCTTCTTTGGTACGCATTGTCACATGTTTCACAGGTTTCTGCTTTCAGTCATTATTTCACTGATTCAAGACACTATTGAGTATTCCATACAGATCGGCCACTTTCCTTCAATACAATTCGCAATTGAATGACACCATTTTTTCGACATGTCTCATCACAACGACACTTTTATCTGTTCACCTGTTGAATGATGCAGTACCGAACATCTGTGACCATCCGCTGCGAATTAGCATTCCTGTAAAACACAATAAGTTCTTGTTATTCTAATACCTAAAATAAAGATTACATGTATACTCATCCTTTGCCAATATTTCTTCACATTCATACATGTATACACGTAAACTGTACATTGAACACTGCACGTGAGTTTAACATTGCACATTCATACATGTATATACGTAAACTGTACATTGAACACTACAAGTGAGCTAAGCATTGCACATTCATACATGTATACACGTAAACTGTACATTGAACACTGCACGTGAGTTTAACATTGCACATTCATACATGTATATACGTAAACTGTACATTGAACACTACAAGTGAGCTAAGCATTGCACATTCATACATGTATACACGTAAACTGTACATTGAACACTGCACGTGAGTTTAACATTGCACATTCATACATGTATATACGTAAACTGTACATTGAACACTACAAGTGAGCTAAGCATTGCACATTCATACATGTATACACGTAAACTGTACATTGAACACTGCACGTGAGTTTAACATTGCACATTCATACATGTATATACGTAAACTGTACATTGAACACTACAAGTGAGCTAAGCATTGCACATTCATACATGTATACACGTAAACTGTACATTGAACACTACAAGTGAGCTAAGCATTGCACATTCATACATGTATATACGTAAACTGTACATTGAACACTACAAGTGAGCTAAGCATTGCACATTCATACATGTATACACGTAAACTGTACATTGAACACTACAAGTGAGCTAAGCATTGCACATTCATACATGTATACACGTAAACTGTACATTGAACACTACAAGTGAGCTAAGCATTGCACATTCATACATGTATATACGTAAACTGTACATTGAACACTACAAGTGAGCTAAGCATTGCACATTCATACATGTATACACGTAAACTGTAAATTGAACACTACAAGTGAGCTAAGCATTGCACATTCATACATGTATATACGTAAACTGTACATTGAACACTACAAGTGAGCTAAGCATTGCACATTCATACATGTATACACGTAAACTGTAAATTGAACACTACAAGTGAGCTAAGCATTGCACATTCATACATGTATATACGTAAACTGTACATTGAACACTACAAGTGAGCTAAGCATTGCACATTCATACATGTATACACGTAAACTGTAAATTGAACACTACAAGTGAGCTAAGCATTGCACATTCATACATGTATATACGTAAACTGTACATTGAACACTACAAGTGAGCTATGCATTGCACATTCATACATGTATATACGTAAACTGTACATTGAACACTACAAGTGAGCTAAGCATTGCACATTCATACATGTATATACGTAAACTGTACATTGAACACTACAAGTGAGCTAAGCATTGCACATTCATACATGTATATACGTAAACTGTACATTGAACACTACAAGTGAGCTAAGCATTGCACATTCATACATGTATACACGTAAACTGTACATTGAACACTACAAGTGAGCTAAGCATTGCACATTCATACATGTATATACGTAAACTGTACATTGAACACTACACCCCAGTGCATACATGTATATACGTGCATGTACAATGTATTTATAGAGTGGTGATGGAGAAGTATTTCCCAACAGGCTGACCCTGGAAATTCTACCCCCACACCCCAGTGCATACATGTATATACGTGCATGTACAATGTATATAGAGTGGTGATGGAGGAGTATTTCCCAATAGGCTGACCCTGGAAATTCTACCCCTACACCCCAGTGCATACATGTATATACGTGCATGTACAATATATATAGAGTGGTGATGAAGGAGTATTTCCCAATAAGGCTGACCCTGGAAATTATATCCCACACCCCAGTGCATACATGTATATACGTGCATGTACAATGTATATAGAGTGGTGATGGAGGAGTATTTCCCAACATAACATAACACAACCCTGGAAGTTCTACTCTCACTACTGTATGTCAGTCAGAGAGTTTGGGGAGATTCCCCCAGCAGATTGACATAGGAAATTGTACCCCACACC
Source organism: Archivesica marissinica (assembly GCA_014843695.1). Lineage (NCBI taxonomy): Eukaryota > Metazoa > Mollusca > Bivalvia > Venerida > Vesicomyidae > Archivesica > Archivesica marissinica. The sequence continues at coordinate 76,798,676 of CM026402.1, read as the reverse complement.
TGAGTACATCTATAGCTAGTCCTATAAATAAGACCTCTACATAAAATAAACAATTCTTTTATTTCGATTTTTTTTGGAAAAATGCCTGGATAGTAAAATGTCACAATTTTCAAGTCTAAATATTTGCACATACATATATGGAGAGTGGGGGAGGTATTTCCCAGTAGGCTAACCCTGGACATTCTACCGCCACCATTGTACATCAGTCTATATACATGCATGCATGTATATATAGAGATGTGGGGGCATTTCCCAGCAAGCTGACCCTGGAAATTCTATTCACACCACTGTACATCAGTTTATACATTAATGCATGTATATAGAGTTGACCTGGAAAGTCTACCACCACCATTGTACAACAGTCTAAATGTGCATGTATATAGAGATGATGGGGTATTTCCCAGCAGACTGACCCTGGAAAGTCTACCCCCACAATTTAACTTAATAAAACCACTAACCTGCAATAACTGTTTACTCCAATCTGCTCCAACACATTCGGTTGCTTCACGATTAGTCTACAGTCTCGTTAAGGGGCTATGTCATTTTGAAATTACCTTGAGGTCATTTTTTGAAACAAACAACTGAAGTACTGTACAGAGTGATACTATGTATTAAATTAATCAGTAGACAAAGTTATATGTTGAAAAACACAAATTTATGTAAAATAATCTATAATGAACTAATTACTCTGTAGAACAATAGATTTTCTTCTGAACCTCATAACTCATATAATTTACGAACGGTTTTAACCAATATTTTAAATACTATTAATATGGAACAGTATGTAGGGTTTATTGGGGGGTTTATCCGAAATAACAGCCTATATAAGCTTCAAATAATAAAAAAAGTATTATTTCACGAGAGTAATAACATCCGGTGACGATATTCGGCTACTTCCGACACAAAATTACTAAACGGAATGAAGTAAATATTGTTTAGAAATATTCGAATAGCTTCAGCGGGTAAGTTACTAGGAAGATGTATATTCATCATTTTAAATAACTTTGTAATAATTTATCAATGTATATATTTGAAACAGTTGATCGGACAATATTGAGTGAGTAGTTTGTATTTTAAATTTCTACAATTACCTCATGTACATGATCACAACATGGGTCACTACATGACCTAATTATTAAACGTGTAATTGTAAAGAAATAATGTACAGTACGGAGGAACATACTGATCAAATGTCCATTTGTGTGAACCATTATATATTTCTGAATGCCATTGTATAGAAAATTGTAGTATTATAATAAACTGATAAATTTATAGCAGAAAATTACAAATATGGGTCTTCATAACCAATACAAAAGAACTATTAGAAAGAGACTGTTTGGTCAAAAGTGTGGTCTGCATAGCTGGCGAACAAAATTGAAAGCTGCTGCTCTTACTTGTATACAAGCTGAAAAGGTAGAATTATACAGGAAAAATACGACCATGAAATACGAACCATATACAATTGTCTAGAACTCAAATTAGTACTTCAAAAGATTCCAATAATCAAATTCTGCCAATCAAAGTTATTCAGACTTGGTCCTTCCTTGCGATATAAATTGGCAAGTACTTACAAGCCAGTCACTGGTTACAGAATAATGAATATGGGTATGGTTCGAGATAGTATTGTCGCAGAAACAACTCATACATGTTTATGCCCTGAAGCTCAGGTGCTGGCAGCCAATGGACACCCTGTAGTGACACTGAAAGGTGAAACAGGACAAACTGGATTGTTCAGTGTCATGATCCTGAAATGTATCGGCTGTAACAAGGATTTCTTTTTGCATACAAGTCATAGGAATGAAAACGGGTTGTATGACATTAACATTCGTGCTGTATGGGGTACCATGGCCAGTGGAGGAGGTGCTTCAGACCTAAATGAGCAACTCCATACCATGGACATCCCGACAATGAGGGACGGAATGTTCACCTCATTGGAGGATAATATTGGTGAATGGCGGGGGGGGGGTTAAAGGAAGAGATGGCAAAGGCTGGAGCAGAGGGGAGAAGGCTTGCAATAGAGAGGGATGAACTGTGTGAAGGTATGCCAGCCATAACTGTGATTTGTGATAGGGGTTGGTCGAAGCGTACACACAAGCACACATATAATGCACTTGGTGGTGTCGCCGTTATCTTTGGGGCTGAAACCAAAATATTACTGTTTATCGGTGTAAGAAACAAAATGTGTACACTTTGTGCCAGAGCCCAAAAGATCGGGGTAGAACCAAATAAACATACTTGTTATAAAAACTGGTCTGACAGTTCTCAAGCTATGGAGTCAGACATTATATTATCTGGCTTCTTAGAAGCTGAGGCAGTCCATGGTGTACGATACACACGACTCATAGCAGACGGTGATAGCTCGGTGTTCACCATACTTCAGGAACATGTACCTTGGGGTAGGCACATAAACAAATTAGAGTGTGCCAATCATGCATGTAAATGCATGCGTTCAAGTTTGGAAAAACTTGTTGAAGAAAAGCCCCAGCATAAGGGAAAGGGAAAACTAACAAAACTGAATAGGGTGAAATTGACAACGGCTGTACGATGTGCTGTTAGGATGAGAACATTAGATAACAATTCAAAACAGTTGAAAATGGACATCATAATTCCATATATCACGTATTGGGATTTCATGAATATTGTAGTAATTTTTGTAAAAAAAGAAAAGATACATGTACTGACCAAGATAATAGTGCTGCTGATGGTGATATGCATGAGAGTGGTGAACAATCATTTGACAGTATTTTTGAAAAACAATACCAATTCTGGAAATTACCAACACAAAAAAATGGAATTCTCAAGAGAAGCGACAAGAAATGAAATAAAGAAAGAGGAAATAAAGGAACTGGTCAGAGATGTGCAAGTGATTCTTGGTCGACTTGCTAATAAAAGTGACAACTTTACTATCAATCTTTGCGAAAGCTGGATGTCCATCAGAGCAAAGTTTGATGGCGGGAAGTTTGTCAATAGATGTGGTCGTGGTTCATGGAATGCCAGGTGCTATGGTGGTGCATTGCGAAAAAACTTAGGTGTCACCTGGTCACCGGTAACATTTGCCAGAGCTACATCTACCCAAGCAGGAACACACTTCCTCCAGGGTGTCAGAAAACAAGTCATACTGACAGCAGCCAATGCTCGTTACAAAGCCAAGCCTGAATGTAAGACCGTGAGAAGGAAGCGAAAACGTGAAAGCTTGAAAGAATCCAACACAAAGAGACCTAAGCTTCATTATGGCAGTCACTAGACGACTCTCCAGACATTTCCCCTCAAAAGTTAACATCCAAATGCAGTGACTATCTTGAAGGTGTTGTAAAACTATCAAAAGTAGAATGTGACAAATTAGAAAAAGCCTCTATTGACCAAGGATGGAGTGAATTATGGGTAAAAGAAAGAAAAAAGAGATTGACTAGCTCATACTTTGGGAAAGTGACCCAATAACATCTCATCAAATCTGGTTAAAAGTATTTTGTATGGAACATTCAAAGGAAACATAAACACTATCCGTGGTCTGGCACAAGAGGCGAACACAATAATTGAATACAAGAACATTAAAAGAAATGTTGATGTAATAAAGACTGGCTTGAGAGTATCACAGAAACATAATTATTTGGCGGCATCAACTGATGGACTAGTGACAACTGACAAGGAAGGAAAAGGACTCCTAGAAATAAAGAATTTTCTACAAAATAATACATGTAGTATTGCAAAAGCAGTACATAAAATTGCTAATTTCTGTCTGGAAATAAATAGTGACAAATTATCACTGAAAAGAAATCATGAAATATACTACCAAATACAAGGGCATTTAAATATATTTGAAATGGAATGGTGTGATTTTGTGTTAAGAAGAACTGACCCCTATGACATATTCATTGAACGCATATATAGAAACACAGAATTATGGAACAATGTAATGGTTCCAAAGTTAGAGTGCTTTTATAGAACCTTTCTACTACCAGAGTTGGTTGTACCTCGATATGGTACCTACTCAGGAATACGAGAGCCTAAAGCACCTTGGGTAATTGTTTTATTTCATATATGTACATTTATTGAAGACAAAATATACCTGTCATGTATTTGTAATATTCTTACATATAGTAGACATGTATTATATATCTCGTTTCATAGACATGTACATGTACTTACTATTACTGACAACAGCTAGAATGTCCTCCCTTCCCATAATTATATTCATATGAAATATTTACATTTGTAAGATGCAAATTTACACAAGTGGTGAGTAAAGTTAAGTAAGATAATGCAAATAAATAATAAAAAGGGATGTAATTTACAAAGTATTTTCCTTTCCATAGCATCCAATTTGTACATTGATAATACACATTTATTTCTGCGTTGAACCATCAAACCTATCATGTAACTTTAACTTTACAGTCGGGTGTTATAGCACCTACATGTAAGGAATGAACTCTATGGTGATATTATTGGCAGTATGTTTGTTTCATTACAGGTCAAAGGGAGGCCCGAAATCACATTGTGTATACGAAAGAAGCTGAGGAAGAAACAAAAGACCAGACCTGTTAATGTACTTATTTAGAAACATATTTACAAATGATAAAAACCTTAATTATTCAGTTTATTTAAGAATATTAACCCTTTCTCCAATGGATATGCTGGCTTATTCATGTATGCTACAATGCATACATCATGAGTTGATACCTTGATCATGTTTAACCCATTGCCTGCAAAGGTGCTTTTATCTGATGCTAGCATGCAATGGGTTAACAGTGTACATCTTTCACCACCGACCTGTTTGTTTCACTACTAGTGTGTCACTGTATGCATTATTGGCGATTGCTTTGAGTATCGGTTCTATGTGGTAATATATAATTGTGCTTCCAAGAAAGATCGAACGACAGATGCAATGGTCATATCCCTCTTATTTTAAAAAAAGGTCTTAACACGTAATTGTTCGATAGTTTGAATTAGTCTCTTCTTGTCGGATTATGTTTCATCACTTTTCATTTCCTAGTACACAATTTGGCATTATGTTGAAATCATTATGAAATTCAATGTTTCATTTTGCAGATAACAATTACACTAGACAAGTGTATACCTGGACCATCCAGCGCTGCATCAACTACACGTGATCAGTGTGTTGCAGGGCCATCCAACTTTCAACCATGTAACATCAGCCGTAGTAGGAGGAGGAGGAAAACAAAGTTTGTTGGCAGGGAGATATTACATGAATTTGAAGTGAACAAGAAAACGAAACAGACAAAATGGTTCAAAGGATTGGTTCAAGATGTTGTTACGGGTAACAAAACATGTTTGCTCCCTTTTCCAAGGGCCCATATGGCTAATACAATCTTTCAGCACTGTGCGATGGCATCATTAAATGTCTTTACATGTAATAAAAATATCATTTTGCAATAGCTGGTAAAATTTCTATAATTGCTTTTCTTCTTTGTTGTCACCATAGTTTTGCACAGATAAACTTCATGTTGACTTGTTGTCAAGGCCCACCGTACCATCCTTTTTTCAATTATTCTTTCTTCACATAAGCCACGGTCAAGTTTGTGAATTATCATAATTTGTTTGTTATTCTGTCCATCAACATTTCACTTGTTAATAATATTTATTTGAGCAATTGTTTACTTTCTTAAAGGAAATGACGGTGATGAGGATGCTGTGTATGAGATTCTATACTATGGAGAGTCTAGTCCACATCTAATTGATAGACTTCATGAGGACTTTGAGAATGGTTGATTGACTTTCCAAGATTTACAATAAGGTATTAAATTATTATTTAGCAAAATGACATGTACTTGCATCACGTTTTCATACAGCAACCACTACTAAGTTTATCACGTTTTCATACAGCAATCACTACTAAGTTTATCATGATTTCATACAGCAACCACTACTAAGTGTATCGAACTGTAACCTGGGTCACATTATGTTGGAACAATTTCTTCTCATGCATCAATGGTAGGACTGAAGCTGCATTTGGCAACATTATTTCAGCAACCTCAACCAAGTTGTTGCAAAACCTGTACAACAGGTAGGTGAACATGGAAGAAATTATGCTGTTAAACTTGAATAATAAAAAGACATTTTACAATCCTACCAATATATTCACCATAGAATATGTGTGTTAATTTTTTTAATAAGACCTTTTCTGTATATTCAGTCAGTGTGCGTCTATGCAGTATGTTCACATATAATGTAGTAATAACAATGCCCTCAAAAGAACCCATCCACAGTTTTGTATTTTCCATGAGATATATTTGTAATTATCTCCCTTTTTGCAATTCACTTGTAGTGACATACCAAAGTTAGTAATCAAATAATTGTGTACATGTATAATGTATACATTTCTTTCTAGCATAAACCCAGTAGAAGCAAAATGTAACAATTTAGCGTTTTTATGTTTCACAAAGAAGATACACGGTGAAGCTGTCACATAAAGACCACCATACTTTTTACATGCACTACTTTTGTAAACACTGAAAATGATAGATTATTGGATTTATTTAAATGATCAGTGCTGTTTTATATCATGTATCAGTACAAGAAACTGTCATATATACCCTTGTACTATACTTGAACTACAATTGTGTGTTTTTTTAATACAGGTCGTTGTGTCCTTCTGTGTGTCGAGACGCCCAACAGAAACATCACATTTGGAGGTAAAAATATGCATTTTATATCCTTTCTTAGCAAATTTAAGAACTTATAACTATTTCAATCATTGCGTAATATTGTCTTTTATGTTTTATGAAGACAATAATTTTCCAAAAGCTGTTAGAATAAAAAATAAAATTAACCAATGCCCCACCCACTTTTCACCAATTCGAAAATATATAGCCCCTTAAGCGTACATGTATGATGTGTTTATTACAGTCGCAATACACAGGAGTGCGGGCCGTTCCATTATTGATTTATAGGGATGTAGATGTATCCGTGAAATCGGACGCACATTCAGTTTTAATTTATAATAAACACTATTATGACGAAATAGTATCGATAGTTATGTTGCTGTCATTAATTAGCATCGCAATATTCCAATTTAAGTGCAACATGCTTAAAATACGTACCGCTTTAATATGAAATTATACATGAATCTGATATACCGGCTGTATACAATGTACTGATCGATTAACAGATTCATGTCCACTAAATAGAAAACAAGACATATTGGAATGTGAACACATTTGACACCATTAAATACTGAAGCATTGGAAGCTGGGTAAGTAAATTGATTTCATTTAGTTTATTAGATTATAATTATTTAGTGCTGAGATAATATGTAGGCATATGTATACATGTAGATAATGCGGAACGGACAATATCCCCCCCGGACAATACCCCCATATAGTTTGACACAGGCGGACAATACCCCCATCAAAAAGACAGGGCGGCCAATATCCCCCCCACATCAAAAAGTCAAGGCGGACAATATATAACCCCGTAGAAAATAATAGGGCGGACAATATCGCCCATTGGAATTCACGGGTAGGACAATATCCACACGAGCATTATCCATCCCCCTTATTAACCTATAAACTAACAACCTTTATTTCTGTATAGGTAATAATGTAGCACATGTAGTCTGATATTTTGTTTGACCTAGTTATTTTTGGCTTTGATCATGTTAATTGTTTGGCTAATTGATGACTTGGTTGCTTCTTTCAACTTCACTAAAACGGATTGGATATTTTCCTACATGTGAATTCCAATGGGGGGATTGTCCTCCCTATGATATTCCACGGGAAATATTGTCCGCCTTGACTTTTGATGGGGGATATTGTCTGTCCTGTCTTTTTGATGGGGGATATTGTCCGCCTGTGTCAAAATAGATGGGAGGAGGGATATTGTCCGGGGGGAGGATATTGTCCGGAGGAGGATATTGTCCGGGGGGAGGGTATTGTCCGGGGGTGATATTGTCCGGGGGGGATATTGTCCGGGGGGAGGATATTGTCCGGGGGGGATATTGTCCGGGGGGAGGATATTGTCCGGAGGATATTGTCCTGGGGGGGATATTGTCCTACACCCATAGATAATATAAATCTAGATATACTTCTAAATAATATCTAATACGTCTAGATCTACAAATTAAACGGTTAAAGTGTTTAATAAAGGAAAATTAAACAGTATTTTAAAATTTAATGATCTAGATCTACATAATCCACCCAACTCCCACAATATAATGTAGTAAAAGTAAAGTAAAAGTAAACTGTTTGTTTATTATAGTGTCACCCCTATTTAAAGGGCTAGCTATTTAACTTGTATATATGTCCTCACTCTTCCGATACAACTTTGACCAGCAATATACATTGCTATTTTCATTTCAACACTCCACACCACAGTTCAACCCCCTCCCCCACCTGTGTGTAGTGAACTGTATGTGACATGGTAGGTATGCAGTTGGAACATTCGGTCTATGGAGCATTCACCCTGTGGACGAGAGACTCCATGTCGAAGTCCAAACATGCTGCATGTTTTTTCCGGAGGACATAGTTACAGTATCCCCCGACATTATGACCCCCATATATCTTATTCTCCCATGCATTATCCCCCTCCCACATAAATGTAATCCAATATATAAGACCTTTACATAATTTTTGTTTTCAATTTGTGAATAATGCCTTGATAGTAAAATGTCACATTTTCAGGTCTAAATAGTTAACATCAATTATGTCTCCATATGCATTACCCCCTCCCTCCCCCAAAGGCAATGTCCAACCACATATATTACCCCCCTTAGAGAGAGTAGACATTATATATTATTATTATTCCTATTATATGTGGCAGATGTAATATTTCGTAATCTTCAGGAGCAAAAGGCCCGGAGTTTGAGCCCGGCTGTAACCGTTATGATGTGTCCCTAGGCAAGGCATTTACATTCCACATGTATTGCCTGTTCTTTCTCCCTCGTGGCGATGGATTCCATCAAGAGTGATTAATATATGTTGTAAGTACTGTAGTAAATGATTATAAACATTAACTAAACATTATCCCCCTAGCCCCACAAACATTATACCCCACAGTTAGTTCACCCCCAGTATCCCCCGCAGACATTATCCCCCTCATACATTATGCTTCACCTCCACAACATACAGTATGCCCTCCCTGACATTATCACCCCGTATTGTATGCCCCCCACACATACATTATCCCCCGCCCCCACATACATTATCCCCAACATAAACTCAAACGCAAAAGAAAGTGTACATAGAGGTTTTTCTTAATATTCCTTATATCCATAATCGATTGTATGATGTTTGGTACCACTGGTTAGCTTATTCAATTGCCTACAAACCCAACTGATATTTTTAAAAATAGCGGTTACTACAGATACACAGAATTCGGCTACATGTGTTTAGGGTCAAAATGAAAGATACACAAACTGTGATATTGGTGTTATTGTGAGTATAATTACGTTTTGCAGCTCTCCTAATGGTTTTGTTGTGATTATTTGATTAATACCGGGTATGGCCGCCAATTTGTCGGATAACCTGTACAATACGGCGTCTCATGGAATTGACGTAACGTTGTACGACGTGTGCAGTTATGTTGTTCCATTCCATCTGCAGAGCATTATGTAGGTCCTGCAAATTGTTGACGACATGTATTGACCTAACTCTACGACCAAGACCATCCCAAATATGCTCGATTGGGTTGAGGTCAGGAGAAACGGCATATCAAGGCAAGGCGTTCACGCCATTTGCATTAGGTATTGCTGCGTTAGCTGTGCCGTATGCGGACGTGCATTGTCGTGCATCAATGTGGCGAGTGCATGGTGATTAAAGAATGGATCAGCTACTGGTCTTAATACCTGGTTAATGTACTCGGCTGCATTAAGAGTGTCATTAACAATAACCAGATCAGTTTTCCTGTTTCCCATGATCCTGCCCAAACCCCCGCCAAGCCTGTTTCTCTCTACAACACAGACGTCAGCAAATCACCCCCCTCTCCTTCTGAATACCCTCATCCTCCCATCATGTTGACTCATGTTAAACCTAGATTCATCGGAAAATACAATTCTATCCCACTGACGTCTTTGCCAACGAAGATGAAGTCGTACCCAGTTCAAACAAGCAACGCGATGACGTCGTTCGAGTACATTACCAACGTAAGCCCGTCTAGATGTCGGATAGGCCGAACACAATGACGCAGACGCATCAGAACTGTGTCCCTACTAATACCGTACTGCCTCGCTGTAGCGCTAGCATTTTGGGAACGACGCCTGGTATGCGTCAGTTCAAAATGACGGTCTAGTCTGACGTCAGTTACACGAGGCCTGTCGGTTTGAGGACGATCGGCAACTGTTCATGTTTGCTGGAACCTGGCACGAAGTTTACTTACTGTGTTTCTGTGGCAATTAAATGCCCGTGAAACAGTATCGATGGAGTCACCTCTGCTAAGCATCATCAAAGTTTCAATAAGTTGACAGTAGTATAGTATACCCTGTAATTCCATTAAATGATAATGATAATTTTCTAAAATGTTGATTCATTCCGAGTGTCCTCCATGACCTGGCGGTTGAAAACTAAGATATAGGTCGATGACCTATTAATGACACCGCAGTATTGTAATGTAAATGAATGGTAGGTAAAGATCTTTTGAATTGTTATTTAACTTCGAATCATCCTGCTTATGAAAGGCGGGGAAAAAAGGACTGAACAATTCGATGTCAGCATTTGGTGTTGAAAGGCGGGAAAACCAATCGTGTGTAAAAGCGGGAAAATGAAGAACCAGCTAACAGACCTTTAAATAATGTCTTTTCTTTTCGCTACACCGTGTAGTTGTGCACGCGGTGCACGAGGTTTAGGCGCTATAGCGTGATATACGCTCGGAAGAATCTGGGGTAAAATATGGTCTGATTATCATTCGAAGGTCGGCTACCGTAGAGCTAGGAGAACCTGGGTGCAATTAATTATAAAATTCGGAATTAACATGAGCGAGGACGAAAATATGGCAGGATTCAAGTCAAAGTCGGATTTTAATTCTGAATTAGAAGCGGCTCTGGACAAGCAGAGAGGCATGTTTATGGATGAATTAGAAAACAGGTTTAGCAGTCTATCGAAAGCTAAGAGTTCAAGTGCTAGTCAGAGCTCGGCATTTAAGTTCAAGTCGGAAGGTAACAAAGCTCAGTTTGATTTTAATCTAGAGAGAATAGAAGGACTCCACAAATTAGACACAGTGGGGAAAGTTAGTTCTGAAATTGTGTCGAAAGTCGTCAAAAGCGAGATTGAAGAAGTAAATATACGCAACAAATTGATCAAAATTGCGGACAAGCATGGGTGGGACACGGTGCGAGAATACAGCGATAGATCACTGGCTGACGATGCGGAGGATGCCGCTAAGCTGCGAGGGGCCATCGCGCGCACGTTGCGCAATCGTAGATTCAAACCTTACGATTCTAAACCCAGCAAGGCGAACGTTCCACAACTAGGGGGAGTGCAGCGTGATTTTCGGACTTTTCCGGCAAGAGATGACCGACACATGCTTAAACGGTTTGGAGTCGGGTCACAGGCCATCGGCTGCAGACGCGAAAACGGCACATCCTACGGAACATGCTTCGCCTGCCACCTCTACGGGCACTTTGCCAAAAAATGTCCCTACGTGCAGTGCAACACTGTCGCATCCCAGGATCCAATTGCCGGAAGTAACAGGGACTCAGTTGTCAAAGGAACAGAGAGAAATTGATTATGTTGAGTATTTTTCTAATGATATTGATTGTCATATTTCAGACAGTCATGAATATACCTGCCTAAGCCAAGAACAACAGACCAAGGCTGTTAAAAACAGTTTGAACTCGTGTTTAGAATTTTGGATAAATGAGATAAAAGCCAACGCTTTCATTTTGTCCATTATTGAACAAGGGTACAGAATCCCATTCGAATCCGAACCAAGTCCCTGTCATGGTAAAAACAATCGCTCGGCCCTAGATCTCTCAAACTTTATAGATTCAGCTGTATGTAACCTCTTACAGAATGATTTTGCTATAGAGGTCGTAGAGAAACCTTTTTGCATTAACCCTTTGTCAGTAGCAACAAATAGTTCGGGGAAAGACAGATCGATTCTAGATTTAAGACACGTAAACAAGTATATTCACAAATTTAAGGTAAAGTTTGAAGGTTGCAGAGAAGCTCTAGATTTTTGTAAACAAGGCAACATGATGTTCAAATTTGACCTCAAGAGCGGATACTATCATGTCAATATTCACGAATCATTTTATACATTTTTGGGATTTAGCTGGTTTTATAGAGGGAAACTTAGATTCTTCATTTTCAAAGCCTTTCGGACTGTCTTCAGCGCCCTATGTTTTTACCAAACGTCTCAGACCTTTGGTTAAATATTGGAGAACAGCTGGAATACACATTATTGTTTATCTGGATGATGGGTGGGGTATTGAGACCGTAAGGCTGTGCAAGACTATCAGCGATAAAGTCAGAGCTGATCTTAGTTAGGCCGGGTTTGTTTTGAACCACGAGAAATGCATATGGGTGCCATGCTTAAATGTAGAATGGTTGGGGTTTATATGGAACATGGAGAAGGGTAGCATAGAACTTTCCCCAAAGAAATTAAGTAAGTTGATAAATCTGATAGAATCTGTTTTATACTTCCGCAAACGTTGCACAGCTAGGTTAATGGCTAGGATAGTCGGGAAAATCATTTCTATGTCGTTTAGCCTGGGGAATATGTTACATTATGACTAGAACTATGCACGTTTCTATAGCACAGAGAGAATTTTGGGATTCGCAGATTACTGTGCATACAAGCAATTTAGTAGAACTGAGTTTCTGGTTAGCCAATCTAGGGAAATTGCCTTTCAGAGCAATCACACCTGTTTCAAGAAAACCCGAACGCATTGTTTTTGTAGACGCCAGTAACAGGGCGGGAGCAGGGGTTTTGCTGTGTTCACAGAATAAAGTTTCGCACTGCATGTTTAGCGAGAGTGAAATCGCTTCAAGTTCCACATTCAGAGAGCTGCGAGCTTTAGAGCACGCTCTTCTAAGTGTTGCGCCAGAACTGAAAGGGACGTTAGTTCAAGTATACACAGATAACCAAAACATTGTTAGAATAGTCAATTGTGGCAGCACGAAAGTCGACTTGCAGACGTTGGCTAAGAACATTTTTGATTTGGCTCTGGAATGCCAGTTTCTGCTAGAGGTGGCATGGATACCTAGGGAACTAAACGTTGAAGCAGACGGTTTAAGTAAAACGTTTGACTGGGACGATTGGGGCACCAGTCGTCACGTATTTCAGTTGTTCAATACCAAATGGGGCCCTTACGACGTTGACAGGTTCGCTGACGCTACAAACAAGCAGATAGACAGTTTTAACTCAAGGTTCTGGTCGCCAGGTACGGCAGTGGTAGACGCATTTGCTTTCAATTGGGGCGAAGTTAACAACTGGTTAGTGCTGCCTGTGTGTCTCGTTCCTAGAGTTATAAAACATATGGTCAAATACAGGGCATTCGGTACATTAATTGTCCCAAAATGGCCTTCCAGCCTCTTCTGGCCTTTGATTGTAGAATTCGGCAGAGATAAATTCAGAGATTTCGTGCAGGAATACGTCGAATAGGAACAGCCTAGTAATTTCTTCATAGCGGGGTCATGCAAAGACAACCTATTCGCTATATCGCCATTCTGTAGCAACGTTCTGGTATTGCGAATAAACTGTGCATAGCGATCAGGGTCAATAAATTGCTTTTGTTTAACATATGCCATATTAGGAATGACATGTGCTTTAGCCATTTAGCGATTGGATAGCGTAGTATATTATGATATGTAAATTAGGTAAACTCCGATTTCATTGGTTGGGTTTATCGATAGCAAGCGTCTATGAGAAGGCATAGCGGAAGTAATGACTCATAAAGTTCTACGCATACATACATGGATTTTTACAAGTATAATTACGATACGATGGTAGATCTGGCCTTTATTGTCGGATACAGAAGTAATCCTTTATCTTATGTCTACGCCCGTATGATAACATGTATTATTTGCGTTAAGTTAGATCTTCAATAGCCTAGTACAGTAGAGGTGATAATTTAACATTAAATTTGCGGCGATCAGTGTTCGACTTACAAGTTCAGTCGATACAGGGATAAATTATTAATGTGTTCACCTTTATAATATTTAAGCTGATACGGCGATCACTGTGTTCACCTTTCCAAAGTTAAGTTAATATGGCGATCACTGTTCGCCTTACAAAGTTAAGTTAATATGGCGATAACTGTGCTCACCTTTACAAGTTAAGTCGATCTGGTGATACCTGTGTTCGCCTTACAAAGTTAAGTTAATATGGTGACAACTGTGTTCACCTTTACAAAGTTAAGTTGATATGGTGAAAAATGTGTTCACCTTACAAAGTTAAGTTGTTATGATGATAACTGTGTTCACCTTTACAAAGTTAAGTTGATATGGCGGTAACTGTGTTCACCCTTACAAAGTTAAGCTGATATGGTGATAACTGCGTTCACCTTTACAATAGTTTTACAGAAGCGATAACTGTTTTCTCCTCTTACCTCGATACATTATTTTGCTATGCTGAGTGCTAGTTATACGACAACAGTTAGTTGTCGCTTACTTAAGTGTTGCAGACTACGTTGAGTGAAACTCGTTATTAGCTACAAACATTGTTTTTGATTTTATGTTCATGAAAAATATCTTGTGCTTCAGAAACTGTACTCACACGGTGCATGGCTTGATGTTAAAAGACTAGAGAACTGCCCTAATCTTTGTAGCGCTGCCAAAAATAAAACTGCCTTAAATTTGCTAAATGGTGTGAAACAAATAAACTACATTACTTACCTGCTAAAGCATCGACAGTCTGCGTATTTATGAGTGAACTAGTTACTAAGAAAAGCGGTTCTTCGGTTATATACAGTTATTACCACAGTATAAAATGGAAACACGATGTGTCCTTATGTAGAGTTAATCCTTGTGATAATAAATTAACAAAAATGACACACGAGGGTTGCAGGAGACTATGTGGACAAGCAGTTAAACAAAAGCAACCTGTAACAGTGGCCATCATGAACAAAGTCGTAGATCATTATATGTGCAAAGTAGACAGCAATTTGAAGAATTGTAGACTGTGTTATGTTTGTTCTTGGATTTTCAGGTTTTTTCCGTTACAGTGAGTTAGGCTCTATTAGAATGAACGACATTACTTTTAATGACGATCATGTTTGCATTCAAATCTGTAAAAGTAAAACAGATCAACGGAAAAAGGGGGAAGATGTTATTATAGCCAAAACAGACAATAAATTATGTCCGGTATCTTGGCTTAAGAAATATATAGCTGTAGCTGGTTTAGCTTTTTCATCCGATGATTATTTATTTTCGAGACTCAGATTTTTTAAGAAAACCGGGAAATACGTCCTAGCAAATCCTGCAATTCCATTATCGTATACTAGGGCTAGGGAAATCTTCTTGGAAGCGCTGGGTTCCGTGGGAGAGGATCCACGTAACTTTGGACTACATAGTCTGAGAAGCGGCGGCGCGTCGGCCCTTGCCAACAGTGGCAATTGCGAAAATCCGACATTGTTGAATAAACATGGTCGATGGAAGTCCAGTGCTTCCTCGGACAGATACATACATTATAGTGTTAAGAATAGATTAAAGGCGTCACTAAATTTAGGAATATAACTGTCAACTTAGACTACCAAACCACTTCTTTGTGCTTGAACGGTAACGACCCGCATTCTAATTTAAAGCGTGTTTGTGTTTTAATCTAGACGGGGTTCAGGAAAGAAAATATTTATTTTAGGACGAACCCAGAGAGGGAGACAATAATTCCTATATATATATATATATAGATCTAACGCACTTTTGAGACAGCATTATTACTTTGAGACTGAAGAAAACACAGTACAAAGCTAAATTTGTATAGTGTAGGATATAACATTGTACTTAGCTTTCTTTAATTCAGCACATAATCTACATCAGGTAAGAATTTTTAACGTTTATATGTACAATATGTAGTGTATTTCACCGATTAGCATTGGTTTTTCCCCCAGAAAGACGATGGCGATATTTAAGGGGTCATCAGGGGTCAAATTAGAGGTCAAAAATAAATATGCGATGTCATATACCAATTAGCATTAGTTTTTCCCCAGAAAGACGATGGCAATATTGTAGGGGTCATCAGGGGTAAAATTAGGGGTCAAAGATAAATATGCGATGTCATATACCGATTAGCATTAGTGTTTCCCCAGAAAGACGATGGCGATATTTTAGGCGTCATCAGGGGGTCAAATTAGGGGTCAAACATAAATATGCTTTGACATATACCGATTAGCATTGGTTTTTCCCCAGAAAAACGATGGCGATATTTAAGGTGTCATCAGGGGTCAAATTAGGGGTCAAAAATAAATATGCGATGTCATATACCGATTAGCATTAGTTTTTCCCCAGAAAGAGGATGGCGTTATTTTAGGGGTCATCAGGGGTCAAACTAGGGGTCGAAAATAAATATGCGATGTCATATACCGATTAGCATTAGTTGTTCCCCAGAAAGAGGATGGCGTTATGTTAGGGGTCATCAGGGGTCAAATTAGGGGTAACAAAGGAGAAAGCTAGACACCCTGGAGTCCTACCTATATAAACATATGTTCATAGATGATGGCAAAAGATTTATTTTGTTGAATGAAAAGTAAAAGTTGGCTATATATACATTCAACTGAATTATCAATGTATGTTTGAAATATTAAGCACAGTCTAGGAAAAATAGAGTAACACTGTTACCCGGTACTGATACGTAATAATATATTAAACCTTTCTATGGTTTTATCCGTTTTACGTCATTTTTAGTTTGGTATCGTTTCTTTTTTGACTCAGTATCTATATATAGGTATTATTTAAAGGTCTGTTAGCTGGTTCCTCATTTTCCCGCTTTTAAACACGATTGGTTTTCCCGCCTTTCAACACCAAAGTCATAAATAACAATTCAAAAGATCTTTACCTACCATTCATTTACATTACAATACTGGGGTGTCATTTATAGGTCATCGACCGATATCTTAGTTTTCAACCTCCAGGTCATGGAGGACACTCGGAATGAATCAACATTTTAGAAAATTATCATTATCATTTAATGGAATTACAGGGTATACTGTTGACGCTGAGAGTTGCATGGCGAGTTTTGAAAATATTCAAATTGCTGTGTTTTTCGTACTCCTAGATAGTGTAAGAAAGTAATGAGAGATTATTTGACCGATTTCACATTTGTCCATCCATTGCACGGGCAACTCGTGCAAAACGCTTGTATAGGGACGATACGTAACAATACTGACACAATACTGACCGATGTAGGTATTGTTCAACACAATAACAGGCGTGCTTCAAATGCTACACATATGAAAGATTTATAACCGATATAACTATAGCTATCATAAAAACAAACGTGTACACTTTCTTTTGCGTTTGAGTATATTAGTGCATTGTGCTACAATGGGTGTTACTAAGACTGTCCGATTAGCGCAGTGGTTAGCACGCTCGCTTCTCACCATTGCAAACCGAGGTTCGATCCTCAAACTTTAACCGGAAAGTAAGTGAGATGGTTCAGTGGTCGCCAGATTGGATATGTGGGTTTTTACCGAGTACTCCGCGTTCCTCCCACATGACTGACCACATATAAGTATACGCTTCATTTGCACCAACGAGCGTGATTAAAACATGTATACATTGTTGAAGCAATCATTGTAAAATATATAGTTGATATCCCAAGTTTGGGATATATAGAGACTAAATAGTATGTGACTTGTACATGTATACCCTATAGGATTTGGTCGATGCCCCAAAGGCAGTCAATACTGATCGATTGATTATTACTAAAATCAACACGTATTTGCTGTATCTGCTTCCCACAAGACTAATGTCCGTAGCCACACTGAGGCACTCCAAAAAATAATTAATAAAATATTAGATAAATATAATACCAAACATATCCCTTTGATGTATAAAATGTTGACTGCTAGAGAGCTGAAAGGTCAGTACATAATTATACATCTAAACTCATTATATCAGAAAACGCAGGAAATCGCGTCTATACCTCAATACTTTTAAAGGGGAACATGCCCCCGGACCCCACTAGATTGCCTTGGTTGAAACTTGCCTCTGGCTACGGTACTGACTGTAATAAGTAATGGCTAGCATATGTGTGTGACTAGCCAGTTCATTGAACTCTACATACTCAGCTGAGCCTAACTCTGCAACAAACAGTACATATAAAAAGTGGCCATTGGCAATTTGTGCCACATATCTCTCAAACATGAGCGTATGTCAAGTTGCATGTTATAAATGAAATAAATAAATTTGAAATATGAGTGTTTTACATTTATTTATCGTCGCTACCAAATGCCCACCTTATTATGAGCGAAGAGATTACTGATTAGTCATTTTAGATTTTGGCGGATAGTGCAATGATACAGACAGAGACCCATTCCAGAGTCTTCTCTGGTTCTTTTACGCTCATGGTGTATATATCACCTAAAACAGAACTTGGTTTAGAGTCTCATCATAAAGACTATATTATATACAGTCAAACCTGTGTTAGCAGCCAGCCAAGGGAATCACAGAAAGTGACTGCCTAGCACAGGTGGCTGCTTAATAGATGTCAAATGTTTAATAAAACATCATATTGGGAATTTGGAAACTGGCTGTTTAAACACAGGTTGGCTGCTTAGTGGAGGTGACAATCTTCACACGTTTGTCCGTCCGTCCGTCTGTATGCCTGTCCTAATTTAACATTTTTATCAACCAAATGTGTTATACATTTCAGTTTACTAGATGTACAGTTAATACTAATGACCATTTTAACTTGAGAGGCACCTGCTAGTGAGATAAGCATCACCACAATCAGAGACATGAACATTTGTGAGTGTCTGTTCAAGCGAACATACACATATATTTCACTTATGTGTGTGTTTTACGTTTATTTATCGCAACTACCGGTTAACCCATATGAGGCCTCCTGAACAGATTTTGGAGGATAGTGCAATGATACAGACAAAGACTCATTCCAGATTGTTTTGGTTCTTTTATGGACACAGTGTAGAGCACCGACACGAGACCTCGGCTTAATGTCAGATCTGAAAGAGTTGTTAATATAGTTCACTTTTATTGGCACAAACTGATTATATAAGATCATCAATTTTCTGTTGAAATGTTGAGGGGGTGTGAAGTATGGAAAGATGATTGGATTATCTATTAGATTAATTGACAGATGGTGACTGATAAATTACTAATCTGAACCACCAGGCTGTATTGACACGCCATATTTCAAGGTTTGTAGTAGGCGTACAGTATCTAGCCTGGGTTCCAGTATGTCGATTTAACTTCTGGCAAAATGATAGTCTGGGGAAACTGGATTTCCGATCGTAGTGCCATCTATTTACACCCACTTTTATGAGGTTGTATATTTGAAGAACGACAACTCTTCTCTACAAGAAAATATCGCTAAATATAGAAATGGAATTATATCGGAAATCGCCGAACAGGCATGATTATACACGAACATTTCCGAATATACACGAATGCTCCCGTAGACTCATTTACATTGAAAACATATAATGTCTCGTTTCTGTGTTATATCGACGAGATGGCGGATTTTAAATATTACATTTAGATGGTAGTTTATACAAATTTATCTTAGCTCGATTGCGAAACAAGTTATTTCAACTTATATAAATCACTCTCGAGACCTCATTCCTGATGGAATCCATCGCCACGGGGGAGAGAGAAGAGGCAACGTGGAATTTAAATGCCTTGCCTAAGGGCACAATCGTAACGGCTCCAGTGGGGCTCGAACTCCGGACCTTTCGCACCTGAAGCGAACGCGCATCCACTGAGCTATCACGACTTTTAGATGGTAATGGATCAATTCGGCGTAATTGAACTAAGTACGACTTAAATATTGAGTAACACACATTGTCAAGATTCTCAAAGTTAATAATTCCTTAAATGCCTTCATTGAGTTTCTGAATATTAAATAAAACATATACATATATCAATGTAAGAAAATTTGAGCCCAGAGCAATCTCAAAGTGAGACGTTTGTTGAAAGTAGGGCCAGAGAGTGCAATGACAAATGACCCAATTGAACAATCATCCGGCCAGATGGCCACTATTCATAACTATTCATTACTATCCGGATGTATAGTACTGTCCGAATAACCTATTACCAGCTCAATATTTAGCGGAATTATCGTCCATTGTTTGGCCATCATGCCATTCAGTCAAACGCGCCGATGACTGTCGCTTTTAGCGGGTGAAAACCCTTTTGTATGGTTAAACGGCAAAAAATGTACGCATCGTAATAATTTTCTACCGCGAACGTCTTTAATACAGCGAAATACATATGAAAATAATACTTGATGAATGGGTTTTTTATGAATTTAACAAAAAGAAGTTCTATCTACAAGCTTACTGTCGTAGATACTCTTTTGTGTCAGTTACTAATGATTACATTAAACATTGTTGAAAAAATAGTAAATTGCGTGTAGCATCATAATAGTGTTCTAATAATTATCGTACTTTAAATAGGAGTCTTACTTGGTTTAAATTATCAATGTGTACTTTGTATCTAATTTAGAAGTAATTCTCCAAAAACAAGAGAAAATCGATTAATCCATACATGTACCACTCAAGTCTAAATAAACATTGTTATTTACATAAAACATATTCAAGATAACCATACTATTTACATTATATACATTTAGTTTTTTTTATATATACTTTATTTATTTTACAACGATTGCGAAGCATTTAGTTTTTGATTGGTAAAGTATCTTTATCACATAAACTACGGCGCGGGAGTTTAATAAAGCCATGTCATAAATTCGGTAATACACTAGTGTATTAAATATGCAAATGAGGCAACTAGCACGCGCTGTGTTACTTTGATTGTGACGTCATTTGCCAAAACATCGTGTACATTTTGTATTTGTATTTGTTAAAAAAGACTGTTTGAAAATAATTTATAAGTGTTTAATATTGAATCGTTGCACATGATATGTTGTGATAGTTTAAAAACTGTTTACAAAGGAAGAAAATAAAAATATTGGAGTATTTAGTGTCGCACTATTTTCTTGGCCCATTAAGTAGAAACCGCAGTACTACTCTGGCTTTCATTTGCTAAAGGGGAAGTGTATTCAATCGTGACACACTTTTACTGCGTATTTGATTTATGTGATAAAAAGAATCTTACATTCGTGTCTTTCCATATTGAATTTATTAAACTCGTTGAATCTCGGCAGAGCCTCGCATTTTATCATTTTATTCAACTCGTTTAATAAATTCAATATGGAAAGCCACTCATGTAAGATCCTCTATTTATGTTACTTAAGCATGTTATTACAATCATATTCTTGTTTAAACTGAGCGTTCTGACAAAGTAGTTAACTGAATTAGTTAACTGTTAAAAACAGTTTGCTTTTAATACAAGATTTTATATCTGAAGGTTGGGTGGGATGAAGCGGGCGGGGGTGTAGAAGCTAAACATATAAAAGGTTGTTGGTGTAGACTACTTGGATATCCGTCTAAGCATTAAAAAAAAAACAGTTTTATGGCTTGACTATAGAAGAGGGTGGTGGAAGGTTCCATTGCAGTGTACTGTGTAATGTCGGAAAGAAAGTTTCATTTCATACCAGAACAATTGTAAACAAAAGCCCAGATTATGAAACTATTTGTCTGAACTAACTTTTTAAATTTATCCCATGTCTTTTCAAATGCATTATATTTTGACGTTTGTTTTTCGGCATATTTTTCAATTTTATAGTTGGCGACTAATTGATTCTTAAAGTTTTTTAGGCGCTGCCTAAGTTTCTTTATTCTACTATAGTATATATGATGTTTGCAACTAATATTAGCTTGTTTAATACCAAATCCAGTTTTCTACTTCCAAATAAAATATCCGTCCCCCCCCATTCCTGGAAATTCATGGTAGTGAAGATGCTGCCAAAATTGTTTTATTATTTCACGATCATAAAATCAATGAAACATGTTTCTGGTTCATTCTGACAAAATGTACATGATTCATCATTAATACTATTCATTTTTTAAGCAGATAGTTTGTTGTAAGTTTTCTATTGTTTATTCTGAATTTAAACCATATAAGTTTTTGATTGTTTGTGTATTTATGTACCATGTCATACATAGAATTGCTTTGTGGAAAAGATGGGTCTGTAATAACTCTTAATTTATCTTGCCATTTTGGTAGATAGTTTGGGTACTGGCTTTCATCTTGCATAGCTTTATAAATAGATC
Organism: Archivesica marissinica; assembly: GCA_014843695.1. Lineage (NCBI taxonomy): Eukaryota > Metazoa > Mollusca > Bivalvia > Venerida > Vesicomyidae > Archivesica > Archivesica marissinica. Next base: position 76,776,433 of record CM026402.1, on the reverse strand, counting down.
TACACCCTTTATTATCTTTTTTTATAAGTAACACAAATTGAGGTATATGCATATGATAAGTTATATTTTTAGGCAGATGTTGGATGTTGTTTACTTCTAGGAATACACTTAATGCATTCACAATACCCCTGTATTCTAAAGACATACTTATGCTGTAAGCTCATTGTATAAAAAGAATTCACCATTCAGATTTAAAAGATCCCCTAAAACCAAATTCCAGCTGAAGTCCATATGTGTAAGCAAATGCTTGAGATATGATCCAAACTTAAATAATGATATGACTAATAAAATGACATGTAATGTCAATAAAGTTACTAAATTTGTTATTTGAACTAATCAGGTCCGCTTCCGTGGTTGAGTGGTTAAGTTCGCTGACTTGTATACCACTGTAACCTATCATCACTGATGGTCACGGGTTCGAGCCCCGCTCAGACCGTGTCTCATTTATATGAAAAAGTTGGCAGGTTCTTACGGAGGTTGGTGCACCCAAGTACTGGTTAACCGTTGGAGCCTACTCCGGAAAGGTGTTGTTAGGTAAACTGCCCGCCGGCGATATAGCCCAAAATGGTGCCGATGCAGGCGTAAAACCCGAAATATAACATAACATTGAACTAATCAGTCTTCTTAACCATGTTGCTTTAACTATTTATAAAACATTTTAAATTAATCATTTTAAGTCCACCATACTTGTAATCTTGTGTTATTATACTTCTTTTGACTTTATCTCTAGGACATAGGTTTTGAATTGTGTTAATCTTGGCCAAATGTGGATTTGGTATACTTAAAATCAAGTGGTTTAATTTTGCAAGGGCGAGATATTTAATCACTACAATTGACTCCTTTTTACCAGTTCGCGAATAGTCTCTTGATTTCGTCTAAGTTTGAATCATAATTCAAGTCTAAATCAGTACTAAATTTAACATCTAATATTGTGAACATTTCATCATCCCAAGCCAAGTTATATTCCAAGCATATAATGGTATTACTATTTCTTTGTGATCCGAACCAAATCACCTTCGTCTTCTCTGCATTTATATTTAAACCTGAAAATCCAGCATACAATTTTAAAGTTAACATTGTGTTTTTAAGAGATTTGTTGTGCCGTTAAGAAACAAGCTAGTATCGTGCGCATATTGTGATATTTTATATTCATTTCCATTGATTGTTATGCCTGTAATGTTATTATTGTTTCTAATACATACGAATTGAGAGCATCTCAGCACACATACTGAACAGGTAGGGTGACAGGGCGTCGCCTTGACGACAGCCTCTCTGAAGTGTGAACCATTCAGACATATAACCGTTCACAATAACACATGATTCTGTATTAGTATAAAACAGCTTTATCCATGTACGTATTGAAGGGCCAAGATTAAAAAACTGTAAAACTTGTTGCATAAAGTTCCATGACACGGTATCGAAAGCCGCAGCAAAGTATATCAGAAGGAGTAAACAAGGAATATTATTTTGTTCTGAATAAAATATAAGTCATATAACATTCTAATTCTTGATGTCATTAGTCTACCAGGTAAAATCCTGTTTGATCTTCATTTATACTTTTTGATACCAATTATTTCAAGCGAAAAGCAATTTAAGCAGAAACAATTGTATAGGTAACATTCAATAGTGTAAATTGACATCCAATTTTCAAGTAACGTTTGTTTTTATTCCGCTTAGGAATGCATGATATGACCCCTTGTTTTTGATTAACTGATAGTTAGCCGGTTATGCATACTATATAAACCTTACCAGAAAATAGCAATATCTTTCTACAAGAATTAAATAAATTCTACTGTAAACCCATCATTTCCCGGGCTTGTATTATTCGACATTCTCATTAAATAGTATAGCATTTCGTTATATGTCAGAGCTCACTCAATGGACTGCTGGTCAGTTTGTGAGTTTTGGTATTTCAAAATCTCCTAAAGTATCACCCAAATATATATTTTCTGTCTCTCTAGACTTATAAAGATTTTCATAGTGGTATTTGGTTTCTGCTAGAATTTCATCTTGATTTTTTAAATGTTCTCCTTTATGCGAAATAAGGGAACACAATTCCTGTTTTCCAGGTAACATAAGTACCTTGTTGCATCCTCTCCTTCATGTATCCACTTAGGCTTAGACCTTATAAAAACCCCATTCATTTATTTCTTTCTTAACTCTGAAAGCTCCTGTTTTCTATTATTTAATAATTCATAGTTTATATTCCCTCCTTTCTCAATATTTTCAATATATTTCCAAATGTTTGTTTCTTTATTGACCTCCATTTTTTTTCTTATGTGAAGCATGACTTATTGGTAATTGCTCTTATGTTTATTAACAATGTCTCGAAAAATAGTTGGTCATTGATTGAGAACTGTGTTGCAACAATTCTTAATTTTTGTAGAGATGATTTGAAAATCACAGATGCACATGCCACTGTAAAAATAGAACGTGCACATAGGATTGGTAAATACGACAGTACAAACAGAAGGCCAATTGTTGTGAAATTTAGTCACTTCCCTTCCGAAAATGTTAGTCAAACAAAAGACATTCGATGAATTGCCATCTGATTCCGGGTATCGTGTGAGCGAACAATTTCCCAAGGCTATACAAGACAGACGTAAAGCGTTGATCCCTATCATGATCAAGGCTCGTGCAGATGACAAAAGAACCTTATGATAAACTGATAATTAACGGTAAAGCATTCATGGTGGATACTGTGGCCAGTGCTGGCTATAGCTAGGAAGCTACCCAGAAACAGTTAACATGTTTGCTATAGAATGTTCAGGGTATTAGAGCTAAATTAGAAGATTGTGATTTCTTAAATTTTGTTTCAGACTACGACATTATATTATTAACAGAAACTTGGAACTCGAAAGTAACTAATATAAAAATAGATGGCTACGAATATTTTAATTGTCCACGACCGAAATTTAATAAGAATGCAAAGCGTAGTAGCGGCGGTGTTATTGTATACTATAAGGAATGTTATCGAAATTATATTGATCTGCTTAGTATTAATGAAAACGGACTCATTTGGTTTAAACTGAAACATGAACTATGTAATACCGATTCATATTTTTGTATTTGTTATATTCCGCTGTATACCGTAATGTTAATTCGACATTATTTCAGTTTGATTTTTTTGAAAACTTGAATATAGACATTCGAAAATATAGTGACCTTGGTATTGTGTATTTACTTGGAGACCTGAACTCACGCACTGCTGATCAGCTTGACTACGTGCCAGACGTACATCTAGGCCGCTATGTTGATCTACCGCAGTCCACTTATCGTACATCTAACTTACCAGTCCGAAAAAATCATGACACTTGTGTAAATAGTTTTGGATCAAAATTATTATCTCTTTGTAAAGAAATAATCAAGTTATAGCTAACGGTCGCCTTGAGCATGGAGATTGTACTTTCCACGGGATGCATAGAAATAGACCGGTTGCCAGTACAGTGGATTGTTTAATAACAGGATCTGAATATTTTAACTCAGTCTGTAATATGAGTGTTCTTGATTTATCTGAATTCTCAGATCATTGTCAAATTGCATTTTCTTTGAAACGCGCTGATGTTATACCTATAATAGATTGTTGTAATGTTGATAAAATTGTATGGGACACTTCAAAAACTGATTATTTCGTAAATTTGCTAATTACCAAGAAATCGATATTGGATGATGTAACAAATCAATTATCGATGGCAGAAGTTGATATCAACCAATGTATTCATGAATTCTCTAATTCTCTAATATGATGTTTCTTTTAAGTGTTTTGGTAAAACTTATTCAACCAAACCAAAGTCTATAAAAATGTAAATCATTATGGCTAAAATGATGAGTGCCGTCAAAATAAAGCTGTATTTTTGGAATCTAAAAGGAATTTTTTTACAAATAAATCTGAAGAAAACAAACTAAATTTTTTGTTTTGCAGAAGAAACTTTGTTAAGACCAAACGACGTGTTAAATGGAAATTCTATTATAAATAGAACCAGAAATTGTCAAGCTTAATTAAAAACTGACCTCGTAAATTTTGGAAATATTTAAATAAATATAAACAAGCTAGTAATTATGCTAGTGACATTCACTTAGACGATTTTGCAAAACATTTTTCTAATAGTTCAAACGATGCAGAACCTAACACATATCTTTCTGATGATTTACATAGCAATACGGTCACTGTTGAACAATTAGACAAAACAATCACTGTAGAGGAAGTACAAAAAACTATTTCCATGTTAAATATGTTATAAAAGTTGTGATTATGATAAAAATGTATCTGATTTCTTTATTGACTCGAATAGTTTTATATCACCATATTTATGTCTGATTTTTAATCCCATATTTGATCCATGTCCCGAGGCATGGACCAAAGGAGTCATTGTTCCATTGTACAAAAAGGGAGATAAAAATGACCCTTCCAATTATAGAGGGATTACGTTAGTTAACAGCATGGGTAAGATATTTTCTAAGATTTTAAGGAATCGCATTAAGAAGTGGTGTGAATCTGAGCATGTTTTTAATGATTTTCAGTTTGGTTTTAGAGATAACAGTTCTACAGCTGATGCTATATCTTTGATACACTCAATAATTCACAAGGTTTTATCTAAAAATGCCAAGCTTTGGAGTTCAATCGTGCGTGAAAATGCTTAATAATATGACATTTTCAGATTTCTTTGATGTTACAATTGGGTTAAAACAAGGTGAGCCCTTATCACCTTTGTTATTTATTATATTTATTAATCATATTATTGAAAATTTGGATGTTAACTCGTTAACTGAAAACGATCTGGATTTATTATCCCTGTATTTGATATTATTTGCTGACGATATTGTTTTGTTCACGACAGATGCCAGGAGTCTACAATCTCAAATTGATAGTATTTACCAGTATTCTGTGAAATGGGGCTTAACTATAAATGTAAATAAAACAAAAATGTGTATATTTGAAAAGCGTAAACACAATCATAATGCTATCTTTTATATCAATGGAAAACAAATAGATAGTGTTGATAGCTTTACATATCTTGGTATTAAGTTTACATATACAGGAACTTTAACTGGTGCTATAAAATGTTTACACGATCAAGCATTAAGGGCTTATCACAATTTAGTGTCATTATTCGATAGAGTACATATGGATGTTAAAACTAAACTTAAGTTGTTTGATACAATGATTGTACCTATTATTGTATATGGTTCTGAGGTTTGGGATGTATACAACCTAAAGGATGTCGATAAATTACATTTGAGATTTTGTAAATATATTTTGTGTGTTAAGCTGCAAACACCTAGCAATGCTATATATGGTGAATTAGGACGCTTTCCATTATCTGTTATATGTAAAGAGAGAGTAATTAAATGTTGGTTTAAAGTAATGAAAAATGTTGATTCTCCAATGTATGCCGATCTGTGCAAAACATGGTGGTTGAAAATTTCAAACATTGCAGAAAAAAATATACATTTTCGTGTTAATTACAAGTAAATGATAGAATTTTACTCTATTTGTGACACAGTGCATATATAGTTCATTTGTGACATTATGTGATTTCCAATTTGTAAGTATGTGATGGGAAAGAAGAGGAAAAACATCATCTCGCCAGGTAGCGACGATAAAGAGGTGAAACGTGTGACAAAGATGGCTGCCAGTCAACCACCCGGTCCGCAAACACCGTTACAAAATAATGGATCCTCTCCAATGTTGAACAGTGCGGCGGGACAGTTCATCATGCCACCTATGTACCCTTACTCCCCTACATATACGAACCTGTCACAAGTACCACTCCAGCAAAATACTCAAAGTGATATTCTCCAATCTATTTTACAACGTCTCGACAACATGGACAATAAACTGGGTCAATTGAAATCCATTCAAACAACTATGGATGCGATAACGGTACGCCTCGGTAGTATGGATCAAAAGATCAGTGCGCTTGAGAATAGCCAGAAATTTGTTAGTGATCAATATGACACTTTGTCCGCATGCACCACTGTAAACAAACAGGACATTTCAAACCTCCAACGCGATTTTACCTCTCTAGTCTGTGAAAACACCAAGTTACATACAGCAAATGATTCATTAGTTGAAGACATGGTCGAATTAAAGTGCCGTTCAACGAGTCTAAATATGTTGTTTTTTGGCATACCAGAGGGCACAGCACAGATCCCTACCCCACATAATGCCCACTATAGTCATGTACCTTCTAGTGTACCCCCCAGTTTACCCTCCGGTGTTCTTATATCAGAAGTAGTTTCCGGAAAGGCGGCTGAAATGGAAATGAACAACCCAGTTTCTGAAGCTACACCTGTACCTGGGCCATATGTTGAGAACTGTGCATCGAAGATACGTGACTTTTGTAGTAAAATATTAAATATTTCTGATCCTGATTCATGCTTGGCCATCGATGTGACACACAGAATAGGTGCACCTTACACAGGAAAGATACGCCCAATAGTCGTCCGATTCAAAGACAAAGAGTCCAAGCAAACTCTCAAACAGTGCCTAAGACATGTAAATCTTCGATCTACTCCATACAATGTTTCAGATCAGCACCCTCCAGAGGTAATGGAAAGGCGCCGTACCCTTATCCCGGAGATGCTCAAGGCCCGGAAAGACGGACACCGTGCTGTGCTGGTCCGGGATAAACTGTTTATATAAACAATCAACTATTCAAACCCGGCCGACAGTACGACGGTTCAAGATAGGATTCCCGAGAAAAGTGTAATTTAAATATTATCTCTTGGAATGTTGAAGGTTTAAAAAATTGTTTGTTTGACGATGATTTTGTAAATTTCGTTTTTAATTTTGATGTGTTGTTCTTTTCGGAAACCTGGCAACGAAAAAGTGATACATTCGAAATTGAAGGTTATGATTCCGTGTATGTACCCAGAAAGGAAAGCCTAAGTGTAAAGTCTAAAAGAGGTCATGGGGGGATTTGTCTTTATTACAAAGAGAAATTCAAATGTGGGATCACAATTTCTGAAATAGACTATACTGGATTTATTTGGGTCAAATGTTGTAAACGATTTTTCGGATTAGAGGATGACCTTTATATTTGCTTTTTATATATCCCTCCTAGTAATTCTGTTTATTATGCAATGCACGAAATTGGTTATTTCGAAGTATTAGAACAAAATGTACGGAACTATTCAGAACTGGGCGATGTGTCCGTGATGGGGGATTTAAACGCAAGGTGTGGAAATAGACCTGATGTTTTACAAAATAGCACACACTTTAATAAATATATACATGTTATGAACAGAGACGAATCTATTGAATATGAATATAATATTCCGCATCGATTTTCAATGGATGATAGTGTAAATACATCTGGTATTAAGCTGCTAGAAATGTGTTTCAGTAGTAAATTAAAAATTGTAAACGGTCGATGTGGCGACGACGCTGGTGTTGGTAGTTATACAAATATGACTGTTCAAGGAAATAGCCTCATTGAATATGCTTTATGTTCTGGCGATGTGTTTCCACTTATTAATGATTTTATCGTACACGATATATATACTTGCTCAACACACGCACCTATACAAATAAGTTTTGCTGTGAATAACACACATGAGACGAATACTATTAAAGATAATTGTACTTATGATAAACTTAGATTTAACGTTGAAAATATACAACGTTATAGAGATGTAATGTTTTCTGAATTTCAAAATATTGATACGATTGTTAATGACATAGTATCAAGAAATGTTGATTTAAATATTGGTATTGACACTATGTCAACATGGTTTTACGATAAAGCTTTTTCTGTTTTTGGACAAAAACGAACATTTAACAGAGGCAGCAAGCGTAAACTTAAAAGCCCTTGGTTTAACAATGATTGTGAATATGCACGACGGGAATTTAAACTAGCAACTAGAAATTATAGAAAATGTCGATCAGTTGAAAATAATGAACTATTAATAATAAGACGCCGGCGGTATAAACAAGTTAAAAGGAGAGCTATTGCACGACATAAGAATAAACAAAATAGTGAATTACACAATCTAGCTAATAATCAGCCACGCAAATTTTGGTCTGAGTTAAAACGGCTGAAATCAAAGAAATCAAAGCGCGGTAATATTAGTAAGCAAGAATTCTATGAACATTTTAAAGACTTATTTTCAACTGACAATATATTTTCAGATTCTATTGTTGAAGAGCAACTACGGAATGATGATTATAATCAAAATAATGTCGACGATTTAGATATGAACTTTAATGTATGTGAAGTAGAACAAGCCATTTCTTCATTGAAAAGAGGCAAAAGCGGAGGAAGTGACTTACTGATTCCTGAACTATTTTTAGAATGTAACGAATTATTGTCAACGGTACTTTGTAAATTATTTAATTATATGTATACAAATTGTATTTATCCTGAAAGTTGGATTACGGGAATTATTGTGCCTGTACCAAAAAAGGGTGACTTAAATAATGTTAATAATTACAGAGGAATCACACTTACTAGCATCTTTTCTAAAATATTTTCAATATTATTAGATAACAGATTAAGAAAATGGGCAGAAAGCAATAATTTATTATCTGACAACCAATTTGGTTTTCGAAAAGGAACAAGCACAACTGATTGTTTATTTGTGTTAAATAGCGTCATAAATAAAATTTTAAATTTTGAAAAGAAAAAGTTATATTTAGCTTTTGTGGATTTTCGAAAAGCATTCGATATGGTATACAGACATGGCATCTGGTTTAAATTGTTAAAATATGGAGCCTCAACAAAAATTGTTAGAATATTAAAAGTTATGTATGAAAATGTGAAATCATGTGTTAGAGTCAATGGTACAACTTCCGATTATTTCGAAAGCTATATGGGTGTGAAACAGGGTGAACCATTATCCCCCTTATTGTTTTTGTTTTTTATTAATGACATGCAAGCATATGTAAATGCTGAATCAACTGATGTTTTCACTGTAGAGGAATTGCAACTGTTCCTTTTATTATTTGCTGATGACACAGTGCTTTTTTCGTATACGAAAGAAGGATTGCAGAACTTGTTAAATAAGTTGCATTGTTACTGTATGAAGTGGGGTATAACAGTAAATACAGAAAAAACAGTTGTTATGCTATGTAAACAGGGTAATAGGGACGAATCGTTTGATGTGTTTTATGACAGTCGAAAACTTCAAAATGTTAAAACTTTTATTTATTTAGGAGTTACTATTTCGTCTAATGGACGTTTTTTTCAGTCGCAAAAGGCATTATCAAACCAAGCTTTAAAGGCTCTTTTTTCACTAAGTTCTTTATTTGATATTGTGTCCTTAGATATATCTGAAAAAGTACAGTTGTTTGATTCTATGGTTTTACCTATTTTAAATTATGGGTCTGAAATATGGGGTTTACATAAGGCCCCTAATATTGAAC
>CM026402.1:76731619-76766066 GCA_014843695.1 Archivesica marissinica | reverse complement strand
ACCTATATAACACAGGAACCTATATAACAGTGTAACCTATATAACACAGTAACCTGCATAACACAGTAACCTGCATAGCAAAGTAACATGCATAACACAGTAACATGTATAACACAGTAACCTGTATAACACAGTAACATGTATAGCACAGTAACATGCATAACACAGTAACCTATATAACACAGTAACCTGTATAACACAGTAACATGTATATCACAGTAACATGTATAACACAGTAACATGTAAAACACAGTAACCTGTATAACAAAGTAACCTGTATAACACAGTAACATGTATAGCACAGTAACATGTATAACACAGTAACATGTATAACACAGTAACCTATATAACAGTGTAACACAGTAACCTGCTTAACACAGTAACCTGCATAGAAAAGTAACATGTATAACACAGTAACATGTAAAACACAGTAACATGTATAACACAGTAACCTATATAACAGTGTAACCTATATAGCACAGTAACCTACATAATACAGTAACCTGCATAGCAAAGTAACATGTATTGCACAGTAACATGTAAAACACAGTAACATGTATAACACAGTAACCTATATAACAGTGTAACCTATATAACACAGTAACCTGCATAATACAGTAACCTGCATAGCAAAGTAACATGTATAACACAGTAACATGTATAACACAGTAACAAGTATAACACAGTAACCTGTATAATACAGTAACCTATTTAACACAGTAACCTGTATAATGCAGTAACCTATTTAACACAGTAACCTGTATAATACAGTAACCTATTTAACAAACTAACCTGTATAACACAGCAACCTGTATAATGTAGTAATCTATTTAACACAGTAACCTGTATAATACAGAAACCTATTTAACACACTAACCTGTATAATGCAGTAACCTGTATAACACAGTAACCTGTATTATACAGTAACCTATATAAAAGAGTAAAATGTACACCAGGGTCACCAGTATAACACAGTAAACTGTATAGCACAGTAACCTGTATAACACAGTAACCTGCATAACACAGTGACCTGTATAACACAGTAACCTGTATAACACAGTAACCTGTATAATGTAGTAATCTATTTAACACAGTAACCTGTATAATACAGTAACCTATTTAACACAGTAACCTGTATTATACAGTAACCTATATAACAGAGTAACCTGTATAATACAGTAACCTATTTAACACAGTAACCTGTATAATACAGTAACCTATTTAACACACTAACCTGTATAACACAGCAACCTGTATAATGTAGTAATCTATTTAACACAGTAACCTGTATAATACAGAAACCTATTTAACACACTAACCTGTATAATGCAGTAACCTGTATAACACAGTAACCTGTATTATACAGTAACCTATATAAAAGAGTAAAATGTACACCAGGGTCACCAGTATAACACAGTAAACTGTATAGCACAGTAACCTGTATAACACAGTAACCTGCATAACACAGTGACCTGTATAACACAGTAAACTGTATAACACAGTAACCTGTATAATACAGTAACCTATATAACACAGTAACCTATATAACAGTGTAACCTATATAACACAGTAACCTGCATAACACAGTAACCTGCATAGCAATGTAACATGCATAACACAGTAACATGTATAACACAGTAACCTGTATAAAACAGTAACATGTATAGCACAGTAACATACATAATACAATAACCTATATAACACAGTAACCTGTATAACACAGTAACATGTATATCACAGTAACATGTATAACACAGTAATATGTATATCACAGTAACATGTATAACACAGTAACATGTATAGCACAGTAACCTGAATAACACAGTAACATGTATAGCAAAGTAACATGTATAACACAGTAACATGTATAACACAGTAACCTATATAACAGTGTAACCTATATAACACAGTAACCTGCTTAACACACTAACCTGCATAGAAAAGTAACATGTATAACACAGTAACATGTAAAACACAGTAACATGTATAACACAGTAACCTATATAACAGTGTAACCTATATAGCACAGTAACCTACATAACATAGTAACCTGCATAGCAAAGTAAAATGTATTGCACAGTAACATGTAAAACACAGTAACATGTATAACACAGTAACCTATATAACAGTGTAACCTATATAACACAGTAACCTGCATAATACAGTAACCTGCATAGCAAAGTAACAGGTATAACACAGTAACATGTATAACACAGTAACATGTATAACACAGTAACCTGTATAATACAGTAACATATTTAACACAGTAACCTGTATAATGCAGTAACCTATTTAACACAGTAACCTGTATAATACAGTAACCTATTTAACACACTAACCTGTATAACACAGCAACCTGTATAATGTAGTAATCTATTTAACACAGTAACCTGTATAATACAGTAACCTATTTAACAGAGTAACATGTATAATACAGTAACCTATTTAACAGAGTAACCTGTATAATACAGTAACCTATTTAACAGAGTAACCTGTATAATACAGTAACCCATTTAACGCAGTAACCTGTATAATACAGTAACCTATTTAACAGATTAACCTGTATAATACAGTAACCTATTTAACAGAGTAACCTGTATAATACAGTAACCTATTTAACAGAGTAACCTGTATAATACAGTAACCTATTTAACAGAGTAACCTGTATAATAAAGTAACCTATTTAACAGAGTAACCTGTATAATAGAGTAACCTATTTAACACAGTAACCTGTATAATACAGTAACCTATTTAACACAATAACCTGTATAATGCAGTAACCTATTTAACACAGTAGGTGTATAATACAGTAATCTATGTAACACAGTAACCTGTATTATACAGTAACCTATTTAACAGACTAACCTGTATAGCACAGTAACCTATATAACAGAGTAAAATGTACACCAGGGTATCCAGTATAACACAGTAAACTGTATAATACTGTGACCTGTATAATACATTAAACTGCATAGCACAGTAACCTGTGTAGCACAGTAACCTATATAACACAGTAACCTGTATAACACAGTAACCTATATAACACAGTAACATATATAACTCAGTACCCTGTATAACACAGTAACCTATATAACATAGTAACCTGTATAACACAGTAACCTATATAACACAGTAACCTGCATAACATAGTAACATGTATAACACAGTAACCTATATAACACAGTAACCAATATAGCACAGTAACCTATGTAACACAGTAACCTGTATAACACAGTAAGCTATATAACACAGTAACCTATATAACACAGTAACCTGTATAACACAGTAACATTTATAGCAGAGTAACGTGTATAACCCATAACCTATATAGCATAGTAACCTGTATATCACTGCAATCTGTATAATACAGTAATCTGTATAACAAAGTAACATGCATAGCACAGTAAACTGCATAACACAGTAAACTGTATAACACAGTAAACTGTATAAAACAGCAAACTGTATAACACGGTAACCTGCATAAGACAGTAAACTTTATACCAAAGTAACCTGAATAACAGACCGAGTAAACTGTATTATACAATAAACTGTATAACAATGTAACATGTATAGTACAGCAACCTGTATATCACAATCACATGTATAACACACTAATATGTATAACATATTAAACTGTATAACACAGTCACCTGCATAACACAGTATCATGAATAACATATTGAACTGAATAACACACTAACATGTGTACAGCACAGAAACATGTATAACACAGTAACATGTATAACACACTAACATGTACAGCACATTGCACTGTATAACACAGTCACCTGCATAACACAGTAACATGTATAACACACTAACATGTATAACACATTAACATGTATAACACACTAACATGTATAACACACTAACATGTATAACACATTGAACTGTATAACACAGTCACCTGCATAACATAGTAACATGTATAGCACACTAACATGTACAGCACAGTAACATGTATAACACATTGAACTGTATAACACAGTCACCTGCATAACATAGTAACATGTATAACACACTAACCTGTACAGCACAGTAACATGTATAACACACTAACATGTACAGCACAGTAACATGTATAACATACTAACATGTATAACACACTAACATGTACAGCACAGTAACACGTATAACACAGTAACATGTATAACACAGTAACATGTATAGCACAGTAACATATATAATACAGTAACATGTATAGCACACTAACATGTATAACACAGTAACATGTATAACACAGTAACATGTATAACACAGTAACATGTATAGCACAGTAACATATATAGCACAGTAACATGTATAGCACACTAACATGTATAACACAATAACATGTATAACACATTGAACTGTATAACACAGTCACCTGCTTAACACAGTAAACTGAACAAAACAGTAACATGCATAACAGACAGAATAAACTATATAATACAGTAACCTGATTATACATTAACTTGCATAACAGAGTAATCTGTATAGTACAGTAACCCATTTAACACAGTAACCTGTATAATACAGTAACCTATTTAACAGAGTAACCTGTATAACACAGTAACCTATTTAACAGAGTAACCTGTATAATACAGTAACACATTTAACACAGTAACCTGTATAACACAGTAACCTATTTAACAGAGTAACCTGTATAATACATTAACCTATTTAACAGAGTAACCTGTATAATACAGTAAACTATTTAACAGAGTAACCTGTAAAATACAGTAACCTATTTAACAGAGTAACCTGTATAATACAGTAACCTATTTAACAGAGTAACCTGTATAATACAGTAACCTATTTAACAGGGTAACCTGTATAATACAGTAACCTATTTAACAGAGTAACCTGTATAATACAGTAAGCTATTTAACAGAGTAACCTGTATAATACAGTAACCTATTTAACAGAGTAACCTGTATAATACAGTAACCTATTTAACAGAGTAACCTGTATAATACAGTAACTTATTTAACAGAGTAACCTGTATAATACAGTAACCTATTTAACACAGTAACCTGTATAATAGAGTAACCTATTTAACAGAGTAACCTGTATAATACAGTAACCGATTTAACACAGTAACCTGTATAACACAGTAACCTATTTAACAGAGTAACCTGTATAATACAGTAACCTATTTAACACAGTAACCTGTATAATACAGTAACCTATTTAACACAGTAACCTGTATAACACAATAACCTACATAACAGAGTAAAATGTACACCAGGGTAACCAGTATAACACAGTAAACTGTATAATACAGTGACCTGTATAATACATTAAACTGCATAACACACTAACCTGTATAACACAGTAACCTATATAACACAGTAACCTATATAACACAGTAAACTGTACACCATTGTAACCTGAATAACACACAAAACTGAATAACACAGTAAACTGTATATCACAATAAACTGTATAACACAGTAAATTGTATAACACGGTAACTTTAACACAGTAAACTGTATAATACATTAAACTGCATAGCACAGTAACCTGTGTAGCACAGTAACCTATATAACACAGTAACCTGTATAACACAGTAACCTATATAACACAGTAACCTATATAACACAGTAACCTGTATAACACAGTAACCTATATAACACAGTAACCTGTATAGCACAGTAACCTATATAACACAGTAACCTGCATAACAGAGTAACATGTATAACACAGTAACCTATATAACACAGTCACCTATATAACACAGTAACCTGCATAACACAGTAGCATGTATAACACAGTAACATGTATAGCACAGTAACATGTATAACACAGTAACATGTATAGCACAGTAACATATATAACACAGTAACATGTATAGCACACTAACATGTATAACACAATAACATGTATAACACATTGAACTGTATAACACAGTCACCTGCATAACACAGTAAAATGAATAAAACAGTAACATGCATAACAGACAGAATAAACTATATAATACAGTAACCTGATTATACAGTAACTTGCATAACAGAGTAATCTGTATAATACAGTAACACATTTAACACAGTAACCTGTATAATACGGTAACCCATTTAACACAGTAACCTGTATAATACAGTAACCTATTTAACAGAGTAACCTGTATAGCACAGTAACATATTTAACAGAGTAACCTGTATAATACAGTAACCTATTTAACAGAGTAACCTGTATAATACAGTAACACATTTAACACAGTAACCTGTATAACAAAGTAACCTATTTAACAGAGTAACCTGTATAATACAGTAACCTATTTAACAGAGCAACCTGTATAATACAGTAACCTATTTAACACAGTAACCTGTATAATACAGTAACCTATTTAACACAGTAACCTGTATAATGCAGTAACCTATTTAACACAGTAAGCTGTATAATGCAGTAACCTATTTAACACAGTAACCTGTATAATACAGTAAGCTATATAACAGAGTAACCTATATAACACAGTAACCTGTATAACACAGTAACATTTATAGCACAGTAACGTGTATAACCCAATAACCTATATAGCATAGTAACCTGTATAACACTGCAATCTGTATAATACAGTAATCTGTATAACAAAGTAACATGCATAGCACAGTAAACTGCATAACACAGTAAACTGTATAACACAGTAAACTGTATAAAACAGCAAACTGTATAACACGGTAACCTGCATAAGACAGTACACTTTATACCAAAGTAACCTGAATAACAGACCGAGTAAACTGTATTATACAATAAACTGTATAACAATGTAACATGTATCGTACAGCAACCTGTATATCACAATCACATGTATAACACACTAATATGTATAACTTATTAAACTGTATAACACAGTCACCTGCATAACACAGTAACATGAATAACATATTGAACTGTATAACAAACTAACATGTGTACTGCACAGAAACATGTATAACACACTAACATGTATAACACACTAACATGTATAACACACTAACATGTATAAGACACTAACATGTATAACACATTGAACTGTATAACACAATCACCTGCATAACATAGTAACATGTATAACACACTAACATGTACAGCACAGTAACATGTATAACTCACTAACATGTACAGCACAGTAACATGTATAACATACTAACATGTATAACACACTAACATGTACAGCACAGTAACATGTATAACATACTAACATGTATAACACACTAACATGTACAGCGCAGTAACATGTATAACATAATAACATGTACAGCACAGTAACATGTATAGCACACTAACATGTATAACACAGTAACATGTATAACACAGTAACATGTATAACACAGTAACATGTATAGCACAGTAACATATATAACACAGTAACATGTATAGCACACTAACATGTATAGCACAATAACATGTATAACACATTGAACTGTATAACACAGTCACCTGCATAATACACTAAAATGAATAAAACAGTAACAGGCATAACAGACAGAATAAACTATATAATACAGTAACCTGATTATACAGTAACTTGCATAACAGAGTAATCTGTATAATACAGTAACACATTTAACACAGTAACCTGTATAATACAGTAACCCATTTAACACAGTAACCTGTATAATACAGTAACCTATTTAACAGAGTAACCTGTATAATACAGTAACCTATTTAATACCGTAACCTGTATAATGCAGTAACCTATTTAACACAGTAACCTGTATAATGCAGTAACCTATTTAACACAGTAACCTGTATAATACAGTAACCTATTTAACACAGTAACCTGTATAATACAGTAATCTATTTAACACAGTAACCTGTATAATACAGTAATCTATTTAACACACTAACCCGTATAATACAGTAACCTATTTAACACAGTAACCTGTATAATACAGTAACCTATTTAACATCGTAACCTGTATAATACAGTAACCTATTTAACACAGAAACCTGTATAATGCAGTAACCTATAACCTGTATAATACAGTAACCTATTTAACACAGTAACCTGTATAATACAGTAACCTATTTAACAGAGTAACCTGTATAATACAGTAACCTATTTAACAGAGTAACCTGTATAATACAGTAACCTATTTAACAGAGTAACCTGTATAATACAGTAACCTATTTAACAGAGTAACCTGTATAATACAGTAACCTATTTAACAGAGTAACCTGTATAATACAGTAACCTATTTAACAGAGTAACCTGTATAATACAGTAACCTATTTAACAGAGTAACCTGTATAATACAGTAACCTATTTAACAGAGTAACCTGTATAATACAGTAACCTATTTAACAGAGTAACCTGTATAATACAGTAACCTATTTAACAGAGTAACCTGTATAATACAGTAACCTATTTAACAGAGTAACCTGTATAATACAGTAACCTATTTAACAGAGTAACCTGTATAATACAGTAACCTATTTAAGAGAGTAACCTGTATAATACAGTAACCTATTTAACAGAGTAACCTGTATAACACAGTAACCTATTTAAGAGAGTAACCTGTATAATACAGTATCCTATTTAACACAGTAACCTGTATAATACAGTAACCTATTTAACACAGTAACCTGTATAATGCAGTAACCTATTTAACACAGTAACCTGTATAATGCAGTAACCTATTTAACACAGTAACCTGTATAATACAGTAATCTATGTAACACGTTAACCTGTATTATACAGTAATCTATTTAACACACTAACCTGTATAACACAGTAACCTATATAACAGAGTAAAATGTACACCAGGGTAACCAGTATAACACAGTAAACTGTATAATACAGTGACCTGTATAATACATTAAACTGCATAACACACTAACCTGTATAACACAGTAACCTATATAACACAGTAAACTGTACACCATTGTAACTTGAATAACACACTAAACTGTATAACACAGAAACCTGTATATCACATTAAACTGTATAGCACAGTAAATTGTATAACACGGTATCTTTAACACAGTAAACTGTATAATACATTAAACTGCATAGCACAGTAACCTGTGTAGCACAGTAACCTATATAACACAGTAACCTGTATAACACAGTAACATATATAACACAGTAACCTATATAACACCGTAACCTGTATAGCACAGTAACCTATATAACACAGTAACCAGTATAACACAGTAACCTATATAGTAGAGTAACCTGCATAACACAGCAACATGTATAACACAGTAACCTATATAACACAGTAACCTATATAACACAGTAACCTGCATAACACAGTAACATGTATATCACAGTAACATGTATAACACAGTAACATGTATAACACAGTAACATGTATAGCACAGTAACATATATAACACAGTAACATGTATAGCACACTAACATGTATAACACAATAACATGTATAACACATTGAACTGTATAACACAGTCACCTGCATAACACAGTAAAATGAATAAAACAGTAACATGCATAACAGACAGAATAAACTATATAATACAGTAACCTGATTATACAGTAACTTGCATAACAGAGTAATCTGTATAATACAGTAACCCATTTAACACAGTAACCTGTATAATACAGTAACCCATTTAACACAGTAACCTGTATAATACAGTAACCTATTTAACAGAGTAACCTGTATAACACAGTAACCGATTTAACAGAGTAACCTGTATAATACAGTAACCTATTTAACAGAGTAACCTATATAATACAGTAACCTATTTAACACAGTAACCTGTATAATGCAGTAACACATTTAACACAGTAACCTGTATAACAAAGTAACCTATTTAATAGAGTAACCTGTATAATACAGTAACCTAATTAACAGAGTAACCTGTATAATACAGTAACCTATTTAACAGAGTAACCTGTATAGCACAGTAACATATTTAACAGAGTAACCTGTATAATACAGTAACCTATTTAACAGTGTAACCTGTATAATACAGTAACACATTTAACACAGTAACCTGTATAACAAAGTAACCGATTTAACAGAGTAACCTGTATAATACAGTAACCTATTTAACAGAGCAACCTGTATAATACAGTAACCTATTTAACACAGTAACCTGTATAATACAGTAACCTATTTAACACAGTAACCTGTATAATGCAGTAACCTATTTAACACAGTAAGCTGTATAATGCAGTAACCTATTTAACACAGTAACCTGTATAATACAGTAAGCTATATAACAGAGTAACCTATATAACACAGTAACCTGTATAACACAGTAACATTTATAGCACAGTAACGTGTATAACCCAATAACCTATATAGCATAGTAACCTGTATAACACTGCAATCTGTATAATACAGTAATCTGTATAACAAAGTAACATGCATAGCACAGTAAACTGCATAACACAGTAAACTGTATAACACAGTAAACTGTATAAAACAGCAAACTGTATAACACGGTAACCTGCATAAGACAGTACACTTTATACCAAAGTAACCTGAATAACAGACCGAGTAAACTGTATTATACAATAAACTGTATAACAATGTAACATGTATCGTACAGCAACCTGTATATCACAATCACATGTATAACACACTAATCTGTATAATACAGTAACACATTTAACACAGTAACCTGTATAATACAGTAACCCATTTAACACAGTAACCTGTATAATACAGTAACCTATTTAACAGAGTAACCTGTATAATACAGTAACCTATTTAATACCGTAACCTGTATAATACAGTAACCTATTTAACACAGTAACCTGTATAATGCAGTAACCTATTTAACACAGTAACCTGTATAATGCAGTAACCTATTTAACACAGTAAGCTGTATAATGCAGTAACCTATTTAACACAGTAACCTGTATAATACAGTAAGCTATATAACAGAGTAACCTAGTATAACACAGTAACCTGTATATCACAGTAAACTGTATATCACAGTAAACTGTATAATACAGTAACCTGTATATCACCGTAAACTGTATAACACAGTAAACTTTATAAAACAGCAAACTGTATAACACGGTAACCTGCATAAGACAGTAAACTTTATACTAAAGTAACCTGAAAACAGACCAGTAACTGTATTATACAATAAACTGTAACAATGTAACATGTATAGTACAGCAACCTGTATACACAATCACATGTATAACACACTAATATGTAACATATAAACTGTATAACACAGTCACCTGCATAACACAGTAACAGAATAATATTGAACTGTATAACACACTAACATGTGTACAGCACAGAAACATGTATAACACACTAACATGTATAACACACTAACAGTATAACACACTAACATGTGTACAGCACAGAAACTGTATAACACACTAAATGTATAACACACTAACATGTATAACACACTAACATGTATAACACACTACATGTATAACACATTGAACTGTATAACACAGTCACCTGCATACATAGTAATGTATAACGCACTAACATGTACAGCACAGTAACATGTATGCACATTGAACTGTGTAACACAGTCACCTGCATAACATAGTAACATGTATAACACACTAACTGTACAGCACAGTAACATGTATAAACACTAACATTACAGCACAGTAACATGTATAACATACTAACATGTATAACACACTAACATGTACAGCACAGTAACATGTATAACATAATAACATATACAGCACAGTAACATGTATAACACAGTAACATGTATAACACACTAACATGTACAGCACAGTAACATGTATAGCACAGTAACATATATAACACAGTAACATGTATAGCACATAACATGTATAACACAATAACATGTATAACACATGAACTGTATACACAGTCACCTGCATAACACAGTAAAATGAATAAAACAGTAACATGCATAACAGACAGAATAAACTATATGTACAGTAACTGATATACAGTAACTTGCATAACAGAGTAATCTGTATAATACAGTAACACATTTAACACAGTAATGTATAATACAGTAACCTATTTAACAGAGTAACCTGTATAATATAGTAACATATTTAACACGTAACCTGTATAATGCAGTCACCTATTTAACACAGTAACCTGTATAATACAGTAACCTATTTAACACAGTAACCTGTATAATACAGTAATCTATTTAACACAGTAACCTGTATAATACAGTAACCTATTTAACACAGTAACCTGTATAATACAGTCACCTATTTAACACAGTAACCTGTATATACAGTAACCTATTTAACACAGTAACCTGTATAATACAGTAACCTATTTAACACAGTAACCTGTATAATACAGTAACCTATTTAACACAGTAACCTGTATAATACAGTAACCTATTTAACACAGTAACCTGTATAATACAGTAACCTATTTAACACAGTAACCTGTATAATTCAGTAACCTATTTAACACAGTAACCTGTATAATACAGTAGCCTATTTAACACAGTAACCTGTATAATACAGTAACCTATTTAACACAATAACCTGTATAATACAGTAACCTATTTAACAGAGTAACCTGTATAATACAGTAACCTATTTAACACAGTAACCTGTATAATGCAGTAACCTATTTAACACAGTAACCTGTATAACACAGTCACCTATTTAACACACTAACCTGCATAATACAGTAACCTATTTAACACTAACCTGTATAATGCAGTAACCTCGTTAACACAGTAACCTGTATAATACATTAAACTGCACACCACAGTAACCTGTGTAGCACAGTAACCTATATTACACAGTAACCTGTACAATACATTAAACTGCATAACACAGTAACCTGTGTAGCACAGTAACCTATATAACAGAGTAACCTGTATAACACAGTAACCTGTATAGCACAGTAACCTGAATAACACGGTAACCTGTTACATTAAACGGCATAACACAGTAACCTGTATAATAGAGTAAACTGTATAACACAGTAACCTGTATATCACAGTAAACTGTATATCACAGTAAACTGTATAATACAGTAACCTGTATATCACAGTAACCTGTATATCACAGTAAACTGTATATCACAGTAACCTGTATATCACAGTAACCTGTATATCACAGTAAACTGTATAACACAGTAACCTATATAACACAGTAAGCTGTACACCATGGTAACCTGTATAGCACAGTACCCTGTATAGCACAGTAACAGGTATATCACAGTAAACTGTATAACACAGTAGCCTGTATATTACAGTAACCTATATAACACAGTAAGCTGTACACCATGGTAACCTGTATAACACAGTAAACTGTATACCACAGTAACCTGTACAGTAACCTGTATAACACAGTAACCTGTATAACACAGTAACCTTTATAACACAGTAAACTGTATAACACAGTAATCTATATAACACAGTAACCTGTATAACAGAGTAACCTGTGTAACACCGTAAATTGTATAACACAGTAACCTATATAACACAGTAACCTGTATAACACAGTACCCTGTATAACACAGTAAACTGTATAACACAGAAATCTGTATAACACAGTAACCTGTATAGCACAGTAAACTGTATACCACAGTAAATGCATAACACAGTAACCTGTATAACACAGTAAACTGTACACAATGGTAACCTGAATAACACAGTAAATTGCATAGCAGAGTAAACTGTATAGCACAGTAACCTGTATATCACAGTAAACTGTATAGCACAGTAAACTGTATAACACAGTAACCTGTATATCACAGTAAACTGTATAGCACAAAAAACTGTATAACATAGTAACCTATATCGCGACAACAGTATTATCTCACAGACAGGTATTAAGATCTCGCGACAACAGTACTATCTCACAGAGAGGTATGAGGAACTCGCGACTACAGTACTATCTCACAGACAGGTAGGAGGATCTCCCGACAACAGTACTATCTCACAGACAGATTTGAGGATATCGCGACAACTGTATTATCTCACAGACAGGTATGAAGATTTCGCGACTACAGTACTATCTCACAGACAGGTAGCAGGATCTCGCGACTACAGTACTATCTCACAGACAGGTATGAGGATCTCGCGACAATAGTACTATCTCACAGACAGGTATGAGGATCTCGCGACAACAGTACTATCTCACAGACAGGTAGGAGGATATCGCGACAACAGTACTATCTCACAGACAGGTAGGAGGATCTCGCGACAATAGTACTATCTCATAGACAGGTAGGAGCATCACGCGGAAAACAGTGCTATCTCACAGTCAGGTAGTATGATCTCGCGACAACAGTACTATCTCACAGACAGGTAGGAGGATCTCGCGACACTAGTACTATCTCATAGATAGGTAGGAGCATCACGCGGAAAATAGTGCTATCTCACAGTAAGGTAGTAGGATCTCGCGACACAAGTTCTATCTCACAGACATGTAGGAGAATCTCGCGACAAAAGTACTATCTCACAGACAGGTAAGAGAATCTCGCGACAAAAGTACTATCTCATAGACAGGTAGGAGCATCACGCGGACACAGTGCTATCTCACAGGCAGGTAGGAGGATCTCGCGACAAAAGTACTATCTCACAGACAGGTATGAGGATCTCGCGACTACAGTACTATCTAACAGACAGATAGGAGGATCTCGCGACTACAGTACTATCTCACAGATTGGTAGGAGGATCTCCCGACTACAGTACTATCTCACAGAGAGGTAGGAGGAGCTCGCGACAACAGTACTATCTCACAGACAGGTAGGAGCATCTCGCGACTACAGTACTATCTCACAAACAGGTAGTAGTATCTCGCGACAACAGTACTATCTCACAGAAAGATATGAAGATCTAGCGACTACAGTACTATCTCACATACAGGTAGGGGGATCTCGTGACAACATTACTATCTCACAGACAGATATGAGGATCTCGCGAATACAGTACTATCTCACAAACAGGTAGTATGATCTCGCGACTACAGTACTATCTCACAGACAGGTAGTAGGATCTCGCGACTACAGTACTATCTCACAGACAGGTAGTAGGATCTCGCGACTACAGTACTATCTCACAGACAGGTAGGAAGATCTCGCGACTACAGTACTATCTCACTTACAGTTAGAAGGATCTCGCGACTACAGTACTATCTCACAAACAGTTATGAGGATCTCGCTACAACAGTACTATCTCGTAAACAGGTAGTTGGATCTCGCGACTACAGTACTATCTCGCAAACAGGTAGTAGGATATCGCGACTACAGTACTATCTCACAGAAAGGTATGAGGATCTCGCGACTACAGTACTATCTCACAAACAGGTAGTAGGATCGAGCGACAACAGTACTATCTCACAGACAGAAATGAGGATATCGCGACTACAGTACTATCTCACAAACCTGTATGAGGATCTCGAGACAACAGTATTATCTCACAGACAGGTATGAGGATCTCGCGACTACAGTACTATCTCACATACAGGTAGGAGGATCTCGCGACAACAGTACTATCTCACAAACAGGTATGAGGATCTCGCGACAACAGTACTATCTCACAGACAGGTAGTAGGATCTCGCGACAACAGTACTATCTAATAGACAAGTAGGAGCATCACGCGGACACAGTGCTATCTCACAGTCAGGTCGTATGATCTCGCGACAACAGTACTATCTCACAGACATTTAAGAGGATCTCGCGACAAAAGTACTATCTCACAGACAGGTAGTAGGATCTCGCGACTACAGTACTATCTCACAAACAGGTAGGAGGATCTCGCGACAACAGTACTATCTCACAGACAGGTATGAGGATCTCGCGACTACAGTACTATCTCACATACAGGTAGGGGGATCTCGCGACTACAGTACTATCTCACAGAAAGGTAGTAGGATCTCGTGACTACAGTACTATCTCAAAAACAGGTATGAGGATCTCGCGACAAAAGTACTACCTCACAGACAGGTAGGAGGATCTCGCGACTAAAGTACTATCTCACAAACAGGTAGTAGGATCTCGTGACTACAGTACTATCTCACAGACAGGTAGTAGGATCTCGCGACTACAGTACTATCTCACAGAGAGGTATGAGGATCTCGCGACTACATATATATCTCACAGACATGTAGGAGGATCTCGCGACTACAGTACTATCTCACAAACAGGTATGAGGATCTCGCTATTATAGTACTATCTCACAGACAGGTAGGAGGATCTCGCGACTACAGTAATATCTCACTTACAGGTAGAAGGATCTCGCGACTACAGTACTATCTCAAAAACAGGTATGAGGATCTCGCGACAAAAGTACTACCTCACAGACAGGTAGGAGGATCTCGCGACTAAAGTACTATCTCACAAACAGGTAGTAGGATCTCGCGACAACAGTACTATCTCACAGAGAGGTATGAGGATCTCGCGACTACAGTACTATCTCACAGACAGGTAGGAGGATCTCGCGACAACAGTACTATCTCACACAGAGGTATGAGGATCTCGCGACTACAGTACTATCTCACAGACAGGTATGAGGATCTCGCGACAACAGTACTATCTCACAGACAGGTAGGAGGATATCGCTACATCAGTACTATCTCACAGACAGGTAGGAGGATCTCGCGACAATAGTACTATCTCATAGACAGGTAGGAGCATCACGCGGAAAACAGTGCTATCTCACAGTCAGGTAGTAGGATCTCGCGACAACAGTTCTATCTCACAGAAATGTAGGAGAATCTCGCGACAAAAGTACTATCTCATAGACAGGTAGGAGCATCACGCGGACACAGTGCTATCTCACAGGCAGGTAGGAGGATCTCGCGACAAAAGTACTATCTCACAGACAGGTATGAGGATCTCGCGACTACAGTACTATCTAACAGACATATAGGAGGATCTCGCGACAACAGTACTCTCTCACAGACAGGTAGGAGCATCTCGCGACTACAGTACTATCTCACAAACAGGTAGTAGTATCACGCGACAACAGTACTATCTCACAGACAGATATGAAGATCTACCGACTACAGTACTATCTCACATACAGGTAAGGGGATCTCGTGACAACAGTACTATCTCACAGACAGGTAGGAGTATCTCGCGACAACATTACTATCTCATAGACAGGTAGCAGCATCACGCGGACACAGTGCTATCTCACAGACAGATAGGAGGATCTCGCGACTACAGTACTATCTCACAGACAGGTAGGAGGATCTCGCGTCTACAGTACTATCTCACAGACAGGTAGGAGGATCTCGCGACAACAGTACTATCTCACAGACAGGTATGAGGATCTCGCGACTACAGAACTATCTCACAGACATGTAGGTGGATCTCGGGACTACAGTACTATCTCACAAATAGGTAGTGGGATCTCGCGATAACAGTACTATCTCACAGACAGGTAGGAGGATCTCGCGACTACAGTACTATCTCACATACAGGTAGGGGGATCTCGCGACTACAGTACTATCTCACAGAAAGGTAGTAGGATCTCGTGACTACAGTACTATCTCAAAAACAGGTATGAGGATCTCGCGACAAAAGTACTACCTCACAGACAGGTAGGAGGATCTCGCGACTAAAGTACTATCTCACAAACAGGTAGTAGGATCTCGTGACTACAGTACTATCTCACAGACAGGTAGTAGGATCTCGCGACTACAGTACTATCTCACAGAGAGGTATGAGGATCTCGCGACTACATATATATCTCACAGACATGTAGGAGGATCTCGCGACTACAGTACTATCTCACAAACAGGTATGAGGATCTCGCTATTATAGTACTATCTCACAGACAGGTAGGAGGATCTCGCGACTACAGTAATATCTCACTTACAGGTAGAAGGATCTCGCGACTACAGTACTATCTCAAAAACAGGTATGAGGATCTCGCGACAAAAGTACTACCTCACAGACAGGTAGGAGGATCTCGCGACTAAAGTACTATCTCACAAACAGGTAGTAGGATCTCGCGACAACAGTACTATCTCACAGAGAGGTATGAGGATCTCGCGACTACAGTACTATCTCACAGACAGGTAGGAGGATCTCGCGACAACAGTACTATCTCACAGAGAGGTATGAGGATCTCGCGACTACAGTACTATCTCACAGACAGGTATGAGGATCTCGCGACAACAGTACTATCTCACAGACAGGTAGGAGGATATCGCTACATCAGTACTATCTCACAGACAGGTAGGAGGATCTCGCGACAATAGTACTATCTCATAGACAGGTAGGAGCATCACGCGGAAAACAGTGCTATCTCACAGTCAGGTAGTAGGATCTCGCGACAACAGTTCTATCTCACAGAAATGTAGGAGAATCTCGCGACAAAAGTACTATCTCATAGACAGGTAGGAGCATCACGCGGACACAGTGCTATCTCACAGGCAGGTAGGAGGATCTCGCGACAAAAGTACTATCTCACAGACAGGTATGAGGATCTCGCGACTACAGTACTATCTAACAGACATATAGGAGGATCTCGCGACAACAGTACTCTCTCACAGACAGGTAGGAGCATCTCGCGATACAGTACTATCTCACAAACAGGTAGTAGTATCACGCGACAACAGTACTATCTCACAGACAGATATGAAGATCTCCGACTACAGTACTATCTCACATACAGGTAAGGGGATCTCGTGACAACAGTACTATCTCACAGACAGGTAGGGGATCTCGCGACAACATTACTATCTCATAGACAGGTAGCAGCATCACGCGGACACAGTGCTATCTCACAGACAGATAGGAGGATCTCGCGACTACAGTACTATCTCACAGACAGGTAGGAGGATCTCGCGTCTACAGTACTATCTCACAGACAGGTAGGAGGATCTCGCGACAACAGTACTATCTCACAGACAGGTATGAGGATCTCGCGACTACAGAACTATCTCACAGACATGTAGGTGGATCTCGGGACTACAGTACTATCTCACAAATAGGTAGTGGGATCTCGCGATAACAGTACTATCTCACAGACAGGTAGGAGGATCTCGCGACAACAGTACTATCTGACAGACAGGTAGGAGGATCTCGCGACTACAGTACTATCTCACAATCAGGTAGTAGGATCTCGCGACAACAGTACTATCTCACAGACAGATATGAGTATCTAGCGACTACAGTACTATCTCAAATACAGGTAGGGGGATCTCGCGACTAAGGTACTATCTCACAGACACGTAATAGGATCTCGCGACTACAGTACTATCTCACAGACAGATATGAGGATCTCGCGACTACAGTACTATCTCACAAACAGGTAGTAGGATCTCGTGACTACAGTACTATCTCACAGACAGGTAGTAGGATCTCGCGACTACAGTACTATCTCACAGAGAGGTATGAGGATCTCGCGACTACATATATATCTCACAGACATGTAGGAGGATCTCGCGACTACAGTACTATCTCACAAACAGGTATGAGGATCTCGCTATTATAGTACTATCTCACAGACAGGTAGGAGGATCTCGCGACTACAGTAATATCTCACTTACAGGTAGAAGGATCTCGCGACTACAGTACTATCTCAAAAACAGGTATGAGGATCTCGCGACAACAGTACTATCTCGTAAACAGTTAGTATGATCTTGCGACTACAGTACACTCTCGCAAGAGGTAGTAGGATCTCGCGACTACAGTACTATCTCACAGAATGGTATGAGGATCTCGCGACTACAGTACAATCTCAAAAACAGGTAGTAGGATCCAGCGAGAACAGTACTATCTCACAAACAGGTATGAGGATCTCGCGAAAACAGTATTATCTCACAGACAGGTATGAGGATCTCGCGACAACAGTACTATCTCACAGAGAGGTATGAGGATCTCGCGACTACAGTACTATCTCACAGACAGGTAGGAGGATCTCCCGACAACAGTACTATCTCACATACAGATATGAGGATCTCGCGACAACTGTATTATCTCACAGACAGGTATGAAGATTTCGCGACTACAGTACTATCTCACAGACAGGTAGCAGGATCTCGCGACTACAGTACTTTCTCACAGACAGGTATGAGGATCTCGAGACAATAGTACTATCTCACAGACAGGTATGAGGATCTCGCGACAACAGTACTATCTCACAGACAGGTAGGAGGATATCGCGACAACAGTACTATCTCACAGACAGGTAGGAGGATCTCGCGACAATAGTACTATCTCATAGACAGGTAGGAGCATCACGCGGAAAACAGTGCTATCTCACAGTCAGGTAGTATGATCTCGCGACAACAGTACTATCTCACAGACAGGTAGGAGGATCTCGCGACAATAGTACTATCTCATAGATAGGTAGGAGCATCACGCGGAAAATAGTGCTATCTCACAGTAAGGTAGTAGGATCTCGCGACAACAGTTCTATCTCACAGACATGTAGGAGAATCTCGCGACAAAAGTACTATCTCACAGACAGGTAAGAGAATCTCGCGACAAAAGTACTATCTCATAGACAGGTAGGAGCATCACGCGGACACAGTGCTATCTCACAGGCAGGTAGGAGGATCTCGCGACAAAAGTACTATCTCACAGACAGGTATGAGGATCTCGCGACTACAGTACTATCTAACAGACAGATAAAAGGATCTCGCGACTACAGTACTATCTCACAGACTGGTAGGAGGATCTCCCGACTACAGTACTATCTCACAGAGAGGTAGGAGGATCTCGCGACAACAGTACTATCTCACAGACAGGTAGGAGCATCTCGCGACTACAGTACTATCTCACAAACAGGTAGTAGTATCTCGCGACAACAGTACTATCTCACAGAAAGATATAAAGATCTAGCGACTACAGTACTATCTCACATACAGGTAGGGGGATCTCGTGACAACATTACTATCTCACAGACAGATATGAGGATCTCGCGAATACAGTACTATCTCACAAACAGGTAGTATGATCTCGCGACTACAGTACTATCTCACAGACAGGTAGTAGGATTTCGCGACTACAGTACTATCTCACAGACAGGTAGTAGGATCTCGCGACTACAGTACTATCTCACAGATAGTAGGATCTCGCGACAACAGTACTATCTCACAGACAGGTATGAGGATCTCGCGACTACAGTACTATCTCACATACAGGTAGGGGGATCTCGCGACTACAGTACTATCTCACAGAGAGGTATGAGGATCTCGCGACTACAGTACTATCTCACACACAATCATTAGGATATCGCGACTACAGTACTATCTCACAGACATGTAGGAGGATCTCACGACTACAGTACTATCTCACAGATAGGTATGAGGATCTAGCGACTACAGTACTATCTCACAGACAGGTTGGATGACATTGCGACTACAGTACTATCTCACAAACAGGTAGGAGGTTCTCGCGACAACAGTACTATC
The DNA here is from genome assembly GCA_014843695.1 of Archivesica marissinica. Taxonomy (NCBI): domain Eukaryota; kingdom Metazoa; phylum Mollusca; class Bivalvia; order Venerida; family Vesicomyidae; genus Archivesica; species Archivesica marissinica. The sequence continues at coordinate 76,744,812 of CM026402.1, read as the reverse complement.
TTGCAAACAGGTAGTAGGATCTCGCGACAACAGTACTATCTCGCAAGCAGGTAGTAGGATCTCGCGACTACAGTACTATCTCACAGACATGTATGAGGATCTCGCGACTACAGTACTATCTCACAAACAGGTATGAGGATCTCGCGACTACAGTACTATCTCACAGACAGGTAGGAGGATCTCGAGACAACAGTACTATCTCACAGACAGGTATGAGGATCTCGCGACTACAGTACTATCTCACAAACAGGTAGGAGGATCTCGCTACAATAGTACTATCTCACAGACAGGTAGGAGGATCTCGCGACTACATTACTATCTCACAGACAGGTAGGAAGATCTCGCGACTACAGTACTATCTCACTTACAGGTAGAAGGATCTCGCGACTACAGTACTATCTCATAAACAGGTATGAGGATCTCGCTACAACAGTACTATCTCCTAAACAGGTAATTGGATCTCGAGACTACAGTACTATCTCGCAAACAGGTAGTGGGATCTCGCGACTAGAGTACTATCTCACAGAAAGGTATGAGGATCTCGGGACTACAGTACTATCTCACAAACAGGTAGTTGGATCGAGCGACAACAGTACTATCTCACAGACAGGAATGAGGATCTCGCGACTACAGTACTATCTCACAAACAGGTATGAGGATCTCGCGACAACAGTACTATCTCACAGAGAGGTATGAGGATCTCGCGACTACAGTACTATCTCAGATACAGGTAGGAGGATCTCACGACAACAGTACTATCTCACAAACAGGTATGAGGATCTCGCTACAACAGTTCTAACTCCTAAACAGGTAGTTGGATCTCGCGACTACAGTACTATCTCGCAAACAGGTAGTAGGATCTCGCGACTACAGTACGATCTCACAGAAAGGTATGAGGATCTCGCGACTACAGTACTATCTCACAAACAGGTAGTAGGATCTCACGACAACAGTACTATCTCACAGACAGGTAGGAGGATCTCGCGACAACAGTACTATCTCACAGACAGGTAGGAGGATCTCGCGACTACAGTACTATCTCACAAACAGGTAGTAGGATCTCGCGACAACAGTACTATCTCACAGACAGGTAGGAGGATCTCGCGACTACAGTACTATCTCACAGACAGGTAGTAGAATCTCGCGACAACAGTACTATCTCACAGACAGGTAGGAGGATCTCGCGACAAAAGTACTATCTCACAGACAGATATGAAGATCTAGCGACTACAGTACTATCTCACATACAGGTAGGGGGATCTCGTGACAACAGTACTATCTCACAGACAAGTAGGAGGATCTCGCGACTACAGTACTATCTCACAGACAGATATGAGGATCTCGCGACTACAGTACTATCTCACAAACAGGTAGTAGGATCTCGCGACTACAGTACTATCTCACAGACAGGTATGAGGATCTCGCGACTACAGTACTATCTCACAGACAGGTATGAGGATCTCGCGACTACAGTACTATCTCACAGACAGGTAGGAAGATCTCGCGACTACAGTACTATCTCACATACAGGTAGAAGGATCTCGCGACTACAGTACTATCTCACAAACAGGTATGAGGATCTCGCTACAACAGTACTATCTCATAGACAGGTAGTGGATCTCGCGACTACAGTACTATCTCACAAACAGGTAGTAGGATCTCGCGACAACAGTACTATCTCACAGACATGTAGGAGGATCTCGCGACAACAGTACTATCTCACAGACAGGTAGTAGGATCTCACGACAAGAGTACTATCTCACAGACAGGTAGGAGGATCTCGCGACAACAGTACTATCTCACAGACAGGTAGGAGGATCTCGCGACTACAGTACTATCTCACAGACAGGTAGGAGGATCTCGCGACTACAGTACTATCTCACAGACAGGAATGAGGATCTCGCGACTACAGTACTATCTCACAAACAGGTAGTAGGATCTCGCGACTACAGTACTATCTCAAAGATAGGTATGAGGATCTCGCGACTACAGTACTATCTCACAGACAGGTAGGAGGATCTCGCGACAACAGTACTATCTCACAGACAGGTATGAGGATCTCGCGACTACAGAACTATCTCACAGACATGTAGGAGGATCTCGCGACTACAGTACTATCTCACAAACAGGTAGTAGGATCTCGGGATAACAGTACTATCTCACAGACAGGTAGGAGGATCTCGCGACAACAGTACTATCTGACAGACAGGTAGGAGGATCTCGCGACTACAGTACTATCTCACAATCAGGTAGTAGGATCTCGCGCCAACAGTACTATCTCACCTACAGATATGAGTATCTAGCGACTACAGTACTATCTCAAATACAGGTAGGGGGATCTCGCGACTACAGTACTATCTCACAGACAGGTAATAGGATCTCGCGACTACAGTACTATCACACAAACAGGTTGTAGGATCTCGCGACTACAGTACTATCTCACAGACAGGTAGTAGGATCTCGCGACTACAGTACTATCTCACAGAGAGGTATGAGGATCTCGCGATTACCGAACTATCTCACAGACATGTAGGAGGATCTCGCGACTACAGTACTATCCCACAGACAGGTAGGAGGATCTCGCGACAACAGTACTATCTCACAGACAGGTAGGAGGATATCGCAACATCAGTACTATCTCACAGACAGGTAGGAGGATCTCGCGACAATAGTACTATCTCATAGACAGGTAGGAGCATCACGCGGAAAACAGTGCTATCTCACAGTCAGGTAGTAGGATCTCGCGACAACAGTTCTATCTCACAGACATGTAGGAGAATCTCGCGACAAAAGCACTATCTCAGGGACAGATATGAAGATCTAGCGACTACAGTACTATCTCACATACAGGTAGGGGGATCTCGTGACAACAGTACTATCTGACAGACAGGTAATAGGATCTCGCGACTACAGTACTATCTCACAGACAGATATGAGGATCTCGCGACTACAGTACTATCTCACAAACAGGTAGTAGGATCTCGCGACTACAGTACTATCTCACAGACATGTAGGAGGATCTCGCGACTACAGTACTATCTCACAGACAGGTATGAGGATCTCGCGACTACAGTACTATCTCACAGACAGGTAGGAAGATCTCGCGACTACAGTACTATCTCACTTACAGGTAGAAGGATCTCGCGACTACAGTACTATCTCACAAACAGGTATGAGGATCTCGCTACAACAGTACTATCTCCTAAACAGGTAGTTGGATCTCGCGACTACAGTACTATCTCGCAAACAGGTAGTAGGATCTCGCGACTACAGTACGATCTCAAAGAAAGGTATGAGGATCTCGCGACTACAGTACTATCTCACAAACAGGTAGTAGGATCGAGTGACAACAGTACTATCACACAGACAGGAATGAGGATCTCGCGACTACAGTACTATCTCACAAATAGGTATAAGGATCTCGCGACAACAGTATTATCTCACAGACAAGTATGAGGATCTCGCGACAACAGTACTATCTCACAGAGAGGTATGAGGATCTCGCGACTACAGTACTATCTCACAGACAGGTATGAAGATCTCGCGACAACAGTACTATCTCATTGACAGGTAGGAGCATCACGCGGACACAGTGCTATCTCACATTCAGGTTGTAGGATCTCGCGACAACAGTACTATCTCACAGACATGTAGGAGGATCTCGCGACAAAAGTACTATCTCACAGACAGGTAATAGGATCTCGCGACTACAGTACTAACTCACAAACAGGTAGTAGGATCTCGCGACAACAGTACTATCTCACAGACAGGTATGAGGATCTCGCGACTACAGTACTATCTCACATACAGGTAGGGGGATCTCGCGACTACAGTACTATCTCACAGACAGGTAGTAGGATCTCGCGACTACAGTACTATCTCACATACAGGTAGTGGGATCTCGCGACTACAGTACTATCTCACATACAGGTAGTAGGATCTCGCGACTACAGTACTATCTCACACACAGTCATTAGGATATCGCGACTACAGTACTATCTCACAGACATGTAGGAGGATCTCGCGACTACAGTACTATCTCACAGACAGGTAGGAGGATCTCCCGACATCAGTACTATCTCACAAACAGGTATGAGGATCTCGCGACAACAGTACTATCTTGCATACAGGTAGTAGGATCTCGCGACAACAGTACTATCTCGCAAACAGGTAGTAGGATCTCGTGACTACAGTACTATCTGACAGACATTTATGAGAATCTCGCGACTACAGTACTATCTCACAAACAGGTAGTAGGATCTAACGACAACAGTAATATCTCACAGACAGGTAGGAGGATCTCGCGACAAAAGTACTTTCTCACAGACAGGTAGGAGGATCTAGCGACAACAGTACTATCTCACAGACAAGTAGGAGGATCTCGCGACTACAGTATTATCACACAGACAGGTAGGTGGATCTCGCGACAACAGTACTATCTCACAGACAGGAAGGAGAATCTCGCGACTACAGTACTATCTCACAAACAGGTATGAGGATCTCGCGACAACAGTACTATCTCACAGACAGGTATGAGGATCTCGCGACTACAGTACTATCTAACAGACAGGTAGGAGGATCTCGCAACAACAGTACTATCTCACAAACAGGTATGAGGATCTCGCGACTACAGTACTATCTCACACACAGGTATGAGGATCTCGCGACAACAGTACTATCTCACAGACAGATATGAAGATCTCGCGACTACAGTACTATCTCACATACAGGTAGGATGATCTCGCGACAAAAGTACTAACTCACAGACACGTAGGAGGATCTCGCGACAACAGTACTATCTCATAGACAGGTAGGAGCATCACGCGGACACTGTGCTATCTCACAGTCAGGTAGTAGGATCTCGCGACAACAGATCTTCTCACAGACATGTAGGAGAATCTCACGACAAAAGTGCTATCCCACAGACAGGTAGGAGGATCTCTCGACTACAGTACTATATCACAGAGAGGTAATAGGATCTCGCGACAACAGTACTATCTTACTGACAGGTATGAGGATCTCGCGACTACAGTACTATCTCACATACAGGTAGGGGGATCTGGCGACTACAGTACTATCTCACAGACAGGTAGTAGGATCTCGCGACTACAGTACTATCTCAAAGATAGGTATGAGGATCTCGCGACTACAGTACTATCTCACAGACATGTAGGAGGATCTCGCGACTACAGTACTATCTCACAGACTGGTATGAGGATCTCACCACTACAGTACTATCTCACAGACAGGTAGGAGGATATCGCGACTACAGTACTATCTCACTTATAGGTAGAATGATCTCGCGACTACAGTACTATCTCACAAACAGGTATGAGGATCTCGCGACAACAGTACTATCTCGCAAACAGGTAGTAGGGTCTCGCGACTACAGTACTATCTCGCAAGCAGGTAGTAGGATCTCGCGACTACAGTACTATCTCACAGACAGTTATCAGTATCTCGCGACTACAGTACTATCTCACATACAGGTAGGATGATCTCGCGACAACAGTACTATCTCACAGACAGGTAGGAGGATCTCGCGACAACAGTACTATCTCACAGACAGGTAAGGATATCGCGACAAGTACTTCTCAAAGACAGAATGACATCTCGCGACTACAGTACTATCTAACAAACAGGTATGAGGATCTCGCGACAACAGTATTATCTTACAGACAGGTATGAGGATCTCGCGACTACAGTACTGTCTCACAGACAGGTAGGAGGATCTCGCGACAACAGTACTATCTCACAACAGGTAGAGGATCTCGCGACTACAGTACTATCTCACAACAGGTAGTAGGATCTCGCGACAACAGTACTATCTCACAGACGGTATGAGGATCTCGCGACTACATACTATATCACAACAGGTAGGAGGATCTCGCGACTACAGTACTATCTCACAGACAGGTATGAGGATCTCGCACTACAGTACTATCTCAAAACAGGTAGGAGGATCTCGCGACTACAGTAATATCTCACACACAGGTAAAGGATCTCGCGACTACAGTACTATCTCAAAAACAGGTAAGGATCTCGCGACAACAGTACTATCTCACAAACAAAACCACACAACACCCCAAAAAACCCACACAACACCACAAAAAACCCACACAACAACCAAAAACAAAACCACAAACAACACCACAAACAAAACCCAAAACAAACCACAACAAAACCCACAACAACACCACAAAAAACCCACACAACACCACAACAAAACCCACAACAACACCACAACAAAAACCCACAACAGTACTATCTCACAGACAGGTATGAAGATCTCGCGACAACAGTACTATCTCACAGACAGGTAGAGGATCTCGCGACTACAGTACTATCTCACATACAGGTAGGGGGATCTCGCGACTACAGTACTATATCACAGACAGGTAGTAGGATCTCGCGACTACAGTACTATCTCAAAGATAGGTATGATGATCTCGCGACAACAGTACTATCTCACAGACAGATATGAGGATCTCGCGACTACAGTACTATCTCACAGACAGGTAGGAGGATATCGCGACTACAGTACTATCTCACAAATAGGTAGGAGGATCTCGCGACTACAGTACTATCTCACTTACAGGTAGAATGATCTCGCGACTACAGTACTATCTCACAAACAGGTATGAGGATCTCGCGACAACAGTACTATCTCGCAAATAGGTAGTAGGATCTCGCGACTACAGTACTATCTCGCAAACAGGTAGTAGGATCTCGCGACTACAGTACTATCTCACATAAAGGTATGAGGATCTCGCGACTACAGTACTATCTCACAAACAGATAGTAGGATCTAGCGACAACAGTACTATCTCACAGAAAGGTAGGAGGATCTCGCGACAAAAGTACTATCTCACAGATAGGTAGGAGGATCTCGCGACAACAGTACTATCTCACAGACAAGTAGGAGGATCTCGCGACTAAAGTACTATCTCACAGACATGAATGAGGATCTCGCGACTACAGTACTATCTCACAGACATGTATGAGGATCTCGCGACTACAGTACTATCTCACAGACGGTATGAGGATCTCGCGACTAGAGTACTATCTCACAGACAGGTAGGAGGATATCGCGACTACAGTACTATCTCACAGACAGGTAGGAGGATCTCGCGACTACAGTACTATCTCACAGACAGGTAGGAGGATCTCGCGACTACAGTACTATCTCACTTACAGGTAGAATGATCTCGCGACTATAGTACTATCTCACAAACAGGTATGAGGATCTCGCGACAACAGTACTATCTCGCAAACAGGTAGTAGGATCTCGCGACTACAGTACTATCTCGCAAACAGGTAGTAGGATCTCGCGACTACAGTACTATCTCAAAGACAGGTATGAGGATCTCGCGACTACAGTACTATCTCACAAACAGATAGTAGGATCTAGCGACAACAGTATTATCTCACAGACAGGTAGGAGGATCTCGCGACAACAGTACTATCTCACAGACAGGTATGAGGATCTCGCGACAACAGTACTATCTCACAGACAAGTAGGAGGATCTCGAGACTACAGTACTTTCAAACAGACAGGTAGGAGGATCTCGCGACAACAGTACTATCTCACAGACAGGAATGAGGATCTCGCGACTAAAGTACTCTATCACAAAAAGGTATTAGGATCTCGCGACAGCAGTACTATCTCACAGACAGGTATGAGGATCTCGCGACAACAGTACTATTTCACAGAGAGGTATGAGGATCTCGCGACTACAGTACTATCTCACAGACTGGTAGGAGGATCTCGCGACAACAGTACTATCTCACAGAAAGGTAGGAGGATGTCGCTACATCATTACTCTCTCAAAGACATGTAGGAGGATCTCGCGGACACAGTACTATCTCACATACAGGTAGGGGATCTCGCGACTACAGTACTATCTCACAGAGAGGTATGAGGATCTCGCGACTACAGTACTATCTCACAGACAGGTAGGAGGATCTCGCGATTACAGTACTATCTCACTGACAGGTAGGAGGATCTCACAACTACAGTACTATCTCACAGACAGGTAGTAGGATCTCGCGACTACAGTACTATCTCACTTACAGGTAGAAGGATCTCGCGACTACAGTACTATCTCATAAACAGGTATGAGGATCTCGCGACAACAGTATTATCTCGCAAACAGGTAGTAGGATCTCGCGAATACAGTACTATCTCGCAAAAAGGTAGTAGGATCTCGCGACTACAGTACTATCTCACAACAGTATGAGGCTCTCGCAACTACAGTACTATCTCACAGACAGGTAGAGGATCTCGCAACAACAGTACTATCTCACAGACAAGTAGGGATCTCGCGACAACAGTACTATCACACAGACAGGTAGGAGGATCTCGCGACAACAGTACTATCTCACAGACAGGTAGTAGGATCTCCCGACAACAGTACTATCTCACAAACAGTATGAGGATCTCGCGACTACAACACCACAAACAAACCCAAAACAGTACTATCTCACAGACAGGTAGGAGGATCTCGCGACAACAGTACTATCTCACAGACAGGTAGTAGGATCTCCCGACAACAGTACTATCTCACAAACAGGTATGAGGATCTCGCGACTACAGTACTATCTCACAAACAGGTAGGAGGTTCTCGCGAAAACAGTACTATCTCACAGACAGGTAGGAGGATCTCGCGACAACAGTACTATCTCACAGACAGGTAGTAGGATCTCCCGACAACAGTACTATCTCACAAACAGGTATGAGGATCTCGCGACTACAGTACTATCTCACAAACAGGTAGGAGGTTCTCGCGAAAACAGTACTATCTCACAGACAGGTAGGAGGATCTCGCGACAACAGTACTATCTCACAGACAGGTAGTAGGATCTCCCGACAACAGTACTATCTCACAAACAGGTATGAGGATCTCGCGACTACAGTACTATCTCACAAACAGGTAGGAGGGTCTCGCGACAACAGTACTATCTCACAGACATGTATGAGGATCTCGCGATTACAGTACTATCTCACAGACAGGTATGAGGATGTCGCGACAACAGTACTATCTCACAGACAGGTATGAGTATATCGCGACTACAGTACTATCTCACAGACAGGTATGAGGATCTCGCGACTACAGTACTATCTCACAGAAAGGTATGAGGATGTCGCGACATCAGTACTATCTCACAAACAGGTATGAGGATCTCGCGACTACAGTACTATCTCACATGCAGGTAGGAGGATCTCGCGACAACAGTACTATCTCACAGACATGTATGGGGATCTCGCGACTACAGTACTATCTCACATACAGGTATGAGGATCTCGCAACAACAGTACTATCTCACAGACAGGTATGAGGATGTCGCGACTACAGTACTATCTCACAGACAGGTATGAGGATCTCGTGACTACAGTACTATCTCACAGACAGGTAGGAGGATCTCTCGACTACAGTACTATCTCACACAGTTAGTAGGATTTCGCGACTAGAGTACTATCTCACAGACAGGTATGATGATCTCTCGACTACAGTACTATCTCACTTACAGGTAGAAAGATCTCGCGACTACATTACTATCTCACAAACAGGTATGAGGATCTCGCGACAACAGTACTATCTCGCAAACAGGTAGTAGGATCTCGCGACTACAGTACTATCTCACATACTGGTATGAGGATCTCGCGACTACAGTACTATCTCACAAACAGATAGTAGGATCTAGCGAAAAAAGTACTATCTCACAGACAGGTAGGAGGATCTCGCGACAAAAGTACTATCTCACAGATAGGTAGGAGGATCTCGCGACAACAGTACTATCTCACATACAAGTAGGAGGATCTCGCGACTACAGTACTATCTCACAGACATGAATGAGGATCTCGCGACTACAGTACTATCTCACAGACATGTATGAGGATCTCGCGACTACAGTACTATCTCGCAAACAGGTAGTAGGATCTCGCGACTACAGTACTATCTCAAAGACAGGTATGAGGATCTCGCGACTACAGTACTATCTCACAAACAGATAGTAGGATCTAGCGACAACAGTATTATCTCACAGACAGGTAGGAGGATCTCGCGACAACAGTACTATCTCACAGACAGGTATGAGGATCTCGCGACAACAGTACTATCTCACAGACAAGTAGGAGGATCTCGAGACTACAGTACTTTAAACAGACAGGTAGGAGGATCTCGCGACAACAGTACTATCTCACAGACAGGAATGAGGATCTCGCGACTAAAGTACTCTATCACAAAAAGGTATTAGGATCTCGCGACAACAGTACTATCTCACAGACAGGTATGAGGATCTCGCGACAACAGTACTATTTCACAGAGAGGTATGAGGATCTCGCGACTACAGTACTATCTCACAGACTGGTAGGAGGATCTCGCGACAACATTACTATCTCACAGAGAGGTAGGAGGATCTCGCGACAACAGTACTATCTCACAGAAAGGTAGGAGGATGTCGCTACATCAGTACTCTCTCAAAGACATGTAGGAGGATCTCGCGGACACAGTACTATCTCACATACAGGTAGGGGATCTCGCGACTACAGTACTATCTCACAGAGAGGTATGAGGATCTCGCGACTACAGTACTATCTCACAGACAGGTAGGAGGATCTCGCGATTACAGTACTATCTCACTGACAGGTAGGAGGATCTCACAACTACAGTACTATCTCACAGACAGGTAGTAGGATCTCGCGACTACAGTACTATCTCACTTACAGGTAGAAGGATCTCGCGACTACAGTACTATCTCATAAACAGGTATGAGGATCTCGCGACAACAGTATTATCTCGCAAACAGGTAGTAGGATCTCGCGAATACAGTACTATCTCGCAAATAGGTAGTAGGATCTCGCGACTACAGTACTATCTCACAGACATGTATGAGGGTCTCGCAACTACAGTACTATCTCACAGACAGGTAGGAGGATCTCGCAACAACAGTACTATCTCACAGACAAGTAGGAGGATCTCGTGACTACAGTACTATCACACAGACAGGTAGGCGGATCTCGCGACAACAGTACTATCTCACAGACAGGAATGAGGATCTCGCGACAACAGTACTATCTCACAGACAGGTATGAGGATCTCGCGACAACAGTACTCTCTCAAAGAGGTATGAGGATCTCGCGACTACAGTACTATCTCACAAACAGGTAGGAGGTTCTCGCGAAAACAGTACTCTCTCACAGACAGGTAGGAGGATCTCGCGACAACAGTACTATCTCACAGACAGGTAGTAGGATCTCCCGACAACAGTACTATCTCACAAACAGGTATGAGGATCTCGCGACTACAGTACTATCTCACAAACAGGTAGGAGGGTCTCGCGACAACAGTACTATCTCACAGACATGTATGAGGATCTCGCGATTACAGTACTATCTCACAGACAGGTATGAGGATGTCGCGACAAAAGTACTATCTCACAGACAGGTATGAGTATATCGCGACTACAGTACTATCTCACAGACAGGTATGAGGATCTCGCGACTACAGTACTATCTCACAGAAAGGTATGAGGATGTCGCGACATCAGTACTATCTCACAAACAGGTATGAGGATCTCGCGACTACAGTACTATCTCACATGCAGGTAGGAGGATCTCGCGACAACAGTACTATCTCACAGACATGTATGGGGATCTCGCGACTACAGTACTATCTCACATACAGGTATGAGGATCTCGCAACAACAGTACTATCTCACAGACAGGTATGAGGATGTCGCGACTACAGTACTATCTCACAGACAGGTATGAGGATCTCGTGACTACAGTACTATCTCACAGACAGGTAGGAGGATCTCGCGACTACAGTACTATCTCACACAGTTAGTAGGATTTCACGACTACAGTACTATCTCACAGACAGGTATGATGATCTCTCGACTACAGTACTATCTCACTTACAGGTAGAAAGATCTCGCGACTACATTACTATCTCACAAACAGGTATGAGGATCTCGCGACAACAGTACTATCTCGCAAACAGGTAGTAGGATCTCGCGACTACAGTACTATCTCACATACTGGTATGAGGATCTCGCGACTACAGTACTATCTCACAAACAGATAGTAGGATCTAGCGAAAAAAGAACTATCTCACAGACAGGTAGGAGGATCTCGCGACAAAAGTACTATCTCACATATAGGTAGGAGGATCTCGCGACAACAGTACTATCTCACAGACAAGTAGGAGGATCTCGCGACTACAGTACTATCTCACAGACATGAATGAGGATCTCGCGACTACAGTACTATCTCACAGACATGTATGAGGATCTCGCGACTACAGTACTATCTCACAGACATGTAGGAGGATCTCGCGACTACAGTACTATCTCACAGACAGGTATGAGGATCTCGCGACTACAGTACTATCTCACAGACAGGTAGGAGGATATCGCGACTACAGTACTATCTCGCAAACAGGTAGTAGGATCTCGCGACTACAGTACTATCTCTCAGACAGGTATGAGGATCTCGCGACTACAGTACTATCTCACAAACAGATAGTAGGATCTAGCGATAACAGTATTATCTCACATACAGGTATGAGGATCTCGCGACTACAGTACTATCTCATAAACAGTTTGCGACAACAGTACTATCTCACAGACAAGTAGGAGGATCTCGCGAATATAGTACTATCTCACAGACATGAATGAGGATCTCGCGACTACAGTACTATCTCACTGACATGTAGGAGGATCTCGCGACTACAGTACTATCTCACAGACAGGTATGAGGATCTCGCGACTACAGTACTATCTCACAGACAGGTAGGAGGATATCGCGACTACAGTACTATCTCACAGACAGGTAGGAGCATCTCGCGACTACAGTACTATCTCACAGACAGGTATGAGGATCTTGCGACTACAGTACCTTCTCACTTACAGGTAGAATGATCTCGCGACTACAGTACTATCTCACAAACAGGTATGAGGATCTCGCGACATCAGTACTATCACACAAACAGGTTGTATGATCTCGCGACTACAGTACTATCTCGCAAACAGGTAGTAGGATCTCGCGACTACAGTACTATCTCACAGACAGGTATGAGGATCTCGCGACTACAGTACTATCTCACAAACAGATAGTAGGATCTAGCGACAACAGTATTATCTCACCGACAGGTAGGAGGATCTCGCGACAACAGTACTATCTCACAGAC